>CM076576.1:151576296-152176296 GCA_034641835.2 Pinus albicaulis | reverse complement strand
AAATGAAACAGTAAGGTATCTTTGACCTATTTTTATAATGAACAGGCCTTCATTTGTAATAGTGGCATGCTTTATTGGTTTTGAATGTTGTTCCAGAACCTGAAACGCATGCCATAGTCCTTCTTGCACCTTTATGAACCTATGTGTTTAGTTGCAATGCCTCTTTGGGAAAACTAAGCTCGGTTGCCTTCTTGTCCACTATGATGAGTTATTTAAAGAAAATTTCTTATGAACAGGAAGAACATAAATTTTTGGCATGTGTCTAACCCATATCTCAACCTTAGCAAGGTTGTTTCATGTTGGCTCCAGACTGTTTTTTGAAAGAAACTCTGATAAGAGATAAGATCAACCTCTAGGATTATTATAGTACCCTTGCTTTCTCTTTGTTTTTTTTAAGACCATCTCTCTGTTCAGAAGCCTTCAACTGTCTCCTACTGTTCTTAAAATTTGTCTCTCAGTCAGTGAAAACCCTAAAGTCAATCACGGTCCCTGGCCCTCTATTTACAGATGGAGGAGGCCTATTTTTTGATAGATGTCTGGTTTCTTTTCAACCTCTGTCTCAACCAAATGAAGAATGTTTTATGAACATACTGATAGTGGTTTCCTTTATTCATGATGGCAGAAGTTAGTTTTATACCAAGGCTCCTTTGGCCATCTGCTTAATAATATTTCTTCATTGATAATCAACCAACCAGCTTCTCATTGTAATTCAATAACAGTGACTCTCATGCAAACAATTTTTAAAAACCCACTTCTTTTCCTTTGCCTTTAACATCATTTTTATTTAGAAACCTTCAATTGTCTTCCACTATACCTAAAGTTTTCATTTTTAGTTAGTGAAAAACTTAAAAACAAACTTTATCCCTAGCCCTCTGCTTATAGATGAAGGAGGCGCTCTCAGTGTTCAACCCTCTACTTATAAAATGAAGGAGGTTTTCTCAGTACTCAAACCCTATGCTTATAAAATGAAGGAGGTTTTTCTCAGTGATGCCATTTCATTAGCTTTTAACAATGTTATTTTTCCTTTTACTGCCTTTTCATGCTTGAGCAAATGAAGAATGACAAATTGATAATAGTCAAGATGGGCACTTCTCTGAGACATGTAATTCTGCTTTTCAAATATCTCTGTGCCTCTTTAGACATCACAAGAAGTTTGGTTAGTATTTGAAAAACACTTATTGTCATTCATAATTTACTAACCTTTGACTGTGATCGCAGGAACTTAATGAAACAACTCTTTGCCCTATAGCTGCATCCCAAGCTCAAAATCACATGAGAAGTAGTTGTCTTCTCATGTGGAGCCAAATACTATCTTCTGGGATGCTGGTAAACTTTTTCTCTTGAGCCTTTAGGGCATGTGCATTGCTGAGACTTTAGGGCTTGTTAGTGGCGCGACTTAATGGTGTAACCATCTTTATTTGCAGAATGGGAAGGTATGTTATAACTTTTATGACTGGTTTGTAGCAGATAGAGGATTTATGGCTTTAGGATAGTTTTCCAAGGGATAAATGCCTAAAGCGCCACTACCTAACTTAGGGGAGACTTCTTTGGATAGATTTGGATTGTTTTCTTTGGATCTGATGGACAAGATAGTATGGCTGAGGCTAGATGGGGCTTGATAATGAGGTTTCATCTCGTCATGGGTGGATTGAAAAGGTAGGAGGGAAAATTTTTTTTATGGGTGTTTTCTAGATGGAAAATTTGACAATTTTTAGATCAACTGCTAGAAAACTTGGCTGTTACAACTAGTCATCATCAATAAGTGAAAAATATTGATGACTAACAGTGGCTCCACTTGGGGAGGGTAGCTCCTTTTCATGAGGTGCCCAGAATTTCAAATCTTTGCCTTATGAAGACCAATGCCTTATCCATTGGCACAAATTTCATTCTTCCTTGATGCTACTTCTGAAAATTGACAGCATGATTAGCATCAATGATATTTCTACCTACCCCACTATATTTCCTAACATTTTTCTTCCTTTGGGTGCATTTGGACTAGCAACCCTTTGACAATATTTTTTTTTTTGAAAAATGAACCTATCTAGTTTCTACACTTATACCTGCTGGGAGGTCAGATTAAGCTGATGAGCTCCTTCATTACTCTACCGGTGCTAGATCAACTGTCAAGGTTAAGCTATTTGACAAGATTTTGTTCTCTAATCTAAAACATGAAATTGAAAAATGATCAAATCAGGGTTAGAAAGTCTGATTTGTCATGTAATTTTGGCATGAAAGACAAGCTGCACACAAATATTATTTTGCAAAAAATGAAATCTAGAAAAATGGGGCTAGGATGCACAATTTGTTTTTCATCCCCGCTTCCCTTTTTGGTTCTATTTTGAGCATGTGGAACCTGTTAGCACTCATATTGAAGTTTTTGGAAAGAGGAAAGGGGCCCGAGGTAACCATAAACCAACTTTTAGGTACAGAATCTAGCCAATCTGTACCCCGAGAGGGCTCTCTCTGCAAAAATTTAACTTTGTTTTGAAGGATATTAGGCTAGTTATGAAAGTTCAGGGATTTTGATTGAAATTGGGTGATGAAATTCTATAGCAGAGGGAAAAACTGAGTATTTCAGGCCATTGGGCTAATGGATTCAAAGAAGATGGCTTAATTGGATTAAGTTTTCTCAACAAAAGATGGTTTCACAGGGCAAGGTAATCGAATATGGAACAATTATAGATCTAAAGTAAATGGAATGAACTTGAAATAGGTGAAGGGAAATTAAGAATCCTTCAACATATTCAGAAAGGGGGAATTTGAATGATTATTAACAAACATCAATTAAGAATTCTTTATCAAATAATTCAAAATGCATAAACTAGAAAAATAGGAGAAATTAAGAATTCACTGTTTAAACTAGTTCAGAGAAAAAATTTAGAATAACAACGATTAAAAACAGATTGCACTTAAGCACTTTCTGATTTATTCCTTTTCATTAATTATTCAGATATGAGACACAAATGATATAATAAACAAGTATAACACTTAAAAACATAGGAGATAGATGACTTATTGATCCATAGTCTGACGCAAGAATCCTGTAAAAAGTCTTTTGCATCAATTCCTTATCGAGCTGGCCACACAAAATTTCTCCAACAGCACTTTATTGCAAAATAGTTGATGTTACAGCAGAGTCTAAGAATCCACCCCTTAATACTCCAATTGAGGGAGTATTTATACAAAAAATTATAAAAAATATCTCATAACAAATTGAGATATAATCTACGATGACTCATAAGTATTTCACAACAAACTAGAGACATATAGTCTCGTAGATAAGAGAAATGATAATTGATGTTGTGTTGTTTCCTTCTTTTGAGAATGTGCTGGAGGCAGGCCCTATGATTTGGCTTGTTGCTGTCCTCTTTAGTAATTATGTTTTGGCTGCTCTGTTTCACTGATACTCTTTACCTGTACTGATACACTTTAACCTCTGTTTATCCTTTTATTCTGATTATCATGACATACTGGAGTAAATAATTAAAATTCACGCAAGGATAACATTTACAAAAGTTCTAACATTTATTCCCACCATTTAGCTTCCGGTATTCTAGTCCTTTGCAGCTTCCTCAGAGTTTCATATTTCTCTGTATATCTAAAGAAAGTAGGTTGAATTGGGAACAAATGCTTTTCCTAATGCTCAAGATAAAACAAATTTTCCAATCTGTCATGAATATTTTTTCCTGTAGGCAATGCTGCTGCTGATGAACTAGTTGAGGAACTGGCCTGATTGTCAGCATGTTTGTTCAATTTCTCAACATAACTTTCAAGGTTCATTAGGTTATCCTCTGAAACTAAAGGACTGGGCAATCCTTTATTCAAAAGAATATCCAATCTTTTTATGAAGGCATTGATTTCTTCTTGCATATCAGAGCATCTTCGTTCTAGATTCTGCATGAGAGTTCTTTTAGTAAAAACTCTTTTTATCTCCAAACTTTTTCCTTTCCTGTCCTGAGTGCAAAGTTCTTCAAGTTGATACATGTTCTTAGTATTCAAAAAATGTATAAGTTCATTCGCTTCTTCAGGCATGTTTCCTAATTCTTCTCTTGCTTTTAGAATTTCTTCCACAACCAATTTAACTAAATCATTCTGCTCATACATTATTTGAATTGATGGCCAAGCATCTTCTATTGACTGAATGATGTTGTCCCAAAGAATTTATTTTATTTCCTTTAAAGGCCTCTCCAATGTGAGATCCTTCTCCAATGCTTTAACTAATTTTTCCAACCTGTTGACCTCTCTTTTTTTCTCTGCAACGCTTATCTTTGAGAGATCATATTTCTGTTCTAAAGTGGTGAATTGTACCTTTGTTCTTTGGAGCTCTGTCACTTGGAGTTTTGATTCCTCCATTGACTTTATTAATTCTTCGGTACTTAAATTGGAAGTATTTCCTTGTGAAAATTCTGTTGGCTGACCTGTTGTAGATATACCTGTAATTACTTCTACTTTAGATGCTGGAATATCAGGTTGCTTGTCTTTCAATTCCTTTTCAAGCTATTTTTTAGTTTCATTAAGTTTCTCATTTAGTTTCAAGAGCAAATCCATCAATTCTTCTTCAGAATTTTGCTTCATGATTTCTGCAGTCTGTGGATGTCTTGAGGCTGGTAATTTCAATTGTTTTCTCAAGGTTGTAATATCATCATATTTTTTCTTGATCAAGGCTTCTATACCCTTGACATCTTCAGGATTATGACCCAATCCAATGATTATTTCCTCCAAAGTCTTTATTCTGTTTTCCTTAGCCTGAGAGGAGGATTTTTCAAGCTGCAATTGTGCATTAGTATTCTCCAAAGAATCCTGTAATTTATGGGTCATCATTGATTTATTAGTCAGAGTAGAATAAATCATTTCACTTTTTTGTTTGTGTAAATCAATTTGATATAAAGGATGAATATCCTTTGCTATGACTTCAAAATTAGTTCTGATATAATTTGCAGTTGTTTGAGGCTGATGCACTATGGGTTTGAAGTGACTCATTACCATCTGACTCTGTTGGACGTCATAGGCTGACATCAATATTTATTGATTCTTAGGAGCCATCTTCAAATATTGATTGTAAACTTGAAGTCTTAGTGGATCATTTATGGTCTTTATATTTATGAATGTCCTTTTGATATCCCAGGCATCTTTCACTGGTGGTTTGAAAGAAGATACTTCTACACTCTACTGCCTTTGTAGTCCTTTTCTCTGAGAATTAGTGGATGTTCCACTGACTGTACATGTTTGCTGACAGCCTACTTCTTCTCTCCTGTGACTATCAGAGATTTCATGAACAAATTCCACTTCTGGAAGAGGATTAAATTTTTGTCTTTTAACATTAGGCTGTTCTCAAGACCCATTGATAGGGGTAGTTGCTTCAGCATCTCTCTTTTTACTCTTTTCTACACTGAGAAGAGTTTGTAAAATTGACATTTTTGCCACATTGGTCTGAGTAAGAGAAATCTGTACTTGACCCTGTTCTTTAGAAGTTTCAAGTTGTTCTGTCATCATAAATTTCTCTCTAACTTGTATATTAGCGTCTTTCTCTTTTCCTTTAGATGCTACTATAGCCAATGCACTGATTTCTTGTAAATTTTGCTGGGAAGTTCCAGCAAAAGAAGGACCAATCCCTGGTCTTTGCACCTGTCCAAAAGATTCTAGGTCAAGCATTTTTTCGAGGTCTTTCATAACATTGTCAACACTGATCTGTTCACTATCTTGTTCTATCAATGTCCCTTCCATCCATTCATCCATATTGGCATTTTGTTCAATTTCTGGGATTCTATGATGAAGGTATGGTGATAAATTGTTTTTCATCCTTCTATCACAAATAACGTTGTTTGGGTCATAAGGTACCCAGTGGAATTTTTTTTGTAATTTGAGATAGTCTTCTAAGATTCTTTCAACTTCTTTTCCAGCATCCTTATAATTGCAGATAAAAGGACCTAACTGACTCCTAATTCTGAGTTGCGATTTTTTCTTTGCATTGCAAAAATGGACTATATCAGAATTTATCATCTGTCTAAAATATTCTAAGGCAAAGAGCCTCATTGGGACATATTTTGGTAACTTGAAGGGGCATAACTCACATGCATATATTATGATTTCTGTGTGATTTTGGTATAGGTACCAATCACCTATCCTGTATTTCTTTGAGAGTTGGAGAATTTTCTTGATGTCACTATTGACCCTAGGAGGAGAGATTCCTGTTAACAAAGTGGTTACAGGGTGTACAAATAGGTCAATGAACTCATTGTAAGAATAAGGAGAATCAGAGGAATTATGAGTAATGGCAGACCAAAAAATTACATACCTAGGATTTCCTTTGGCATCAAGGTTCTTGACCTGGAAAGGGAAACTCTCTGATTGATAGTAAAGCATGAGATGGTATATGATAGAGGAATATTTGAACACTCTTTAATTCTCTAATCTTAGGAACTGATCATGGATTTTATCAGCAATGTAGGAAGCAAAATCATACTTGACAGCAAGGGGCTGTCTGAGGGTGAAAATTGACAACAATACTAGTGTTAATTGATCAACATATTCACTAGTATTGAAACCCATTATAGAGGATATCATATTCAAAATAAGCCTGCCCACATCAGTGAAAAAGGTATAACCATAAGGGTGAGAACATTTGGGTTGATGTTCTGGCAACATGAAGGTTTGGTAGATGCGGTTTAACTCTTCATGGGATAAATTGGCAGATTTCTCAAGTAATTCTCCCATAGAAATGGGAGTCAGGGCTTGACCAAGCTAAAACTGTAACATTTCGTTAATAGATTGAGAATTTATGGGGAAAAGGATGTTTTGAGTCAGGGACAAGACTGCTCGTTGATTGGGATCATAATTTTCATGGTAGTAATGGATTATTTCAGGAAAATTGTGGACTGAGGGGAGAAGATACATGGGAAGATTAGATTACCATAGTCCAAAAATGTCAGAACCATTCAGGTAGTTATCTCTGTAGAAAGCCCCAAGGGTTAGCTCAAGCAGTAGTGAGCCAATATGTGGTCCTCTCCATTGAGGGAGGTCACGGGTTCGATTCTTGAGTCCTTTGGGGTTAGGCGCCGAAAGTCCGCCGAACGGTTTGCCGCGCGTACCATCTAGAAATTCTGGGGAAGTACGCCCGGATTTCCCATGAGCTTTCCCCTCGTTGAAAAAAAAATTTATCTCTGTAGTGGAAAAAAATTCGAAGAGGATTTTCACTGAGGAAGAGGTCTTTGATTTGGAAATCTCTATCTGCTAAAGGAAGATAGTCTAAATCTCTGTGAGGAGCATTCAGGGGTGTGATATTCAGAGCCATGGGAATTTCCATTTATGGTTCTTGTGGATTCAGAAATGAATGCAGGTTTTGATGAAAAAAAAAGGTACAATCAGAGGTTTGGGACTATGACTACAATTTTGGGAATTAGGGAATGAACTAAAGACTAATTTTGAACCCTATCTCAGTTTTTCGTGCGGAATTTAAAACAAAAAACCAGGATTTTTACAGAGTTCAGTGGGAATTTAGGTAAATACCTGTTTTCTTGGAAATGAACAGTGACTAAACAGGTGTTAGCTATGGCGGATGAACTCTAGAATACTCGACTGTAATTTTCCTCAGCAAGATAGCAGTTGGAAAACTTCGACAGTTGATTTTGAATTCGTTGCATGGGACACTGGTCACTACATGAGATAGTGAAAATGACACAGGTTCTTTTTTTTTATTTGAAAAGTCAAAGGTTGGTGGGTTTTTTATTTTTTTAATGGATGACGTCAGCAAGTACAGCGATTTTGTCACAGAAGGCAAGCGGTAAGTGGTTTCCATCACACATCTTTTTGGGACGGGCAGTTTTCAACGGAGGGTGAGCGATTCCATACGATGCACGACACGTGGCGCGACACTGTCCAGAAAACCACTTGGCCATCACGCGTTATCGTTTGGACGTGGATGGGTAGCGATATGAATGATAGCCGTAGATCTCAGATTGATTGATCAACCGGTTGTCAGGAAAGGAAGATGACGGGGAATTAATATGGCGGGCCCAATGAAATTTATTATGAGATAATCACATCGGGGGCTTTTTGACAGGTGGATTAGGTTATTAATTAACCATGAGGGTTAATTAATCCCTTTTATACAGTGGAGTGTCAGGTTTGTTAATTAATTGGAAATTCAACCAATTAGTCACTTTTAATAATTATATGGTTATTTTTCAACCAACGGGCGTAATATTATATTAATTGAGAATTTTAAAAATTAAAATAATACGGGAAAAGGGGAAATTTGCAGGGATTTAAATAATAAAGTTAAAAATTAATATGAAAAACGAATGGAAGCGCTAAGTGTAAAACATTAGATTAATGTATTTAACTTATGCTTGAATGAATAGGGTTTTTATGAAATATTGCATAATTCTCCTAAGTAAAATGGGATTTTACTTAGGAAAATATTTTTTTAGAAGTGAATGAATGTCATGATGAATGATTTTAAGTACTTAAGCTTTTCCAATTATTGGGCCGAGGGTCCAGTCCCTCCAAAAGTCAAGGAATGCCTTGAGCTCCTTTAATTTTTAAATGCCTTAGTACTCAGGGGAAATTAGTGAAATTTTTAGGGAAAAATGAGAAGGGAAGTTAATAATTTTGACTTTGCTTTGCTTGAAATTCTTCCAGTGTAGTGTCTGCCTTTGCACTTGTGATGAAAGTAAATATTTAACACATCTAGAGTCATTATCCATCACATGTAATTCTGCAACATCATCTACCTACCCTACCTACTTTACTGTACCATTTTTTCTTCTTTATTAGGGTGCACTTAGACTGGAAAACCCTTATCACATTTTTTATTTTACATGTGGAAATATATCTAAATCTATCCTTATTACATCCAAGGGCTCAGATTAAACTGTTGAGCTCCTTTTATTTACTCTACCTATCCACTTATCTTCCAAGATTAAACAGTTTGGTCAGATTTTATTCTCTATCTCTAAAACATAAAATTGAAAGATGAACTAGCTAAGCTTAAACTGTTTGACTGTTCACCAATTGTGGCATAAGATACAAGTTGCACACAATTTTGTTTATTACATAAGAGAAAAAAAGAAGTGGCATTTAGACTTGCACACTTTCCTTGGCCTTCCTTTTGGTGGGGTTCATTTTCTTTCACTTTTTTGGCCATTTTATTTTTTTTACCCTTTGATTTTTATTTTAGGGTATACCCTCTTTACATTTTTAAAATTTTTTGATTTTTTGACAATATGAGAAACCTTTGCAACAAGAAAAGGTATGAACATATTACGTAACTCATCAAGTCAATCATGATATATGACACCTATTGGTATAGGAGTCTAACACTGGCTCCACTTGGGGATGGATTTTCCTGGTGAAAATTCAATAACAACAGGTCAGTTTCCCTTCGAATGATTTTGAATGGGCCATGGAATCTTCTTCTGCTTGTTGCTTTATTGTATGTATGACAGTAATATTTATGAGGCTTAGGGCCTTCTCTTTGAGCTTCAACTCCAGTAAGTTACTATCCACTCAAAACTGATACAGTACAAAGGATATAGTATGTACATGTTAAAAATTAGGATATCCTAATAAATAGGATCAAAGTAATGTTTCAACATTCGACCATTAACTGGTCCTTCTTCAGTTTCTGTATCGTCCAAGTTTTTCAGAAAATATGTATTATTTCCTTGTAAAGCATTAATAATATAAGGTAATTTCCATAAGAAGTCAAACTTCCCATGTTTTCCCTTATCCTCTCTTCTAGAATCCCATATTAAAACTTTGTGTCCCAATTGGAAATCTTCTGCCTTGGTCCTTTTATCAAATATCTTCTTTAGTTTCTCCTGCAATACTTGGGATCTTTGATAAACTTCCTCTCTGGTTTGCTGCAAATAGATATTCTGATTTATTCTCCTTTGAATGTCATTAGGTTCAACCTGAGCTTCTTGAAGTAATTTCATCACAGGAACTCTTAAATATGAAGGAAATACAGCTTCAATACCATAGACTAATTCATAAGGACTGGTCCTGTTGGCCACCTATAAAATTTGTTCTATCAAAATGTGGCCAAAAAATTGTTCAGTCTTCAAGAAACACTTTCATGGCCAAAATTTTATCTCTTGAAGCCTTTGGAAGATCTCATGCTCATGTCTAAAAGGTCTTCACTGCTGATTCCCTCCAGAACTAAAAAATTCTGCTGAAAATTCTATGAGAAAGACTGTTGAATAATCATCATTTTCCCCCTCCCACTTTTCCAAAAATACCCTTCATTTGTTTTTCCTTTTCTCCATAAATTTCCTCTATTATTCATGTTTTCCTTTCTTCCCTTCATGAAAACCCCCTTTCCATAGTTAAAAACCCATTTTTTAACTATTATGAAACCTCCAAAATCCATTGAAAACCATGAAAAATTCATAAAAAATACAAGTATTTTGACTATGGACTTGAGCCCCCTTCGGCTAAGTCCTAACCACTTCTCCACCATACCCTTTGGGGCTGGAACCACTTGCTAACAGGTTAAGGCGCTTATCGCATCGCAAATTGTTCAAGAACGCAAGTTTTTGCGTTTAGTTCCATATTGTAAAAATGCGATTGCGATCAACCCCTTTTGTTTTGAGCCCTGGATCTCGTGCTTTCTCTACAAAAAACCAAAGGTTATAGACCCGGGCACTAATGGCAATCGCAATCTTTCCAAATTGTGATTTTATTTAAAATTCCCATCGCAAATATTTGTGATGCGATCCATCGCAATCATAACCCTTCCAAATTGCGATTTTATTTAAAGCGCCCATCGCAATTGCAACCCTTCCAAATTGCGATTTTATTTAAAGCGCCCATCACAAATATTTGCGATGCGATTAATCGCATCGCAAGATCCCCCAATTACGACCTCCTTATTCAATCCAGACCATCCACATGTCTGGATCGGACGGTCCAAAACCACCCCACATTATTTCTTCTCCTCGCTCTCCTTTTTCCTTTTTTTGCTGATCTCCACCGTTAGACTATTTTATCCAATGGCTTCGCTCCCTCCCCACCATCTAAAGCAGTTTAAACCTAAAAACACAGGATTTCCTAATGTTTTGTTTATTTTACAGGTTTGAATGGTTTTTTCCATAAAGAATTCCAAGGGCCGGGAAAGACGTTTCCTGCGTTGTTGATTTATCAAAGGGAACCATCCACCAGGCTCTATTCCATTGTTTCATTGATGCTCTATCAGCATTGATGCCGTAAAGAGACCTGCGTGGCCTCCACATCGACAAGAAACTGTGATTAAATCAAATTTAAAAAGAGTATAAGTATTGAAGAACAGAGCGCAGCAGAGAGGAATATTGAAGACAGATTTGGGAAATTACAGCTAAGAATGATTATCAAAAGCCTAATTCTCAGAAAGAAAACACAGTTTGCAGAAAACCTAAAGCGTTATATTGACAGGAATGCCTCCACTACCACAATCTGAGGAAAATTGATCCCTTTAGTTATCACAATGCCACCTGCGCCTCAAAATATTCAATCAGAAGCTGAATTTATTGATCAGGCACCTACAGCCTCACAGAAAATCAAAGGCTGCCGAACAAATAATATTAATCAAGGGTCTTATCTCCAAATTGTCAGCAAAACCATTTTAAAGGTTAAAGAATAGTACAGAAGAAGATCTTTTCAATCATTAGGCCTCGAAAGACACAAACAGAGTTAGGAAGCAGAGTTATAAATGATTACAGTCCCACCTTATGCCTTTTCTGGTTCCCTAAGGCTAGGAATTGCATTGATTACATAATTAATAATACTTGACCCCTGGGAAATCCTCCCACCTCTTCATTCTTCTATAAATACTTCTGCAGAAGATGAGTAAATGTTGGTCTTTGGACATCTGAATGCATGTAATAGTTATTCTAAAGCTACTGATGCCCTGTTTACAACTTGAAGATACATAAACTAATATGAGAAGTTGGAAGTTGTAAAGACCCACCGGGCTTGCTGATTGTAACTGGTTCGAACATCAAATACAAGCTACTAATTTATGGGATCCTGATTTGTGTCAATGGTGATGTGTTCCTCACTGTCAATTGTTATTTTGCTTAGTGTTTTCATTCTGTTCATTTTCTTTGATAAAGAGTAGCAAACATAGAGCTAGGATTTAATCTCAACATTACCCTACTCTTACTGAAATCTTTATTGTCTATGTTTTCTTTATTTGAAAGTTCTCTTTGAAGAGTAAATTAATGCACGTTGGTTTAAAGGCACTTTCCTGATCTAAATTTCTCTTTGTCACTGTTATCTGTGGTTTTCTTATTGAATATGCTGAAAGCAGGGTAGTTTAAAGGAACTTACCTGATCTTAAGCTTTTAAATTGTTTTGTAAATGTTTCTCTTATTAAAAGTACTTCAATGCAAGGTGGTTTAAAGGTACCAACCTGATATCAAAATACTTTTATGTTTTCCTTATTGAATATGCTGAAAGCAGGGTAGTTTAAAGGCACTTACCTGATCTTAAGCTTTTCAACTATTTTTTAATGTTTTCTAACTAAAAGTACTTCAAAGCAGGCTAGTTTAAAGGTATTAACCTAATCTCAGAATACTCTCATGTTTTTCTTTAAGTACATGTTGAAGTAATATAGTTTAAAAGAACTTACTTGATCTCAGGCTGTTTCACTATATCTTCATTTGTTTGTTCTTCATTTCCTATCTGTTTCATTCCATAAAATCACCTTAAGAGATCCTTTGACATAAGTGACTTGCCCCATGGATCCTGCTTGAACCTTGTTGTCCAATTAAAATCCTCCTATGACTCCATAGCCCAATGGGTTAAAATTTTATTTGCCTTTCTGTCAGCCAAATCATTCCTTCACCGACAAACACCTTCACCCTTCATTTTGAAACTGCCTTCACCTTCATCATGTCCTTGCCCAACCAAAAAAAACAAAACAAAACCCAAGATATTCATAACTATTCTAATATCATAATTTCAGCTATTAAATATCACATCTTTAAAATCATTCATAGAGAGATCCCTCTCTGGATTCAAGAGGGCTAGATCCTAGAATCCCAAAGTTGGTTGAAATAATGTTGCTTCTGCAGTTTTAGTCCTACCAATCTACTAAAATTACAGATTCCTAACATTTCTGGCAACTCCACTGGGGACTGAGTGCATTTTATCTTACACACCCTTCGGCACTCATAAGACCCAAGATCTCTGGTTAGATTGGTATTCAATAAACATGGTGGTGGACCATAAAACCTTTTACCTCTGAAAAGAGCTAAAAAATTCCACTTGGCGACTCCACAATCCTCAACAGACCTTAAGACTCCACTGGGAAGAACCCTTATCATCATTATATCATTCAAAGTTAGTCAGAGGACTGTAGGATTAAAATTTGTGTAAACAGACTAGTTAACCTCTCAAATATTGTCATATATGGTTGAACATTTCTTATTTAGTTGGGTCTAAAAAACACAGCATAGTGGCTCCTAGAAAGATTCACACTTGAGCCCATCCTGACCCTGATCCATCTGAAGTAGTTGATAACCCAGAAGGTATTCTTAGGAATTCTCCTAAGATAAAATTATGAACTTGTTTCAGATCACCCTTGAGAGCTAATTTATTTCCTAAAAACCTTGCAGCTCTACAAGAAACACATGGAGGTGGACCATTAAACATTTTACCTCCTTAGGAGCTAAAAACTTCCACCTAGCGACTCCACACTCTGATGCTCCCAGAAGACCAAATGACTCCACTGGTAGAAGACCCTGAACTGATTGACCAGACACAGTGACCTCTTTTCTTGATCTACAAATATGATTCCAAGAATACAACGAAGATATGCCCAAATGAGTAAAGATCATATCCCTGGGTTTCCACATAAGATGCCCCAGGTGAATTGGGATGACAACCTGCCTGTTTTTCAAGGTGAAAATTTTGATGACCCTTTATTGCATCTTATCAAATTTCACATACATGTATGGAGGTTGAAATTTGAATGGCATGAAGACTGCCTAATGAAAATTTTCATGTTAACATTAGAAGGAAAAGCTAGGGATTGGTATGAATGCTTAAGATCTAGTAGTTTGTTTTCTTTAAGAGACCTTGAATATGTGTTCTATGAGAACTATAAAGAAAACACTACATCATTATCATTGGGTGCAATATATTCTGATCCATCACAAAACATCACCCAACACATTATAGATAATGACGAAGCTTTGGAAGAGATGCATCCTGACGATATTTTAATAGCCATTCATGAGTTTAATCTCCTATTGAAAATTTTTAAGAACATAGATGAATCAGTTGAGGAAGAGATGATCCAAGCAGTAAAGAACATTCCTCAAGATATCCATGAAAACTCAAAAATCGATTCATCATCCCTTATATCTGAGGCTCAAGAAGACATCCAGCCTCAAAATCAGTCTTCACAAGAGACAAAAAAATGTTGTACTCCTGTTCAAGGGAACATGAAAACATCTTCCCCTTTGACAGAGAAGGAAATAGATCAGGCTATTTATAAACAGTCAGTCTCTGAAACTTTTTTCAAAACAAACACTCTTGCCCATTCACGTAGAGAACTTTGTTGTACAGATTTAGAAATTTCTTTTGTAGATCAGAATGAAGAAGGACCTACTGATATCCCAATATGTCTGACTGATGAAAATGTTTGTTCTAATAAATTTTCAAACTTCAATCAGTCTTATGATGATGATGATTTCCAAGCAGAAACTAATCACGCATGGCAACCAACATTTGATTGGTGTTATGAGTTTCACCATCCTTAGCTTGAAAGCCGCAATCATCCTTTTCGATCCATCATAAAAAGCTTTCACTTTATTTGGAATCAGTAGCCTTTCAACTCAGAAGATGAAGAGAAGAGTAATGAAGAAATTTTTGAGCAAGAAGAAACCATTGAATACACCCCCACTCAAGAATATAATAACCTCTTCACAGAGTTTAGCCCACTGAATCCAAGCATACCAGGGCTACAAGAGGACAACACTGCCAAATATGATGAGTCTTCCAGTTTAGATGATGATGAAGAAAAGGGAGAGAAATAGATAGAATACTATCCTACTGTGGATATACCCTCTTTCCAAGAAGAAATTTCTCCTATCATTGATATCAATCCGCCATTTAAGGAACCTGAATTTATATTAGAAGCAAACTTAAATTTCGAGAAAGAAGATATTTCACTGTTTTCTATTATGCAGGTTAAGGATGATGATGCTTCCAAACAAATTTTTGAATATATGCTCCTCAAAGCTGAACTCTTGGAAGCAGAAAATATACCAGACATGGAGGACCAAAAAGGAGAGAATATTCATCTTTTCTTTGTTGATCCTATGGAAGAGTGTGTGGAAATCCCAACTGGCCCAAATTATCAAGAAGTAGTCCTTTGCAAGAGCCAGAGACATGAAAAGTTGTCACCTTCTGTGATAGTCTTTATTTTGAATATTAATCTTCAAAATATACTATGGACACCTCTGAAAAGCAGTCAGAGTTTCTTCTTCTTCTTGACATTACTCAACTGGCTGCATTGGCACTTTTGTATCATATGAATATGTAAATACTCCATGTTTAGAATAGGTTAGATAGGAATGTCAATAAAGCTAAGTTCTGAGCATGTATTTAGTTTTTGTTTTTTGCTTTGAAGAAAAATAAAAGATTCAAAAATACAAAAACAGTGAAAAGAAAGAAAAGAGGGCAGATTGTCAAAACAAGAAAGGTACAACCCCATATCAAAAAAAGAAGAAGAGAGAAATACAAATCTAAAAGTGTGCAAACTTAAATGCCACTCTTAAAGAACACACTTCTAGTTAGTCAAACTGTCTAATATTGACTAATTAGCTTTAAATTTTATGCTGATAGGATAATGAATTCGATTTTCCAAACTGTTTAATCTTGGCTTAATCAGTAGATAGATTAGGATAGAAATGAAAGGTTCAAACATGTTCAAAACCTGAACCTCAGTTTCCAAAGAGAGATGACTCAAATATGTTTTATTTTCTGAGTCAAAAACATGTAAAAATATGCTTCTAATTAATTGAAGATATGAACCAGAGAACAAAGGAGGAACAACTCACATAAGAGTCAAAACAGAGCTGTAAAAGGATGAAGGAAGCGCTTGAATTTTCAGATCTTAAGCCTTCCAAATTTTGATTTATTTTTCTGCAAAATAAATGCCTATGTGCAGCTTGTTTTTATGCCATAGATCACATCAAGTCAAATAGCTTGATCTTGACTTGACTGTTTTTAAATTAATGTTCCAGAATTTAGAGAATAAAAATGTGTTGGACAGTTTAATCCCAACAGATGGTATATTAGGTATAAAAGCATCTGAACTCAACCGTTTAATATGAGTTCAAGGAGAAATAAGGAGTAGAAATAGATTATTTTTCCTGCTTTCAAAAGAATAAAATGTTATGAAAAGAGTTTGCCAATCCAAGTGCACTCTAAATGAAGAAAAAATGCTAGATCAGTAGGATTGGGTAGGTAGAAAGTTTGTATTGATGAAGGTCCATTGTTTTCATAGCTGCTAAATATGTTTTTAGAGAATATTATCCCAGCAAAGGAAAGGCAGCCTAATGGATCAGGCACAGGTCAACCTCCCAGAGAACATAATGGATCAGGCACAGGTCAGCCTCCTAAAGAATGCAGGTCTGAAAGTTCTTGATTCCTTCAAGAAGGCACCATCTCCAAGTGGAGCGACTGTTGGCCACCTATAAAATTTGTTCTATCAAAATGTGGCCAAAACATTGTTCAGTCTTCAAGAAACACTTTCATGGCCAAAATTTTATCTCTTGAAGCCTTTGGAAGATCTCATGCTCATGTCTAAAAGGTCTTCACTGCTGATTCCCTCCAGAACTAAAAAATTCTGCTGAAAATTCTATGAGAAAGACTGTTGAATAATCATCATTTTCCCCCTCCCCCTCTTCCAAAAATACTCTTCATTTGTTTCTCCTTTTCTCCATAAATTTCCTCTATTATTCATGTTTTCCTTTCTTCCCTTCATGAAAACCCCCTTTCCATAGTTAAAAACCCATTTTTTAACTATTATGAAACCTCCAAAATCCATTGAAAACCATGAAAAATTCATAAAAAATACAATTATTTTGACTATGGACTTGAGCCCCCTTGGGCTAAGTCCTAACCACTTCTCCACCATACGCTTTGGGGCTGGAACCACTTGCTAACATGTTAAGGCGCTTATCGCATCACAAATTGTTCAAGAATGCAAGTTTTTGCGTTTAGTTCCATATTGTAAAAATGCGATTGCGATCAACCCCTTTTGTTTTGAGCCTTGGATCTCGTGATTTCTCTGCAAAAAACCAAAGGTTATAGACCCGTGTGCTAATCGCAATCACAATATTTCCAAATTATGATTTTATTTAAAACGCCCATCACAAATATTTGTGATGCGATCCATCGCAATCGCAACCCTTCCAAATTGTGATTTTATTTAAAGTGCCCATCGCAAATATTTGCATTGCGATCCATCGCAATCGCAACCCTTCCAAATTGCGATTTTATTTAAAGTGCCCATCGCAAATATTTGCGATGTGATTGATCACATCACAAGATCCCCCAATTATGACCTCCTGATTCAATCTGGACCGTCCACGTGTCCAGATCGAACGGTCAAAAACCACCCCGCCTTATTTCTTTTCCCCGCTCTCCTTTTTCCTTTTTTCGCCGATCTCCACCGTTGGATGCTTTCATCCAACAGCTTCGCTCCCTCCCCACCATCTGAAGTAGTTTAAACCTAAAAACGCAGGATTTCCTAATGTTTTTTTTATTTTACAGGTTTGAATGGTTTTTCCCATAAAGAATGCCAAGGGCCAAGAAAGACGTTTCTTGCGCTGTTGATCTATCAAAGGGAACCATCCACTAGGCTCTATTCCATTGTTTCATCGATGCTCTATCAACATTGATGTCGTAAAGGGACCTGCGCGACCTGCACATCGACAAGACATTGTGATTAAATCACATTTAAAAAGAGTATAAGTATTGAAGAATGGAGCGCAGCAGAGAAGAAGATTGAAGACAGATTTGGGAAATTATGGCTAAGAATGATTATCAAAAGCCTAATTCTCAGAAATAAAACACAGTTTGCAGAAAACCTAAAGTTTTATATTGACAGGAATTCCTCCACTGCCACAATCTGAGGCAAATTGATCCCTTTAGTTATCACGATGCAACATGTGCCTCAAAATATTCAATCAGAAGCTGAATTTATTGATCAAGCACCTACAGCCTCACAAAAAATCAAAGGCTGCCGAACAAATAATATTAATCAAGGGTCTTATCTCCAAATTGTCAGCAAAACCATTTTAAAGGTTAAAGAACAGTCCAGAAGAAGATCTTTTCAATCATTAGGCCTCGAAAGACACAAACAGAGTTATCAAGTAGAGTTATAAATGATTACATTCCCACCTTATGCCTTGTCTAGTTCCCAAAGGCCAGGAATTGCATTGATTACATAATTATAATACTTGACCCCTGGGAAATCCTCCCACCTCTTCATTCTTCTATAAATAATTCTATAGAAGATGAGTAAATTTTGGTCTCTGGACATCTGAATGCATGTAATAGTTATTTTGAAGCTACTGATGCCCTGTTTGCAACTTGAAGATACATAAGCTGATATGAGAAGTTGGAAGTTGTAAAGACCCATCGGGCTTGCTGATTGTAACTAGTTCGAACATCAAATACAAGCTATTGATTTATGGGATCCTGATTTGTGTCAATGGTGATGTGTTCCTCACTGTCAATTGTTATTTTGCTTAATGTTTTCATTCTGTTCATTTTCTTTGATAAAGAGCAGCAAACATAGAGCTAGGATTTACTCTCAACATTACCCTACTCTTACTGAAAGATTTATTGTCTATGTTTTCTTCATTTGAAAGTTCTCTTTGAAGAGTACATTAATGCAGGTTGGTTTAAAGGCACTTTCCTGATCTAAATTTCTCTTTGTCACTGTTATCTGTGGTTTTCTTATGGAATATGCTGAAAGCAGGGTAGTTTAAAGGCACTTTCCTGATATTAAGCTTTTCAACTGTTTTGTAAATGTTTCTCTTATTAAAATTACTTCAATGCAAGCTGGTTTAAAGGCACCAACCTGATCTCAAAATACTTTTATGTTTTCCTTATTGAATATGCTGAAAGAAGGGTAGTTTAAAGGCACTTACCTGATCTTAAGATTTTCAACTGTTTTTTAATGTTTTCTAACTGAAAGTACTTCAAAGAAGGATATTTTAAAGGTATTAACCTGGTATCAGAATACTCTCATGTTTTTCTTTAAGTACATGCTGAAGAAATATAGTTTAAAAGAACTTACTTGATCTCAGGATGTTTTACTATATCTTCATTTGTTTGTTCTTCATTTCCTATCTGTTTCATTTCATTAAATCACCTTAATAGATCCTTTGACATAAGTGACTTGCCCCATGGATCCTACTTGAACCTTGATGTCTAATTAAAATCCTCCTATGACTCCATAGCCCAATGGGTTAAAATTGTCTTTGCCTTTCTATCAACCAAATCATTCCTTCACCGGCAACACCTTCACCCTTCATCTTGAAAGGGCCTTCACCTTCATCATGTCCTTGCCCAACCAAAACAAACAAAAAAAAACCCAAGCTCTTCATAACTAGCCTAATGTCATAATTTCAGCTATTAAAGATCACATCTTTAAACTCATTCATAGAGAGATCCCTCTCTGGATTCAGGAGGGCTAGATCCTAGAATCCCAAAGTTGGTTGAAATAATGTTGCTTCTACATTTTTAGTCTTACCAATCTGCTAAAATTACAGATTCCTAACAGGTCCCAATATATTTTTTGTTGTTGAGTCTTTCTACCCATAGTGCATTTGTAAGTTTCTTGTGCCAATTTTTCTTGTTTTCCTCCAATAATTTCTTAATAATATTAATGAGACTTTTGTTGGAAGATTTAGTCAGTCCATTACCCTAAGGGTAATAGGCTATGGAATGGGTTAAAGTGATATGATATTTATTACAGAAACTTATCATCTTCTTAGATTTTAAGGCAGTAGCATTATTAGTTATAATTTTCTTATGACAACCAAACCTTGATAATATATTGGTTTCTAGGAATCCTATAATCACAGTGTCATTGGCTTGTCTGGAAGGAATTGCTTCTATCCATTTGATAAAATAGTCCGTGGTAGTAAGGAACCATTTGTGTTGGCCAGAAGAAGGGGGATGGATTTCTCCAATGAAATCCAGGCCCCATTGTTGGAAAGGTTTTTCAGTGGAAATTGGTTTTAGGGGTAAAGGTAATAGTTTTCTCTTGCCTTCAAAAATTTGACATTTATGGCAAGTAGTAACAAATTTATTTACATCAGAGAACAAGGTGGGCCAATAAAATCCAGCTCTTAGGATCTTGTCTGCAGTTGATTTCCAATAAAGGTTTCCACCACAGTCTCCTACATGGAATTCATTGAGAGCCTTGTCAGCTTCATATTTTAACAAACAATTCAATAGAATACCATCATGATTTTCCCAAAACAGAACGTTATCTAAAATACAAAACTTTAAAGATGTCATCTTTAAAAACCTTTTCTTTGTTCTGGATAACCCTGGAGGAGCTTGCAGGTTTAACAATACATAAATTATATCAGCATACCATGGTGAATCTAAGAAGGCCTGGCTGATTTGTGGAGTCGCCATCTCCTGTTATTCATCCAGTTCATTAATATCTAGGGATTGGCAATTTGTTTCTATCATGAGTTGAACCAATCCCTGTCCCTTTATCATCTTTGTAGGTTTTATTTCAATATCATACTCTAATATGGTAGAAATCCATTTACCTCTTTTGCCCTCAATTCCATCTTGAGTTAAGATGTCTTTGACAACAGCATTTGGTACATAGGCTATCACATGGGAATACAATATATAGATTCTAAAATCTTTAATGGCTTTTATAAGTGAAAAAACTTGTTTTTCCATGATGTTTTATTTTAATGATGCATCTCTTAGTGATTTACTAAAAAATACTATAGGTTTTTCACATCCGTGATGATCCTTTTGTAATAAAACAGCTGCTACAGTGTGTTCTGATGCGAATGAAAATATTATGAAATCTCTATCAAATTGTGGACTGGTAAGAACTGGTGTTCTAGTCAAAGCCATTTTAATTTCTTCAAATTCTTGTTTGGCTTCTACTATCCATTTAATACTTGAATCCTTTATTAACATGTTAGTAAGCAATCTAATTAGTTCAGCTAAGCTAGATATGAATCTTCTCAAAAATTTGATTTTTCCTAGGAATGCTTGAAGTTCTTTAACATTTCTGGGATGAGGTATCTACAATATAGCTTCTATTCAGGTAGGATCAATTCTAATACCATCTTTGGAAATGATATGGCCCTGGAGTTTACCTTATTCAAGACCAAACAAGGACTTCTTTAGATTCAAAGAGATAACATACTTTCTGCATTTTATGAATACTTGTCTGAGATGGTCCAAATGCTGCTAATATGATTTAGAAAAAACAGTGAAATAATCCAGATATCTAACAAGAAAGTCATGAATTTATTTTTCAAATGCAATGTCCATTGCTCTTTGGAAGGTTGCTCCAACATTTTTAAGTAAAAATGGCATCTTAACATACTTAAATGTGCCCCATGGTGTTGTAATAGTTGTTTTTTCCTGGTCATCAGGATGAACCAAAATCTAGTTATACCCTGAGAACCCATATAAAAGAGAAATCCTTAAAGCACCTACTACCCTTTGTAAAATGTGATCCATTTTAGGCAAAGGATAATTATCCTTCAAAGAAACCTTATTTACATTTCTTAAATCAACACATTATCTGATCTCTCCAGTTTTCTTCCTAGTAGGGACTAAATTAGACACCCACTCTGAAAACCTAATGGGAGAAATTATCCCTGCTTCATACATTTGTTTGATTTGTTTTTCAATTAAAGGCAACAATACAGGGTTGATTCGTCTGAGTTTATATTTGAATGGTTTCTGATTTTATTTCAAAGGTATTGTATGTTGAATTATAGAGGTGTCATATAATTTCAAGTCTTCATAACTCCAAGCAAAGACATCCTATAATTCTCTTATTAGTTCAATATATTTTAGTTGTTCATCAAGAGGCAAAGATTTAGATAACTTTATTATTTTAGGATTTTCTTCATTTCCCAAATTATATTCCTCAATATCAGCTTTCAAAGGTTCTATTTTGGGTTTCTTTGGAATATCGTTAGAATCGAAAAGATCTTCTAGAGGAGTTAATCCTTTAGGAAAATGATTATCTTTCAAATTAATGATCTCAGATTCTTCCTCTATAATCTCATCAACCTCCATTTGTTTAAGGTCCTGAATTTATTTTTTGGTGAACTTTGTTGGATGAAGCATTTGAATTGCACTCTCTTCTGAAATTTATGTTTCTTGTTCATTTATTTGATCAGATTCAATGACTGTATCTTCATCTATGTTACTGTTAGAAAATTCATTCTCTAAAGTCAGGAAATTTTTAGTCTGATTGTCATTTAAAAACACTTTCCAATTCGTAAAATTGTCTGGTATAGCTGGTCTATGTCTAATCTCAGCTGTGAACTGATGATTAGGTTTGAATGGTAATTTACAAGTGCTAGCAAACATTGCAAGACTATGAGCATGCAAATTTTGTTTTCTTGGGATTTTAACAAACTGAGTCTGCAAAAAGGTATTGAGAATCTCTACAATTGTTCCTCTATATTCTCTCAGTCTGGGATCGTTTGTCAAAAAGTGACCTTTGATCTATTGAATGATTAAATTAGAATCTCCTATAACAGATACTCTAATTGCTCCTAGTCTTTTGACAATTTTAAGCCCTAACAAAAGAGCTTCATATTCTGCCATATTATTAGTGCACTTAAAGTTTAATCTATAAGCATGGCCTTCAGCATGATCATTTTCAAGGTTGTGTATCCAAATTCCAGCTCCTGCTCCTAATTTATTAACGGAACCATCAAATTCTAAATGCCAAAGAATTTCATGTTCGTAATTAGTAACGGGAGTTTCAGGAACTTTCTTAATAGTGAGATATGATTTTTTACTTTCTTCTGGTTTCTCTTGGGTATCTGATGTTTCTTTTTCCTCAGAGATTTCCTGGATTTGAACATTGGATTTTTGTTTTTCAATTTCTTTTGGTTCTGTTGCTGGTACTTCTAATTCAGTGGGAGGATTAGATTCAACATTATAAAGAATAAATGAATCCATATCAGAGTATACTGAGTAGATGGGGAAATTTTTAGGCTTCTCCTGACTATTGACTACATATTTCATTAAAGTTTCTCTGTATAGTCTCTTAGGTTGGTTGAACACTGAAATAGTAGCATATGACATATCAAATTGAAGAGATCCTCCGAGCCTTTCACCCCAAGATTTGGACAATAGCATACCATATTTTGGAGGAATGTCTGCTACTACTATAACGATCAAAATTGTTTTTGCAGGGTATTGAACCAATGAAACACGCAAGTCTTTGATTAATCCTAAACATCTCATCTGATTTGAATCAAAAGAAAAGAGATCTTTGTATGGTCTAGTGATATCGAGGTTTAATCTCTCCATTATAGCCTTTGGAATTAGATTGTGAGATGCCCCAGAATCAAGCATGGCATTATGAAGTATTTTATCATGTATGTTCAAACTCACATAGAATGGAGGAGTTCCTCCACTTCCTGGTTTTCCATATACTTCAGGGCCAAATAATAATCTAGGTTGATCATAAAAAACGTTTACTGAGTCATCACTTCCAGTAATATTAAGTGATCTATTGATTTGACTTCGGTAGACATCATGTTTAGCTAATTTAGACAATGGAACAACTATTTTTAATTTTCCTACTTCAGCTTCCAGATTAAAAGGTTTCTCAGTCTGAGTTCTTGTATTTCGAACAACTAGATTCTCTTTATCTACTGTTTTTTCCGTATTTTTCTCCTTCTCATGAGTGGGGTTGTGGGCTGAAGTTGTTTCCAAATCAAATTCTGGAGGTTCCTCTATATTTCGTTTGGGAGGAAGAGTATTGGAAAGTTTCCTGTTATTCAGTTGAGTATCAGATGCATCTTCAATTATTGGATTGGAGGGATTAGGATCTGATCTAGAAAGAATATGTACAGGGGTAGTACTAGTTTTACCTTTGAGGGGTTGTTTTGTAGCTTTTTGTTTACTCGTTTCCAGGACATCAATTCTTCTGGTCCTCAGATTATATTGCTTGTGAACTTCGTAAATGGTTGTGTCATTTCCTTCCTTAAAGTCAAATGATTCTCCTGAATGGGTTTGAAATTGTTTAAGAATGTGAGCTTCTTGATACTCTTGGGTCAAGAAAACTTTTGGTTCATCCTTGCATTCAGTAAAGTTTTTTATTTGAACATATTCAGTTGGTTCCTCAGAAGTTGAGGCTTAAATATAATTTTCCTGGAATGGGGGCCTAATATTTTGGTCAGGACCAGTTTTTCCAGTATTTTGATTGTGGTTCCTTCTGAAATTTGGATTTCTCACAGTATTTCTTGGTTGACCATCCCAAGGATATTTCTTTTCAATTGTTTCTACTCTATCTCCTAGCCTTTCCATTCCTTTGATAATAACATCCAGTTTCTTTTCAAAAGCTGTGGGTTCTTCGTTTAAAGGCATTATCCTTTTAGCTCTGGCTCTAGCTTGTTTCTCTATCAGGTTGGTTTCAACACTAACAAATGTACTTTGCATTTCTTCTAAAGTTTGAGGAGCTCTTTCCATAAGTTGATACGCCATATCAGAATCAAATCCATCAGGGAATTTGATTAATACTGAATCTGGAGGAGGTCTAACATTTTTTGGAATAGCATTGTAAGCATCACTGAACCTGGTGACATAATCTTGCACAGTATCATTTGGTCCTCTCTTTAGTTTCCCAAAGTCTGATAAGATTTGAAGAGGATATTTCTTCTTTTCCCATCTATTTAAAAATGACCTATAAAGAGCTTGTAAGTCAGTAACACTATTTGTAGGAAGGACTCTAAACCGGGTTCTAACTTCTCCAGTAAGACTTTGGACAAATATTCTCATTCTTACATCATCAGCATCTATTTCATATATTTCAAAATAATCGATCATCTTTTTAGTATGTTGTTGTGTAGTATAAGTACCAGAACCATCGAAAGGAGTGATTTTACTTTGGTATTCTTGGGGAATAGCCCCTAGATTGGCTGGTAATACCAAAGGAGCATATATGTTTGACATTACAGGTGGTAACGATGAAATAACAGGTTAGGTTGGTCTATGAGTGGTGGGTGGAGGAGTAGAAGGGGTAATTTGAGGTTGAGATATTTGAGGAAATGTTGATGAACTTGGAGAGGCTGAAGTGATCACAGAAATATTTGATGTTCCTTCAGAGGTAAGCTCATATTGTATGGAATTTTGCAAATGTTTATGAAGATGTGAAGTAACAAATTCAAATTGTAAATATTCAAGAAATATTGGGTCTGGAACCAAATTGGACAACTCAGATTCAGAAAAATTTACAACTAAAGATGTTTCAAACTGCTCGTCAAAAGGTTCATCCTCAAGATAAATCCACTTCGCAAGACAGGATATTGATCTATAGAGAGGTTGAGAACTACCAGAGCTTTCTTGACTATCTTGTCTCCTAATAATTGTGGGGATCAGATTCAGATTTTCAAACACAAGCGGAGGATTCGGGTCAGGATTAGCCCTGGTGTAACGAGTCCTTTCTGAAGCCAGGTTTCTAGGTGATATTTTTTGGTTTTTTATCTAAATTGAATGAACAATACAACTTCAACAATCTCTTTAAGAAGTTTTCGATATTGGATTTAAATTTTCTTAAAGATTTATTTGACTAGAGGAACTGATCAAATGTTTGAAACCAGAGTTTAGTTCATAAACTAGACCGGAGATAGACTGAAGCAAAATTTATTTACTTATGCAATTGCAGAGAAAAAACAGTTCAAAGGCTACCTGACTAACTTCAAGCTCCGTCTGTAGCTTATAAAATAAACAATAGTAACAATAAAATTATTCAGATTCCCCAGTGGAGTCGCCACTATGTTATCACTCAGATTTTCCTTGAAGTTGTTGGAAAGAGGAAAGGGGTTCGAGGTAACCACAAACCAACTTTTAGGTACATAATCTAGCCAATCTATACCCAGAGAGGGCTCTCTCTGTAAAATTTAACTTTGTTTTGAAGGATATTAGGCTAGTTATGAAAGTTCAGGGTTTTTGATTGAAATTGGGTGATGAAATTCTATAGCTGAGGGTAAACATGAGTATTTCGGGCCATTGGGCTAATGGAGTCAAAGAAGATGTCTTAACTGGATTAATTTTTCTCAATAAAAGATGGTTTCACAGGGAAAGGTAATCAAATAGGGAACAATTATAGATCTGAAGTAAATGGAATGAACTTGAAATAGGTGAAGGGCAATTAAGAATCCTTCAACATATTCAAAAAGGGGGAATTTGAATGATTATTAACAAAGATCAATTAAGAATTCTTTATCAAATAATCAAAATGCATAAACTAGAAAAACAGGAGCAATTAAGAATTCATTGTTTAAACTAGTTCAGAAGAAGACATTTAGAATAACAACGATTAAAAACATATTTCACTTAAGCAGTTTCTGATTTATTCATTTTCGTTAATTAATCAGATATGAGACACAAATGATATAATAAACAAGTATAACACTTCAAAACATAGAAGATAGATGACTTATTGATCCATAGTCTGACGGAAGAATCCTGTAAAAATACTTTTGCATCAATTCATTATCCAGCTAGCCACACAAAATTTCTCCAACAACACTTTATTCCAAAATAGTCGATGTTACAGCAGAGTCTGAGAATCCACCCCTAAATACTCCAATTGAGGGAGTATTTATACAAAAATTTATGAAAAATATCTCATAACAAATTGAGATATAATCTAGCATGGCTCATAAGTATTTCACAACAAACTAGAGACATATAGTCTCGTAGATAAGAGAAATGATAACTGATGTTGTGTTGTTTCCTTCTTTTGAGAATGTGCTGGAGACAGGCCCTATGATTTGGCTTGTTGCTGTCCTCTTTAGTGATTATGTGCTGGTTGCTCTGTTTCACTGATACTCTTTACCTGTACTGATACACTTTAACCTCTGTTTATCCTTTTATTCTTCTTATCATGACTTACTAGAGTAAATAATCAAAATTCACACAAGGATAACATTTATGAAAGTTCTAACATTTATTACCACCATTTAGCTTCCGGTATTCTGGTCCTTTGCAGCTTCCTCAGAGTTTCATCTGTCTCTATATATCTAAAGAAAGTAGGTTGAATTGGGAACAAATGCTTTACCTCATGCTCGAGATAAAACAAATTTTCCAATCTGTCATGAATATTTTTACCTGTAGGCAATGCTGCTGCTGATGAACTAGTTGAGGAACTAGCCTAATTGTCAGCATGTTTGTTCAATTTCTCAACATAACTTTCAAGGTTCATTAGTTTATCCTCTGAAACTAAAGGACTGGGCAATCCTTTATTCAACAAAATATCCAATCTTTTTATGAAGGTATTGATTTCTTCTTGCATATCAGAGCATCTTCGTTCTAGATTATGCATGAGAGTTCCTTTAGTAAAAACTCTTTTTATCTCCAAAATTGTTCCTTTCCTATCCTGAATGCCAATTTCTTCAAGTTGATACCTGTTCTTTGTATTCAAAAAATGTATAAGCTCATCGGCTTCTTCAGGCATGTTTCCTAATTCTTCTCTTGCTTTTAGAATTTCTTCCACAGCTAATTTAACTAAATCATTATGCTCGTACATTATTTGAATTGATGGCCAAACATCTTCTATTGACTGAATGATGTTGTCCCAAAGAATTTCTTTTATTTCCTTTAAAGGCCTCTCCAATGTGAGATCCTTCTCCAATGCTTTAACAAATTTTTCCAACCTGTTGACCTCTCTTGTTTTCTCTGCAATGCTTATCTTTAAGAGATCATCTTTCTGTTATAAAGTGGTGAATTGTACCTTTTTTCTTTGGAGCTCTGTAACTTGGAGTTTTAATTCCTCCATTGACTTTATTAAATCTTCGGTACTTAAATTAGAAGTATTTTCCTGTGACAATTCTGTTGGCTGACCTGTTGTAGATATACCTGTAATTACTTCTGCTGTAGATGCTGGAATATTAGGCTGCTTGTCTTTCAATGCCTTTTCAAGCTCTTTTTCAGTTTCATTAAGTTGCTCATTTAGTTTCAAAAGAAATTCCATCAATTCTTCTTCAGAATTTTGCTTCATGATTTCTGCAGTCTGTGGATGTCTTGAGGCTGGTAATTTCAGTTGTTTTCTCATGGATGCAATATCAGCATCTTTTTTCTTGATCAAGGCTTCTATACCCTTGACATCTTTAGGCTTTTTCAAGCTGTAATTGTCCACTAGTATTCTCCAAAGAATCCTGCAATTTATGGGTCATCATTGATTTATTAGTCAGAGTAGAATAAATCATTTCACCTTTTTTTTTGTGTAACTCAATTTGATCTAAAGGATGAATATCCTTTGCTATGACTTCAAAATTAGTTCTAATATAATCTGTAGCTGTTTGAGGCTGCTGCACTTTGGGTTTGAAGTGACTCATTACTATCTTACCTTGCTGGATGTCTTAGGCTGACATCAATCTTTGTTCATTCTTAGGAGCCATCTTCAAATATTGATTGTAAACTTGAAGTCCTAGTGGATAATTTCTGGCCTTTATATTTATGAATTTCCTTTTGATATCCCAGGCATCTTTAACTGGTATTTTGAAAGAAGATACTTCTACATTCTGCTGCCTTTGTAGTCATTTTCTCTGAGAATTAGTGGATTTTCCACTGACTGTACATGTTTGTTGACTTCCTAGTTCTTCTCTCCTCTGACTATCAGAGATTTCATGAACAGATTCCACTTCTGGAAGAGGATTTAATTTTTTTCTTTTAACATCAGGTTGTTCTAAAGACCCATTGATAGGGGTAGCTGCTTCAACATCTCTCTTTTTACTCTTTTATACATTGAGAGGAGATTTTAAAATTGACATTTCTGCCACAATGGTTTGAGTAAGAGAAATCTATAACTGACCCTGTTCTTTAGAAGTTTCAGGCTGTTCTGTCATCGTAAATTTCTCTATAACTTGTATATCAGATTATTTCTCTTTTCCTTTAGATGCTATTGTAGCCAATGCACTTATTTCCTGTAAATTTTTTTGGGAAGTTCCAGCAGAAGAAGGACCAATCCCTGGTCTTTGCACCTGTCCAAAACAGTCTAGGTCAAGCATTTTTTCAAGGTATTTCATAACATTGTCAACACTGATCTGTTCACTATCTTGTTCTATCAATTTCCCTTCCATTCATTCATCCATATTGGCATATTGTTCAATTTCTGGGATTCTATGATGAAGGTATGGTGATAATTTTTTTTTCATCCTTCTATCACAAATAAAGTTGTTTGGGTCATAAGGTACCCAGTGGAAACTTTTTTGTAATTTGAGATAGTCTTCTAAGATTCTTTCAGCTTCTTTTCCAGCATCCCTAGAATTGCAGATAAAAGGACCTAACTGACTCTTAATCCTGAGTTGAGTTTTTTTCTTTGCATTGCAAAAATGGACTATATCAGAATTTATCATCTGTCTAAAATATTCTAAGGCAAAGAGCCTCATTGGGACATATTTTGGTAACTTGAAGGGTCATAACTCACATCAATATATTATGATTTCTGTGTGATTTCAGTATAGGTACCAATCACCTATCCTGTATTGCTTTGAGAGTTGGAGAATTTTCTTGATGTCACTATTGACCCTAGGAGGAGAGACTCTTGTTAACAAAGTGGTTGCAGGGTGTACAAATAGGTCAATTAACGCATTGTAAGAATAAGGAGAATCAGAGGAATTATGAGTAATGGAAGACCAAAAAAATACAGACCTGGGATTTCCTTTGGCATCAAGTTTCTTGACCTGGAAAGGGAAACTCTCTAATTGATAGTAAAGCATGAGATGGTATATGACAGAGGAATATTTGAACACTCTTTCATTCTCTAATCTTATGAACTGATCATGGATTTTATCAGCAATGTATGAAGAAAAATCATACTTGACAGCAGGGGGCTGTCCGAGGGTGAAAATTGACAACAATACTAGGGTTAATTGATCAACATATTCACTAGTATTGAAACCCATTATAGAGGATATCATATTCAAAATAAGCCTTCCCACATCAGTGAAAAAGGTATAACCATAAGGGGGAGAACCTTTGGGCTAATGTTCTAGCAACATGAAGGTTTGGCAGATGCAGTTTAACTCTTCATGGGATAAAATGACAGATTTCTCAAGTAATTCTCCCATAGAAAGGGGAGTCAGGGCTTGACCAGGCTGAAACTGTAACATTTCATTAATAGACTAAGCAGTTATGGGGAAAAGGATGTTTTGACTTGGGGACAAGACTGCTCGTTGATTGGGATCATAATTTGCATGGCAGGAATGGATTATTTCAGGAAAAATGTGGACTGAGGGGAGAAGATACATGGGAATATTAGATTCCCATAGTCCAAAAATTTCAGAACCATTCAGGTAGTTATCTCTACAGTGGAAAAAAATTCGGAGAGGATTTTCACTAAGGACGAGGTCTTTGATTTGGAAATCTCTATATGCTAAAGGAAAATAGTCTAGATCTCTTTGAGGGGCATTCAGGGGTGCGATATTCAGAGCCATGGGAATTTCCATTTCTGGTTCTTGTGGATTCAAAAATGAATTCGGGTTTTGATGAAAAAAAACAGGTACAATCACAGGTTTGGGACTATGATTGCAATTTTTGGAATTGGGGAATGAACTAAAGACTAATTTTGAACGTTGTCTCAGTCTTTCGTGCGGAATTTAAAACAAAAAACCAGGATTTTTACAGAGTTCAGTGGGAATTTAGGTAAATACATGTATTTCGGGAAATGAACAGTGACTAAACAGGTGTTAGATATGGCACATGAACTCTGGAATACTCGACTATAATTTTCCTCAGCAAGATAGCAGTTGGAAAACTTCGACAGTTGATTTGGAATTCGTTGCATGGGACACTGGTCTCTGCATGAGCTAGTGAAAATGACACGGGTTCTTTTGTTATATTTGCAAAGTCAAAGGTTGGGGGGGTTTTTATTTTTTTAATGGATGACGTTAGCAAGTACGGTGGTTTCATCATGGAAGGCAAGCGGTAAGTGGTTTCCATCGCATAGATTTTGGGGACGGGCAATTTTCAGCGGAGGGCAAGCGATTCCATACGATGCACGACACGTGGCGCGACACTGTTCAGAAAACCGCTTGGCCATCGCGTGTTATCATTCGGACATGGATGGGTAGCGATATGAATCACATCCGTAGATCTCAGATTGATTGATCGAACGGTTGTCGAGAAAGGAAGATGACAGGGAATTAATATGGCGGGCCCAATGAAATTTATTATGAAATAATCGCATCGGGGGCATTTTGATTGGTGGATTAGGTTATTAATTAACCATGAGGGTTAATTGATCCCTTTTATACAGCAGAGTGTCGGGTTTATTTATTAATTGGAAATTCAATCAATTAGTCACTTTTAATAATTATATGGTTATTTTTCAACCAATGGGTGGAATATTATATTAATTGTGAATTTTAAAAATTAAAATAATACGGGAAAAGGGGAAATTTGCAGGGATTTAAATAATAAAGTTAAAAATTAATATGAAAAATGAATAGAAGCGCTAAGTGTAAAACATTAGGTTAATGTGTTTAACTTATGCTTGAATGAGTAGGGTTTTTATGAAATATTGCATAATTTTCCTAAGTAAAATGGGATTTTACTTAGGAAAATATCTTTTTAGAAGTGAATGAATGTCATGATGAATGATTTTAAGTACTTAAGCTTTTCCAATTATTGGGCCGAGGGTTCGGTCCCTCCAAAAGTCAAGGAAATGCCTTGAGCCCCTCTAATTTTCAAATTCCTTAGTACTTAGGGGAAATTAGTGAAATTTTTAGGGAAAAATGAGAAGGGAAGTTAATAATTTTGACTTTGCTTTGCTTGAAATTCTTCCAGTGTAGTGTCTGCCTTTGCACTTGTGATGAAACTAAAGATTTAACACATGTAGAGTCATTATCCATCACATGTAATTCTGCAACATCATCTACCTACCCTACCTACTTTACCGTACCATTTTTTCTTCTTTATTAGGGTGCACTTAGATTGGCAAACCCTTACCACACTTTTTCTTTTACATGTGGAAATCTATCTAAATTTATCCTTATTACATCTAAGGGCTCAGATTAAATTGTTGAGCTCCTTTTATTTACTCTACCTATCTACTTATCTGCCAATATTAAAAAGTTTGGTCAGAGTTTATTCTTTATCTCTAAAACATAAAATTGAAAGATGAACTAGCTAAGCTTAAACTGTTTGATTGTTCACCAATTGTGGCATAAGATACAAGTTGCACACAATTTTGTTTATTACATAAGAGCAAAAAAGTAGTGGCATTTAGACTTGCACACTTTCCCTGGCCTTTCTTTTGGTGGGGTTCATTTTCTTTCACTTTTTTGGCCATTTTATTCTTTTTACCCTTTGATTTTTATTTTAAGGTATACCCTCTTTACATTTTTAAATTTTTTTGTTTTTTTGACAATATGAGAAACCTTTGCAACAATAAAAGGTATGAGCATATTACATAACTCATCAAGTCAATCATGATATATGACACCTATTGGTATAGGAGTCTAACAGAACCAGTATCTTTTCCTAATCTACTCTCTTTGAAAGTCAAGCTTACACAATGTTGACCATCTTTTCCACTCACTAACTTATCAGCAAATAAATTTAAAACATGTTCAGCTATGATTAGGCTAGATAATTGAACAAGACATTTGAGCACTAGTAGCGGCATTTAGACTTGCGCGCTTTCTGAATGACTATTTTTTGAACATGGGGCGTTCTTTTTATTTTTCAAACCGCCCTCTTTTCTATTCTTCTATTGTTTCTGAGTTTTCAGTTTTTATCTATTTTTTAAGCAATGGTATATACAATGATTGAAAATGTTTTAAACTCAGAAATCTTGGAAATGGTGAAACTTAAGCATATTATCCTCATAAGGATCTCCTACCACTCTTGGTCCACTCAGCTCTTGAAAAGAGAAATTTGGAAAATTTTCTCTTTCAAGCATGATATAAGGATTCATGCATGAATCTCTGAACAAACCCATATCTTCCCGTTGTATCTCTTGATACCTCTTATTTCCACTCCTTCCTTTACTGTACATATTTTTCAAGCAATGCATATATTCTTTGTCATTTTTGAAATATATAATGACATCATCAAGGTATGTTAATATGCAGAAATTCAGGACTGGAAACATGGCCTTTAGGACCATATTTTTGATATCCGGTGGTTTTGTAGTTCTGAATTTTAAACTGGAACTACTTCTAGCATACTCAAAAAAATATTTGAGCTGTCTACTTTGCAATGGAATCAATTGGCTATACCCTGAAACATCATCTTGCAAAGACATATGATTAAAAGCACTTATCATTGGTATATCATGGTCTTGGGCAGGAAAGATAAAATTTCTGTCACCAGGATGTGTATTAGTGTTTCTGAAATCAAAACAGATCCTACGACCAGCTATTTTATCTTTGACTATTACTGATTGGTTCAGATTTGTGTATTTTCTTTTGTTGAAGTTGTTTCTTGGAGTGATGGTAGCGTCATAGTGTTTCTTAGTGTTTTCTCTGTATGAATTAGTATTCTGAAAGAGATTTCTAATTCTAGCAGTTTTAAGTCTTTGTTGGAGTGACAGAATGTTAGCTAGTTCAAGTAACTCAGGCTTACTTGGACTGTAGTCATCATCTTTGCTCATAAGAAGTTTATTAGGCATTTTTTTCTAGATTTTGAGTTGTTATGGCTACGATCAAGGTTTTATTTGCAGTGGAAGAGTTATGTGATGGTAAATCCTTGAGGTATGGTAAAAAAATTATGCTTCCCTGCTCCTGAGTTCCAAAGAGGTTTGTGATATGTAAGTCTTCTAATGCCTCTATTCTGAAAACGTTTCCTGATGTTACTGTTTATGTTTTCATAAGGTTTGATTAATTTTCTTGATAGTACATAATGGTTTGTGCTTCTTTCTCTATCTCTATTTCAAAAGGAACACACTCATTTTCCTCAAGACATAGCTGTTCATGATCATGATAGTTTTGAGTGTTTAGTTCATCATAGAGAACTAGGGGTAGTTGATGTGGTGGGTCTCAGTTTGTTTCAAATTCTTTTGACTATTCTTCAATGTCCTCATCGGTGTGTGAAATGAAAGAGTTTGGGTCGGAATGCAAGGAATACATTGGGATGTTATCTGGCCTCTCTTGGCTACTGATCATGTATTTCATGTTTGATTCTCGGTAGAGTATTCTAGTTTGGTCAAACACAGGAATAGTGGTGTAGGACATGTCAAGTTGAATATTTCCTTGGAGCTTGGCTCCCCAAGATCTGGATAGAAGCATTCTATACTTGGGAGGGATGTCTACTAGCAGTATGACCATGATCAGATGTTTTGCAGGTATCTGGGCCAAACTGAAACAAAGATCTTTGATCAAACCTAGACATTTGACTCTACTCGAATCAAATGAATATAAGTATTTGTATGGTCTTGTAATTTCTAGGCCTAATCCTTCCATTACAACCTTCGACATGAGATTATGCGAGGATCTAGAGTCTAGCATGGCATTATGAAGGATTTGGTCATGGATATTCAGACTGATGTAAAAGGGAAGAGTGGTTCCTTCTTGGAATTTTCCTTCTATTTTCGGACCAAACAACACTTCAGGAGTGTCATCAGCTAGATTAATGGTGTTCGCATCATTTCCTATATTTAGGACCTTTAACACTTGGGATTTATAAGAGCCTTGGGTGATAAGTTCAGTGAGAGGCATGATAATCTTTATTTTGGCAATTTCTCCCTCAAAACTAAAGGGTACTTGTAGTTTAGACAGGTTCGCTTCAGCTTTTTCAGCCATGACTTTATCTATGTTCTGAGTTTGTTGGCTTTGTTTTGGGATCTTGTTTGACATAGCCACCTCGAGAATCTTTGTGGAAGTACTAGGAACATATGAGCCAAGACTTGTTTTGGTAACGTTATCTTTATTTTGGTCATTTTTCCTAACCATGATTTTGTTGCTGTCCACTGCCTTTTTAAGGATGTTAGCAGGGGTTTTAGCAGTGTCTTAGTTGTATTTCTTAGAGTTGTCTTGGTTTTTTCTGCTTCTAAGGTCATACTGCTTGTGAGCTTCTACTATGGCATTCTGAAAATCTATGGCAAGATCCTTGGGATCTTCATAGTTGGTTTCATCCTGATTTGGAGAGAAGAATGATTGTTCTTCTTCTGTGAGGTACACCTCACTCTCATTATCAAACCCTATGAGGTTCAAATAATTTTCATCAATGGGTTCTGTATCCCTATCATCTTCTTCCAGATAATTTTCATTAAATGGTGGCCTAATTTGTTGGTCATTTTCCCTTGGTTTGTTTTGAGGCTGTTCCCTCCTAAAATTTTGGTTCCGGTTTCTGTTTGGAGGGTTTGGCTGGTTGTCCCTAAGAGGGGTCTTTTCACTTATCTTTTCCCACATTTTGGCCATGGACCTAACCAAGTAATATATTCTAGGATCTACGGAAGGGGCTGAAGTGGAGACCTCATCCCAGTATGTGACTTTCCTTTCTGATCTAGTCCTAGCTCTTTTTTCTGCTAAGTTGGCTTCTGCCCTTATGGCTACTTTTTGTATTTCCTCTAAGGTAAGGGGGTCCTTGTCTCTTAGTTGATAAGTCATGTCTGGGTCAAAGCCCTCGGGGAATTTTTCCAAGGCTGAGCCAAGTGGGGGTTTCAAGTGAGGTGGGAAGGCGTTATACACACTATTGAACCTAGTGTAGTATCCCTGGACACTTTCCACATTTTCCCGTTTTAGATTGTTATACTTTGACAGGATTTGAATGGGGTTCTTTCAGATTTCCCACTTGTTTATGAAGGTTTGGTGGAGTTCTGGGAGATTGTGGATTTTGTTTGGAGTTAAGCTATTAAACCATTTTTTGGGTTCTCCACCCAGGCTTTGGGAAAACATCCTCATTCTAATGGTCTCATCTTCTATTTCCATGTATTCAAAGGCATCGCTAATCCTATCTACGTGTTGTTGAGTTGTGGTAGCCTCAACTCTAGTAAAGTGTGGGATTTTGGATTGATATTCATTTTGTAAGGGAGCCAAAGGTTGTGGCAACACCAAAGGTGCATACCAAGCTACCATGATGGGAGCTAATGGATGATGTACAAAATGAGGGCTTATGGGATGAGCTGAGGTGGTTTGAACAGTAGTGGTTTGGATAAGTGTGGCAGATGTACTTGAACTAGTGATCTGATTTTGAGCAGATCTGGGATGGTAGGAGCCAATGTGATGGAGAAGTTGAATGTCAGGAGGTGTAGTAGGCAAGGCTTCTCTACTAGGACTCTGTGGCAGATCTAAGGGCTTAAGATCGTCAAAGTCTATATTACTTTGTGACTTGCTTCTAAAAAGGGTTTTTGTTGATTTTAAGTCAAAGGGGGAATCTTGCAAGGCTGCGAGATGTTCAGGTACTGATCTTGCTTTACGGATGGACCTATCGGTAGCTAAATTTCCAGTTTCAGAAGCTTGCCATAGAATCTTCTTTGGGTCATCTACTATGATAGGGGGATTTGGGTCTGGATGAGATCTGGTGTTGATTCTTCATGAAGCCAGATTTCGAATCTAGAGTTTAGAGAGGATGGTATTTGTGAATGTTTTGGATTAATGGCCTCTCTAGGGTGTTACTAATGTGAAGGATGGTCAAAACAAAAAGGATGGACTAGTGGAGTCGCCAGGTGGATTTTTATGAGAACTATCGTCCACCACCAACACGATCAAAGATGCTAACGGGAAAACGTTTTATAGAAAAAATTGAGATGGAAAATTTTCAAAGATGATTCACTTGGTTTTAACAGTTTTCTAGGCTATATGGACAAGCTAATGGTTCTCTTGGCAAGAAGACTTCTACTTACCTCCTATTTTTAGGTGAGGTTTTCTGAATCACTAAGTTATACTTATTTTGTCACTGATTATAGAGTTTCTACCCTAAGCTTAAGTTTTTGGAAGGATGAGTTAGCAGAGAGGTGTGGTTTATGAATTTTTTGGTCTTTTATGGAGTTTTTAGGCCTACTGGAGGCTAGTGGAGTCTCCAGGTGGAACTTAGTTGTTTTTGTAAAGATGTAGCTATGGTCCACCACCAGTAACTAAGGAAAAGCCAATCTAGGAATGTTTTGGGGATTTTTGAGTTTTATGTGCAGCCTGTGGTTTATTAAAATATTCTAAACCTGTTTCATCACTTTGCTAGGGTGGCGATAACAAAAAGAGTTTACTCTAAATGATTCTATGGACTGCTTTCCTGTTTAAGTTTTAAAGACTAATGAATCTACAAGAGTTTTCTAGACTATTATGTACTCAGTTAGTCCCACTATGATCGCCATTATGTTAGTGAGCGGTGGGATAGGTCGATCAGATAGTATTCTTAAGGTTGCTGGAATGTTTAGGGAATCTAAGTTTGTTTGTTACTCAAAGTCCCACCGTGATTGCCATTATGTTAGTGTGGTGATGAGGTGGCTCAATCGGATAGTAGCCTAGATTTTAGTAAAGTAGTAAGGCCTACTGGAGGCTAGTGGAGTCGTCGGGTGGAGTTTTAGTTGTTTTGAGGTATATGTGTATGGTCCACCACCAATACTGTCAAAACCCCAATCTAAGGAAGTTTTGGGGTTTTTTGAGTTTTTTGTGTGCAGCCTAGTTTGTAAGAGTGTTCTAAACCTGATTCATCACTTTGCTAAGATGGTAAAACAAGGAGTTTACTCTAAGTGATTCTATAGGCTGATGGTCTGAGTTTAGTGTTGAAGTACTAAAGAGTCTATAAGAGTTTGCTAGACTGTCATGTACTCAGTAGGTCCCACCATGATCTCCATTATGTTAGTGAGTGGTGGGATAAGTCCACAAGATAGTATTCTCAAAGTTCTCTGAAGGTTTAGGGAAACTAAGTTTGTTTATCACTAAGAGTCCCACCGTGATCGCCATTATGTTAGGGTCCCATGATTTGGCTGATTGGCAAGCCAAATGACAGTGTAACATCAAACCAGTCTTTGGAGCTCAAGGACCTAGCCTTCCTGGACTCAGAGAGGGCTCTCTCTATCTGTGTAAGGGATATCTATGTGTTTGCTTATTGTGTTTCTGATTTTAGGCTACTTATGAAGTAGGTTTTTGGTTTTGGTTTTTAGGTTGTGAGGGATGAACTGATCAAAGACATAAGATAGGTAAAAAGATGTTAGATCAACTGGGCTATGGGGTTGAAAAGTTCAAGAAAGCTTTCAGATGGTGATACAAGGTTGTTGAAGGGCCGATTTGATTCGAGGTAAAATGGATATTTGGGAAAAATGGAGTAAAATGGACATCAAGTTTGTGAATAAAAAAGGATTTAAAGCACAAATAGTTTAATAGCTGACATAAACATGGTAGGGCGAACCATTAATCATGAGAAATGTAACTTTAAGCTAATAAATACATAGAAATAAACATTCAAGCCATGCATAGAGATATATGACTCTCTAACTTTAGGAAATGACTATCAGAATTTGGGGAAATAAATTTAAGACAGACAAACAACTCAAATCACTACGTTGGAACGCCTAAACACAGTACTTCAAGCTATTGGGCACTTTGAAAACAATATTGCATAGTCTTAGGTAAAGGACAAGATCAGAACAAGACCTCTTTGGTTCAACAGATGACAATCTAATCAGTCAAAGAGAAGTTTCATAGATGGAGCTATGGCTAGCCATGAGTAAGCAGGGCATGATGTAAATCATACTTAGCATGCATAAAACCATGAATGAAACAAGCAAACAATATTGTTAAGTTATTAAAGAGCAATCAAGAATTCTTTAATGTGATTAAGAATGAAGAAAACATGGAAGCTATGAAGAAACAAGAAATTTGAGGTGCCTCCAAGGGCATGTCTCAAATTTGTTCTCTACTATCCTATAGCAAGCAAGAACATAGATTTATGAATGAAAACTAAGAAACAAAATAGAGAGAAAGACACTATACCATTCTACCAAGTCATGGAATCCAACAACAATCCTCTTTCATCATCCAAGAACATCCAAGAAACTATCCAAAAGCATGAGACAAATATTTCTTCCAAAGCTTATATGACCATATATTGCTTCTATTCATCAATTTTAGCCTTGTTTACAATGAAAGGCTTTGGAATAAATAGGCCAAAGTGAGGAAAACCTCTTGGTTCAACTTGCAATCTCATTGGCCTATCCAAAATATCTAGACTTGTCCTTGAGGCTTTACAAAGCCCAAGGCACAAAATATCTAATAAATATCTCAAAAATTGCTAAAAAAGGGAACTAAATTGACTTTTCATAACTTATCATGTACAAAAATAGCTAAACGCACATGAGGAAAAGTCAATTTTGAAAGGTTCAATTTTTACAAAAATACTCAAAAAATACATCAGCAAAAGGTCTCTTGACTTGCCGGCAACCTTTGGAGGCCTTCCTGGTGTCTAAACGAGGCTCATGATAGCTCGTTGGAAAGCTCTGAGTGTATAATTTATGAAAATGTTTAGTTTTATCCCAACTAACCACTATAAGTCATCAAAAAATAGGCCTGCATGTAAAAACCCAAAAAATAAGCCTTGCTGATAAACGAGGCAGAGTGTAGAAAAAGACAGTGTTTTTTGCCATTTTGGGGGAGAAAAAGATCTTCAATTGTTCTAACAATTGCTGAGTATGTGACCCTGAAATTATGGCATCCAATGATACCATTTTCATTCTTTGATGATGTCCCAAACTGAAATGGCGATGCCCATGAGCTTTGGCCAAAAACCCAAAAATGACAAAAAACCAAAATATGTCGAAATTCGCCCAAAATTGGTGAGCATGACCCTCAAGGGTTTTCAATAGCATGTTGTGAATCAGAGGCCAAAATTTAAAGCCTGGAGGTGTCTTTCCTTAATTTTTGTGCTGGGCACTTCCCTTTAGCCTCCTTGAGTTTTTCATGAGCAGCCTTCAACTTCCGTCGGGCAAACTGATTGAGCTTTTTATAATGCCTGGTCATCCTCCGTTGAAGGTCCAAGTCCCTATTTTCCTTCTCCAATTTATTCTCTAAATGATCATTAACTCTCTCAAGCCATGCTTCCCAATTATTCTCTATCTCTTGTTCGAACAATGTAGTGGGGTAGATTGGAGAAGGGCATCTTATTCTTCTTTTGGTTTCTCAAGGGCCTTTTTAAGCCCCATGGTTCTTGGCATCTTTCGCCTAGGTTGATCTTCACCTTCACTTTCCTCGAACTCACCCATGAGTTCTTCCAATCTCACCTGTGCCTTCGATGCCTCCTTTTTGTATCGGATGGCCCTATTGGGGTTCCTATGTTTTGGCAGATTTGGAAATACCAAAAGATAAGACAACATCAAACCACTTTGGGATCCTAGGATCTACCCCTCTTGGACCTAGAGAGGGATCTCTCCAATCAAACAAAGAATGATTTATCTTTGAAAGCTCAGTTTGAGATGTTAGGCTAGTTATGAATCACGAGGGATTTAAAAATGATTTGGTTGGTCGGTTGCTGGGTTGGTTATGGGATCATAAACTGAGAAAGTAATGAGAGAAAAGGAGCAAGGCAGCAGGATATTTCAGCAAAAGAGGATAGGTCAAAACTGTGCCATCCATTGGGCTATGGAGTCGTGAAAGGAAATTACTTGCATCCACTATCCAAGGCTTCCAAAGGGCAATTCATCTAATACTAAAGGATCTTTTAGATTAGATGGTGGGATGGAACATTAAGGAAGGAAAGTGAACGAAGAAGAGTAACCCAATTTCCGTCTATAGATCAGGTCAGAGGTCATTTAACTCCAGACCTGCTTGGACATACTCTAAGGCAACTCTCAGAGAGGGACAAAGGGGCTACTTATAGATCGGACCAGAGGTCATTCAACTCCAGGTCTTCTTTAGCAACACCAAGGGAAAAACAGAGATAACAAAGAAAAATCCAAGCAGCAAACCCCCGAGTTCATACATCAGCCAGCAGGCAATAACATCCACTACGCTGGTTAAACCACATGGATTCACTCTTAGATACACATAAGGCAGAAAACGTTAAAGCTAGGGAGAGCAGGAACATAGGGCACGTAACAAGGGTGAATCCTATGCTATACTTCTGTTGCCTACCAGAAGAACATGAAACAATATGAAAATGCAATAAACAGAGTTAGGAAAAACATCACCAATAGTAATAGACCAGGATCCTGTGAAATGTGCTTTGATTAATTGATGCAAAACCAGTCATATACAATAAGCCCAATCGCTAATACAATCCAAACTCTCTCCTCCCAGCCTATTACATTACAACTACTCTGCTACTCTCTCCCAATACTGTTCTAACAGTCAGAATGAATCCCTCTAACAGCAATGGTAGCAGCCAACAACAACCACTTACAATGAGTTTTGGGGGATTCTTATAGAAGAAGAGACGAAAGCAGGAGTAGATACAGATTTGAATGAGTCTCAATAAGACAGAATGGTGGAGGAGGCTGAGCCCATTCTGCTTAATGGCATTGTGTTGTACTATGTAGACTGTTTGGAGCCGTCTGTCAGGTCGAGATTGACCTCTGATATGTTCTTTAAGTCCTTATAGTGGTCTGGAACTGTGGTAGCCTTCTGGAATAAATGAAATGGGTGGAAAATCTACAAGGCCGCTCCATACCTCCATAACTGCTGCCTGACTGTCTTAAATGAGCTTCAGTCAGTGTAATTAATCGTTTCAGGGCTCGAGGAGGCATGGAGATTTCTTGTTGGAAGTTGTCCTGTCTGGAGAAGAGCGCTCTGCTGATATTAAACATAGATAAGACTTCGACAGTGTGCTTAAATCTTCAAAATGTGCCTCGATTCTTTGACCACAAGATCATAATTGTTAATCTTCAATTAACTAGCTTGAATCCCTTTGAAAACTGTCTTTGTTGCTTCACTGGCGACTGTAATGGCTTCTCTGCACTATCTGCACAATAAATAACCCTGTTGTGAGTCTGGGTAGTGGTGGCGGAGAAATGCTTCGGAGGCCTGTGGAGGAAAGGTGGTGACGACTGTGGAAACAACAGACACTATGGAACAATGGCGGAGAATGCTTTTTAGCGTTAAACACTAAGGTTTAACCGTTGGTCGAGATACCAAGGGGAAAGGCAAAACATATGAAAGGAATTCAAAATGGCGGGACCCGGTCATGGCAGAGGGTGATTCATTAAACTTTAATGTAAAATGAAAAGGTTTGATTAATAGAGGAAATACAAAGGGAATGAAGGAAAAGCAATGAAACGCGAGGGAACGATCGTACGAGGTGGGACCCAATGGAGGTGGAGGGTGACATGGCGACAGGAAGGTTAGCGCGATCGCAAATATCTGCGATGGGTGATTTGAGCGTTCAACAGAAATCTGCGCTTTGCGATATTGCGATGGGGGAGACTTGCGATGGGAAGGAAAATTCGATCAGAGGGAGAATGCGATGGAGCGATAAGTGCGACGGGCAGAAAGTGCGGCAGCGCGATCAGACGATCGCATTGCAAATATTTGCGACACGATCAAGATCAGATCGCAAATATTTGCGATGGATCTAATGAACATAACACACGAAAATGCTATCTGCGATGGATGCGATATGCGATATTGCAATTAGCGCCTCAAGGGGCTGCGCTCAGTCACAGCGCTCGGGTGGGATGATCGCATCACAAGTTTTTGCGATGGGTCGATTGAACAAGCCTTATAAAATGCAATCGTGCGATGGAAAAAGCAGCGGGTTATAAATATATAACATAAACTTTATTTCTAAAGTTTTTGGGATATGGACAAGGGGAAGTGGTTAACATGGTGGGAAAGTGGGTTTGGAGGCCCTTTTAATGCATTTTAAGGCCTAGGAAGGGAAATGATAAGGGGAAAAAAAAAAAAGGTGACTTGAACCAAACAAGGGATAAGGGTAGAAATTGAGGGGGATTGCCAGAGGATGAAAACAAAGGCTTAGGAGTAATGAAACAAGAGGGAAAGGAGGCCTTTTGGGCATTTCTTCACAGCAGAGAGGCTTTATATGGGAACTCAGCAGAGTGGATTTCATCAAAGGACAAAGACACAAAGAGACTTCAAGGATGATGTGTTTTAAGGGGAAATGCATTCCTTGAAGGCTCAGAAACATTTTAGCCCCCTGTTTGCTTGTCAAAAAATTTATAGGGGGCTAACAGTGGCTCCACATGGGGATGGCTTCTTCTTGAAGGAGTCAAGAATCTAGAGAATGATCTCTTGGTGTAGGCCAGATGCCTGCTGCTTGGCACATCCCTTTCTTTCTTTCATCAGCTGCCACAAATTCTGAAGTCATTATATCAGCAGTAAAATTCTCCCAAACAACTACCTACCCACACTAAAGTCCTAACATACTCTTCCTCTAGGTGCATTTGGACTTGCAGACCCTTTACATCATCAATATTTACAAACAGGAAAATAAACCTATTCTATTTCTACCCTTAGTACTCCATGAGACCAGATTAAAATGTTGGTCTCATAGCTTCTCTACCTGAACTAGTATCTGCTTAGGATTAAACTTGTCTAGCAGACCTCTTCTCTATATTATACAACAGAAATTGAAAACAGTCAAGCCAAGATTAGACTGTCTGACTTGCTGGAATTTGCAGAAATTAAAACAACTAACTACATGTTCATAGACTGAGCTTTATTTCAGACTTCCTACCTACCCTACCCTAACCGAAAATCTCTGATGCTCTAGGTGATACAATAATGCCAGTGCAACCAGTCAAGAAATAACAAAAAAGGATATGAGCACTGACTGCCTGTCAGAGATAACCACAAGGTGCTCTGCATGTGGTTCTTCAAAACTGAGGTCACCATCAGTAGTGACCATTCCTGATGAATCTGGCCCTGGTGAAGGATCAACGTTGGAGTATTTGAGCAAATCAGGGCCTCCATGTATTCTGCCACAGGATCAATAAGCATATGATGTACACTCTCTTCCTTGAGGCCTGCCATGATTGGTAGGCTGTCTACATCCTGGGCAGCTTCGACTTTTGCTTCTTCTACTGCGTTTTGAAAGTGGCTCTTGAAAGCCCATTCTTCTTCTTCCACATCGAACAACAGCGGAATTTCTTCTCTTTTAGGGGGCGAGAGACTTTCCAAAAAGGCTCTCGGGTCTCTGAACTCATATGATTTTTCTTGTGAGTTCAGAAGTTCGAGCTCAACTTCATATCTGTCAACCACCAAATCTAGAAAATTTTTCTTAAGCACAGGTTGGGTATCGAGTTGTGAGCTGATAGGGACAATTTTTGGAAGGTCCTCCCATTCAATTTCTGCCAGTACACTTGCTATTCCAAATCGAAACTCTGCTATGAGGCTTGGATGTATTTCTGTAAATTGTTCAGAGCCTTCCATAAGTGAAGTGACTGGACTTTTAGCACGACTGATGTTGTACTGTGACATGGTCTCCCAGTGGAGTCATGTGTGAAACCATAGATAATCAGTGGCCTGCTGATCACCTATGGAGTCTTCTTATCATTTGAGAATTGTGGAGTAACCAGGTGGATGATTTACAACTTACTGTCCACCATAGTGATTTTACCAAATCAAAGCTGATTGGTCTTAGTCCCCAGTGGAGTCGCCATTATGTTGGGGTTCCTATGTTTTGGAAGATTTGGCAATACCAAAAAATAAGACAACATGAAACCACTTTGGGATCCTAGGATCTAGCCCTCCTGGACCCGGAGAGGGATCTCTCCAATAAAACAAAGAATGATTTATCTTTGAAAGCTCAGTTTGAGATGTTAGGCTAGTTATGAAGCATGAGGGATTTAAAAATGATTTGGTTGGTCGGTTGCTGGGATGGTTATGGGATCATAAACTGAGAAAGTAATGAGAGAAAAGGAACAAGGCAGCAGGATATTTCAGCAAAAGAGGATAGGTCAAAACTGTGCCATCCATTGGGCTATGGAGTCGTGAAAGGAAATTACTTGCATCCACTAGCCAAGGTTTCCAAAGGGCAAGTCATCTAATACTAAAGGATCTTTTAGATTAGATGGTGGGATGGAACATTAAGGAAAGAAAATGAACGAAGGAGAGTAACCCAATTTCTGTCTATAGATCAGGTCAGAGGTCATTTAACTCTAGACCTGCTTGGACATACTCTAAGGAAGCTCTTAGAGAGGGAAAACGGGGCTGCTTATAGATTGGACCAGAGGTCATTTAACTCCAGGTCTGCTTTAGCAACTCCAAGGGAAAAATAGAGATAACAAAGAAACATCGAAGTAGCAAACCCCCGAGTTCATACATCAGCCAGTAGGCAATAACATCCACTGCGCTGGTTAAACCACATGGATTCACTCTTAGATACACATAAGGCAAAAAATGTTAAAGGTAGGGAGAGCAGGAACATAGGGCACCTAAAAGGGGTGAATCCCATGCTATACTTCTGTTTCCTACCAGAAGAACATGAAACAATATGAAAATGAAATAAACAGAGTTAGGAAAAACATCACCAATAGTAGTACACCAGGATCCGGTGAAATGTGCTTTGATTAACTGATGCAAAACCAGTCATGTACAATAAGCCCAATGGCTAATACAATCCAAACTCTCTCCTCCCATCCTATTACATTACAACTACTCTGCTACTCCCTCCCAAGATTGTTCTAACAGCCAGAATGAATCCCTCTAACAGCAACGGCAGCAGCCAACAACAACCACTTACAATGTGTTTTGGGGGATTCTTATAGAAGAAGAGACGAAAGTAGGAGTAGATACAGATTTGAATGAGTCTCATTAACACAGAATGGTGGAGGAGGCCGAGCCCATTCTGCTTAATGGCGTTGTGTTGTACTATGTAGACTATTTGGAGGTGTTTGTCAGGTCAAGATTGACCTCTGATATGTTCTTTAAGTCCTTACGGTAGTCTTGAACTGTGGTAGCCTTCTGGAATAAATGAACTGGGTGGAAAATCTACAAGGCCACTCCATACCTCCATAACTGCTGCCTGACTTTCTTAAATGAGCTTCAGTCAGTGTAATTAATCGTTTCAGGGCTCGAGGAGGCATGGAGATTTCTTGTAGGAAGGTGTCCTGTCTGGAGAAGAGTACTCTGCTGATATTAAACACAGATAAGATTTCGACGGTGTGCTTAAATCTTCAAATTGTGCCTCGATTCTTTGACCACGGGATCATAATTGTTAATCTTCAATTAACCGGCTTGAATCCCTTCGAAAACCATCTCTGCTGCTTCACTGGCAGCTTGTTGAAGCCTCGAAAATCGCTGCTACAACATTGGGGGATAACCACCCGGTCCGAACCTTAATACAGCTCCTTTTCCGTTTATGATAGTGGCTCTGACTGGTTTAACTAGGTCCAGTTACCTTTTCCCTATTGCTATTGGTTTACAATGTATCGTTAACTACCAATAGACAGGGATATCAGATCAATTCTTCTCGCTGATCAGGCAAGAGAATGACCCTTAAGTTGATTTGGGTTCAGCCAAACCACAACTAAGATTTTGCCTCTTCGAGAAGAGGACTTAAAAGAATGTAGAAATTAATCTAAATGCAAACTTATTCTATAATGGAAGCAAAAGAAACTAATCTAAATCCTATCTCAATAAGGTAGATGAAAATCTAACCCAACTAAGAGCAAGATAATTAAGTAATGAGGATTAAAATATGTCTGGCTTTTAATTAATGTCAAACAAATGAAGAAATTCAATTTAGCTCACATTTGTGAGTACCAAAACATATTCTATTGAGACCATTTGACTGAAATAATAAATCAACAACACTCCGGAATAAATTCACAAAAATGATATTGATTATCAAATCAATCAAGTCAATAATTAAACAATAATATGTGGAAGAAATTCACAACATATTATTATTTAAAAAATCAGTTTTCTAAGACAGATTTCTGAGCAAATCGTTACTCAGAAATCAGAGTTAAATCCATAAGAGCAGAGATACATAACAATTTGAGACAAATTATCCATATCAACAGAAATGCATAAACATGAATAAAATGAAACAACAATTTTATTAACATAAAAATGAAACTGGTATTTGATACAGAAATGCCAAAAATACCAGTTAATTGAATCTGCTTCTCTAATCCTGGTCTCTAACAGTACTTTACATTACTTGAATTTCTGCTTTCAAGACCAGAGCTGCAGAAATGCAAACTCTGCCCATCATGCATAATTCAAGACATAAAGAAAAACCCTCAATAATGTTCAGATCTGAAAATTTTCTCTCCTCCCCATCTACAACTCTAAATTCCTATAACAAAAATGCTTTTATAAGTCTGGAATTGCAGAGGAGAGCGACCCTTTTTTACATTTTGCCATCTGCAATTTATAATCCTCCCAAAAGTATTTTTAGAAGAGAGTTTGTTGAAGAAAAATCTTCCCAATCCAACTTTAATTGCTCAAAAATTCCAATCTTTAATTGTTGGAGTCTTCTCATTGATTGAATTGTTTTTCCTCAATATCTCTTCTATTGTTTTTTCCTGCAAAAAGAAATTAAAATGAATTAAGATGCAACAATAAAATCCAAATATTATTTCTAACATTTAAAACAAATCCAATCAAATTATATTTAAATAAATAAAAAGGAAATTTGAGCTTCTTATTGATACTCATAACGATCTTAATTAACCAAGGATAATATTGATGCATGAATCTGCAATTAAAAGAGGCTGGGGAAATGAAAATGAAGAAAACAAAACTCAGAAAATTTATTTTATTTTTAGAAATTCAGAGCTTGATCTTCTGCCTGATTTTTGACCCAATAAATCATCAAAGCTGTCAGTGAAACCTCCTCAGAAATTTTCTCCTTGATTTTATCTTTCCAATGAGCCATCCTGGGCCTCATTTGGTCAAGTATAACTCAATCTATGAGCTTCCAAAGTTGATGAGTCAAATCTGGTATAAATCTGGAAATTCTGTTTGCTGGGCTAAAAATCAGAATTTTTAGTTAGAAATTTAATCCTAAATTAGATTCTAATTATCTAATAATTAATTCTAAATTAATTATTAACTAACTAACAATTAATTCAGTTAGAAAATTAAATTAATATACAAATGATTTGTAAAAGTTAATTTAAATACGATTAATATTATAGTTCAAATTATATTAAAATTATAATAAACATTATAATTATAATATAATTATTATAATATAAAAATATAAAAATTAATTTACAAACCATTGGAATCAATCCAAACCTAAAACCCATAAAACAGACCATTGAAATCAATATAAACCGATTAATTCATCCACGTGAGATTATGGAGGGATATGGTGAGTGGAGTGTGAGGTGAGGGTGATGTGAGGGTGAGATACGGGAGGCATAAGGGATGAAACAAAAAAAAAGAAAAAAAAAACAAACTTTATATTAGAAAATTTTAACACATCACATATCGCAAGAACCTTGGATGGGGGTTTTTTTTAAATGTGCATGTTCTAAAAATTGTGATGGATCCAAAATTACGATATTGCGATATGCGATGGATCTAAAATTGCAAAATTGCGATCTTGTGATATTGCGATATTGCGATATGCGATGGATCTGAAATTTGCGATCTGCGATCTGCGATGAATCTGAAATTTGTGATCTGTGACGGATTCTGAAATTTGCGATATGCGATCTACGATCTGCGACGGATCCGATGATGTAAAATTTTATTTTATTTTATTTTATTTTATTTTAATGATGTTTAGTTTAGCTATGAAATTTTCTAAGCTACAGCCACTCCGAAAAAAGAATAAAAAAATAGCATTTTTAACCCAGACTAGAAAAATGATGGTACTTCAAAGGAGTACCATTTTTAAACCAGTTGACCAAATGAGGCGAAATAAGCGTCAATGGGAGACTTATAAAAAATCGATTCAATCAAAACAAGAATCCAAAGAAAATGAAAAATTAACAAAAGCATAGGATAATCATTAAAATAAAATCCTAAAAGGTGCTTAGCCAAAAATTTATAAAAAGGGTCCCCATTATTTGAAGTGAACAAGTCAAAAATGGGGGGATTGTGTTTTACCACAACACGGATGTAATGGCTTCTCTGCGCTATCTTCACAATAAATAACCCTGTTGTGAGTTCGGGCAGTGGTGGCGGAGAAATGCTTCGGAGGCCTATGGAGGAAAGGCGGTGACAACTATGGAAACGATGGACACAATGGAACAATGGCATAGAATGCCTTTTAGCGCTAAACACTAAGGTTTAATCGTTGGCCGAGATACCAAGGGGAAAAGTCAAAACATATGAAAGGAATTCAAAATGGTGGGACCCGGTCATGGTGGAGGGTGATTCATTAAACTTTAATGTAAAATGAAAAGTTTTGATTAACGGAGGAAATATAAAGGGAATGAAGGAAAAGCAATGAAACACGAGGGAACGATCGTACGAGGTGGGACCCAACGGAGGTGGAGGGTGACGTGGCGGCGGGAAGGTTAGCGCGATCGCAAATATCTACGATGGGTGATCTGAGCATTCAATAGAAATCTGTGCTTTGCGATATTGCGATGGGGCAGACTTGCGATGGGAAGGAAAATGCGATCAGAGGGAGAATGCGATGGAGCGATAAGTGCGACGGGCGCAAAGTGCGACGGTGCGATTGGACGATCGCATCGCAAATATTTGTGATAGATATAATGAACATAACACACAAAAATGCGATCTACGATGGATGCGATATGTGATATTGCGATTAGCACCTCAAGGGCAGCGCTCAGTCACAACGCTCGGGCGGGACGATCGCATCGCAAGTTTTTGCAATGGGTCGATTGAACAAACCATATAAAATGCGATCGTGTGATGGAAAAAGCGGCAGGTTATAAATATATAACATAAGCTTTATTTCTAAATTTTCTGGGGTATGGACAAGGGGAAGTGGTTAACATGGTGGGAAAGTGGGTTTGGAGGCCCTTTTAATACATTTTAAGGCCTAATAAGGGAAATGATAAGGGGAAAAAAAAAAGGTGAATTGACCCAAACAAGGGATAGGGGTAGAAATTGAGGGGGATTTCCAGAGGATGAAAACAAAGGCTTAGGAGTAATGAAACGAGAGGGAAAGGAGGCCTTTGGGCATTTCTTCACAGTAGAGAGGCTTTATATGGGAACTTAGCAGAGGGGATTTCATCAAAGGACAAAGACACAAAGAGACTTCAAGGATGATGTGTTTTCAGGGAAAATGCATTCCTTGAAGGCTCAGAAACATTTTAGCCCCCTGTTTTCTTGTAAAAAATTTATAGGGGGCTAACAGGCCCGTGTCTCATATACAGCCATATGGACACTCATTTGCTTGTTTTGGACTTGAAAAAAGTGATTGAAGTTCCTAGATCTATGAAGATCAGCCCTCAAGGCATCAATTTGGCTTTCTCTATGGATCAAGAGATTTTCTAGGCTTCGGGATTCATTATCACTATCACCACTTTGGATTTGGATGATTTCGAATTCCCTTTCCTGTTCATGACTGCTTTACTCCTTGTCCTTCCCTTTGCTTTGGGTGGCTCTTCTAGCACTCTTCCTCTTGTGCAATTCGACCATTGGTTTCTTGGGCAATTTTCCCTTGCTTCAGAGGGCCCTAGTCACATTTGGAGTTACCACTCTAGGCACCCTTTTCTTTGTTGTCCGGGGCTTGGCGAATTTTGGAGAAGAGAGCATGGCCCCTTTCCTAGGAGAGGAAGCTAGCACATGCTCCATGATCTCTTTACCCTTATCACTTTTCCCCTGAATTTTTCCACTATCTTGGAGTTCTTTATCGATGCCTTGGTTTTCCTTTTGCACTTCCCTTTGAGGGCTGTCCTCCTCATTGTGCTGCAAATTTTTATCCTGTTGCCCCTCTTCTTCTTGATTTTGTTGTTCCTCTTGAGGAGGCTATTGTTCTTCACCCTGAGGCTACCTCTGATCATACTTTTGTAGCTTCTGTGTATCATCTTTTAGCTACCCCTGTTCATCACCTACATGTTGCTCCTGTTAAGCATCTTTTGGCTGCCCCTGTTCATCACCTTCATGCTGCTCTTGTTCAGCACCTTCCTTCCCTTGCTGTTCTGTCTCACTGTGATGCTGCTCATCAGCACTTTCTTCTTCATCCCCTTGATGTTGTTCATCATCACTTTCATCTTCCTTCTCATGTCCTTCTTCCTCATCATGGTCATGCTCTTCTCCTTCTTCAAGCTCCTTTGTTTGTTCTATGGTAAACTTGAGCTTTTTGGGAATAGGTCTGCTGGAAGAAGGTGAAGGATGGTGAGTAGGAGGTGTAGGGGATGTATGAACTGGAGGGACAGTGGAGAAATCCGGATGGGTGATGAAAGTATCCCAAGAGACCTCCCTCTTTTCAAGTTGATGAAGAATGATGGCTTTGATGAGAGAGTGATGGAAGAGGCAGGCTATTTGTTGTGAAGGAGGCTTCTTCTGAACAGTGGAGGCCATTATCTCAATGCCCCTGTGTAAGAAGAAAGGAAGGTTTAGCAACTTGGCCCTTTGTGAAATGCATGAGTAGTCGAATGTGATAGGCAGAGACTCAGGAGAATATTCCCTCACAAGTGAAGTATTTCATGATGATCTTTGTGAAGGGGGCATAGCTAGTCAAAAGATATGAGAAGGGGAAAATGGTAGGACATGAATCTCTATGCTCGGGCTTTAGAAATGGCTTGTAATCTTCTGAGTCCAAGTGGCTTTGTTTAAACCATTTCTCCCCAATATAGGGGATTTTAGTGGCCTTGGAGATGGACCTTGGAGAGAATTTGAAATCAAGGCCTGCCAACTAGAAATGCTTGTCTTGAAACCTCAAAGCGCAAAGATGTGTCAAAGGAGAAAATCTCTTCACCTCTTTGACTCTTTGAAAAAAATCTAAACACCCAACCTCATGGAAATTGAACAAGACTGATGGGTGGGCATTCACTTCTTCAGTGGAAGTAGGCTCAAATCTCTTATGCAAGCCACTTCTACTGTCTTGCCTGGGAGGCATCTTGTTTTGAATGCTCTCTGCAACAGCAAGCTGCCTCAAAATGGTTTTTTAAATTCTTTCTCAAACACAACTCTGTATTCTTGTTAGTCATTGTTTGACCAAGGCAGATCTCTTCAAATGCTATGTGAAATGATTCTTTAAAACAAAAATTCATGTTCCTTACAAAACACTATTTGTCTCCCTTTGTATGCCAATCAACCAAAAGTTATCAAAATAACAAGCACATAGTGAAAATGTTATTGTGGCTGGGTAAGTTTACAAGGATCCTTTATGTTTTGATAAAAACAAGACAACCTTGTATTTAGACAGAGGCAAAACACTCCTCCCAATCAAAAACACCATCCTTGTATTCATTATTTCTCACACATAGTTAAAGAAAACACCTTTAGACTAAGTTAAATATTTTTCACCACAATTTGTTTTATGGGACCAAAAGAAGGCAACAATAATCTTACTGTTTCACTTATTCAAAAGGAGACATTCTCTGAAGGTGACAAAGCATTTGAACTAAGACTACTGCTTTCAACATAGGCTCATTTATGTCACCTCACCATCACTGTGCTTTCATTAAAACCACTGCTTTACCTTCTAACAATGTTTTCACCATACACTTGGCTGACAAATGTTAGCTTTTCCCTATCACAGTTAGGGCACCTCCAACAATTTGACAAAACCTCTACTACTATGTATATTTTGACTTGCAGGTTTATGTTTTAGCACTGTTTTGAGAGCATTTTTAGGACTTTTGACATCGACATAAACACTCCACTTTCATTATGTCAATATTCTTCAAACTATTTACCCCAACACACCTTGATTTACACCAAGAGTTTCACTTTTTCGCCACCATTTAGTCTTGACAAACCACAGCATTGATCACCCTTTTTAGAAAGTTGAATATACGAAAGAGGAAAATAAAATACCTCGAAGATCAATGGTGGTCTTTTCTTGAAGAGTTTAGCAGCTTCAAGACTTGTTGAAGGTGTTTTAAGTGTTAAAACATGCGCGACACGTTGAAATGGGAAGGTGCCACGCAATAGCAAAAGGATTCGGGTCGACAATGGGTAGTCGTGACCGGCGCCTACAGGCGTGCCGTACGCCGCTATAGGTGCACCACAAAACAATGCAACCTCTGTGTAAAATCACTTCTGAACGCGCTGCGTGGGCCAAAAGGCTCCAAACTTCTGAAAACTTGCTCAAAAATTCCTTGTTTTGGTCAGAGAACAACAAAGGTGAGTATTTCTCGTGTTTGAAAAGAAAAATAGATCTTGGCAACGGTCTTTAACTCCTTTTGAAAGTGAACAAATAAATTACCCTTGAGTTTGATTTGTGAGGGTTTTGAAGGCTTCTTTCTTTAAAACAAATTCCTTTGTTCATAATGAAAAAACCAAAATGACTTTGATCGGGCTATAAGGGGCCCATATTTTAAATAACATTGGTAAAAAGGCTACGCATGCTATTTGGACAATTTTGATAGATATGACCCTTTTCACTTATAAGAAAATCATTCAAGGGAAAAAATCCTTTCGTTGTTTGCCTATTAAAGAGGAAAAAGTATTTCCTCTGCTTATATCCGCTTGTTAGAGGGAAACCTGTCTCAAAGCCATATAGTGACTATAGATGCGTTCTCCAAATGAATTTTCTCTTTGACTGTGGGTGAGGCTTAGTTGTATTCACCTAGGCTTTACCATCATCTGTTCATCAAAAGGGAACTTCTTTTAAAAATCCTCTCCTTTTCTCAAAATGCAACAAGAAGGTATCTTTGAACTATTTTTATACGGAACAGGCCTTCATTTGTAACAGTGGCATGCTTTATTCATTTTGAATGTTGTTCTAGAACTTGAAACACATGCCATAATCCTTCTTGCACCTTTATGAACCTATGTGTTTAGTTGCAATGCCTCTTTGGGAAAACTAAGCTTAAGTTGCCTTCTTGTCCACTATGATGAGTTATTTAAAGAAAATTTCCTATGAACAGGAAGAACATAACTTTTTGAAAAGCAATCATCACTTTTTGGCCTATGTCTAACCCATCTCTTAACCTTAGCAAGGTTGTTTCATGTTGGCTCCAGACTGCTTTTTGAAAGAAACTCTGATAAGAGATAAGATCAACCTCTAGGATTATTATAGTACCCCTGCTTTCTCTTTGTTTTTTTAACACCATCTCTCTGTTCAGAAGCCTTCAACTGTCTCCTATTGTTCTTAAAATTTGTCTCTCAGTCAGTGAAAACCCTAAAGTCAATCACTGTCCCTGGCCCTCTGTTAACAGATGAAGGAGGCATATTTTTTGATAGATGCCTGGTTTCTTTTCAACCTCTATCTCAACCAAATGAAGAATGTTTGATGAAAATACTGATAGTGGTTTCCTTTATTCATGATGGCAGAAGTTAGTTTGAGACCAAGGCTCCTTTGTCCATATGCTTAGTAATATTTCTTCATTGATAATCAACCCACTAGCTTCTCATTGTAATTCAATAACAGTGACACTCATGCAAACAATTTTTAAAAACCCACTACTTTGCCTCTGCCTTTAACATCATTTTTATTCAGAAACCTTCAATTTTCTTCCACTGTACCTAAAGTTTGCCTTTTTAGTTAGTGAAAAACTTAAAAAAAAAACTTTATCCCTAGCCCTCTGCTTATAGATGAAGGAGGCGCTCTCAATCTTCAACCCTCTACTTATAAAATGAAGGAGGTTTTCTTAGTCCTCAAACCCTCTGCTTATAAAATGAAGGAGGTTTTTCTTAGTGATGCCATTTCATCATGTTTTAACAGTGTTATTTTTCCTTTTACTGCCTTTTCATGCTTGAGAAAATGAAGAATGACAAATTGATAATAGTCAAGATGGCCACTTCTATGAGACATGTAATTCTACTTTTCAAATATCTCTATGCCTCTTTAGACATCACAAGCAGTTTCGTTAGTATTTGCAAAACACTTCTTGTCATTCATAATTTAATAACCTTTGACTGTGATCGCAGGAGCTTAATGAAACAACTCTCTTCCCTGTAGCTGCATCCCAAGCTCAAAATCACATGAGAAGTAGTTGTCTTCTCATGTGGAGCCAAATACTGCCTTCTGGGATGCTGGTACACTTCTGCTCTTGAAATATCCATTGAAACACTGTAAAACAACCTAATATCAGTTTGACCTAGGGCATGTGCATTGCTGAGACTTTAGGGCTTGTTAGTGGTGCGACTTAAGGGTGTAACCAACTTTATTTGCAGAATGGGAATGTATGTTATGACTATTCTGTAGCAGATAGAGGTTCTTTGGCTTTAGGATAGTTTTCCAAGGGAGAAATGCCTAAAACGCGACTACCTAACTTAGGGGAGACTTCGTTGGACAGAATTGGATTGTTTTCTTTGGATCTGATGGACAAGCTAATATGGCTGAGGCTAGATGGGGCTTGATAATGAGGTTTCATCTCGTCATGGGTGGATTGAAAAGGTAGGAGGGCAAAAAATGTTTATGGGTGTTTTCCAGCTGGCAGATTTGACAATTTTTAGATCAGCTGCTAGAAAACTTGGCTGTTACAACTAGTCATCACCAACAAGTGAAAAATACGGATGACTAGCGCTCTATAAATGAAAAGAATGATATATTTTTAAAGCTCAAAATGAGATATTAGGCTAGGTATGAAGCATAGGGGTTTTTGATTTTGTTTTTCTGGTTGGATTGGTTGGAGACCATAAATAGAGAAGGTTATGGAAGTAAGAAGGAACTAAATATAAGGATGTTTCAGCATGGGAAGATAGGTCAAAAGAAAGGTTAATCCATTGGGCTATGGAGTCATGAAAGGGGATTATATGCATAACAACTATCCAAGGTTTTTTCATAGGGCAAGTCATCTATACTAAAGGATATTTTTAGATAGATGGTTGAGAGGAACAATAAGAATGGGTGAAAGAAAGAAACCAAAGTGCAGTCTGTAGATAAGGTAAGGACTTTGAACCTATATTTCTTTAACATAATTCAAAGGATAGTCTCAGTAGAGACACAAAGGGTAGCTTAAGATGAGGTCAGATGTCATTTAAATCTAGACCTGCTTTCAGCATACTCTCAAGGAAAACAATCCAGCAGTCCTCATAACCACTTTCAGAAAGTAGAAATCATTTATGATATAAATGCAGAGCAAGGCCTAAGATTAGAGAAGGAATTTTAACCTTCAATTCTTTTGACACTCACTCAAAGGGATCTTAGAAAGTTCAACTGTTGGAAAAGGAACCTAGTGGATAGGGCTAACTCTAAATCCCCAGTATCCCAATTCTTCCAGCTGAAAACCCAACAAGAACATCTAGGAAACAAACTCCAAATTCATACATTAGTAAGCACGGACTAGCGAACTTCTATACTGGTTAAATTATAATGAATTTGCTCTTAGATATACAATCAATAGAAAACATCAAAGATAAGAAGAGCAGAAAGCATTAGGGTACTTTGCAGCAATATATCCTAAGCTAGTTAACTGATTCTTATCATAGAATAATGGACATTGTGAAAGCATTAAATGAGACAATTGCAGTAAGAGAAACATCACCCGTAATATAGACTAGTATCTTGTGAAATTTTATTGATTAATTGATGTGCAAAACCAGTCACATACTTTGAGCTCATTGGCTCTTTACATTCCAAACTTCTCCTCCCAGCCTACTAAATTACAAACTACTCAGCTACTTCCCCCAATAACAGTTCTAACGGTCTAAGAATCCCTACAACCAACAAAAACCTTTACAATGTATTCTTCAAGAGTTCTTATAGGAGAATGAGTGATAGCATGAGTAGATGTAAACTTAATTGTTTCATTATGATAGAGGAGAAGAAGGTCGAGTGCTCATTTTGTAGAATGGCTCTTCATTAACTGTGTGTACTTTGTTTTTCCTTCTGAAAGAAGTATCATGGATAGAAAGTTTGCAAGGTCTCCCATACTTCCATAGCTATTGTCCTAACATTTTTTAAAATCCCTGTCAGTGTAATAAATGATCTGGTGTTCGATGGAAGATGGAGGAGGTCACAGAGACAATCCTTTCTTGGGAAAAAGTGTTCTGCTGATATTAAGACCGAGATATGGCTTGTTTCATGTGTTTTAGGCTTCATTAAGCCCCTTAATCATCTTCTTGGTCTTCATCTACATCATCGTCCTTTAAACAATAGATTACGGGCATTAAATACTCAATAAGGAGCCTAAATTCTTCACTAATACTCTATGTCACTTCTGCAATGGTCTTTCTGTGCTCTCAATCACAGTGACTGTGATTGTGGAGACAGAATGATTTCAACATCTGTATACCCTGCACAATACAATAAAGCTGTTATAAAATCCAGGGGAGTGAAGGAGGATTGCTCTGGAGGGTCGAGGAAATGGTGGCGTGATGCGAGGAAAATGGTGGATGCAGGCGAAAACAGAGGAAAACCATGTGGAATGGTGAAAAAACTGATCTGATGAAGGTCTAGGGCGATGCGCATTTTGGACCATCAGATCAGAGTTAACAGTGGAAATCTATGGTCGAGATTCACTGATAGGGTCATTGGGGAGGAGAAATGAATGAAAAATGGGTAAATATGAGGTTATAATAGGTTCCTTGGATCAAATAAAGTTAATGGAGATCAACGGCGGAGGTTCATTTGATAGAGTTATTTCGGGAGTAGATGAATGGGGGTGAGATCAGATTGTGTCCGTCAGATCATATCGATCAACGGCTACGATTTAAATACGAAAACTCAATATGGAGGGGAAAAGGTGGTAAGGCAAGAAATCGGAGTGGTTTTCATGTGGGATCAGAGGCAGTAACTGGAATTGGCAAAAATCATGCGATTCCATACACTGCTTGACACGTGGCAGAACAAAACTGCTTATATCACGTGATTTTGAACCGTTAACGTCCGGACACCAGAAAAACACGATATGCATATCAACCCTTCGATTGCGGGCAGGGAGATCTGATGGTGGAGGAGCGAGCGCTATGGGGGAAGATGCACGGGCGGAAGCGGGCCATCGGGTTCATCGAGTTAATTGTGAGTCGTAGGATCTATACGACATACGGTTGTGATTCGATGATGAAGCAGAAGGCTTTACAAAGGGGAGAAAGGTTATATGGTTGTGGAGACGATCTTGACCATTTTATTTTAATGGGTGAATGGTTAATATCTTATCAGGGCTCGGAAATCGGTAGAGGTGAAATCCATGGGATTGGGCTTTTGCAATTGTGCGATTACACCAGGGCCGTCGGATTAGAATTGTAGATCGACGGTCCATAGTCAGTTTGAGGGGTAATGGAGATGGGTGATGGGCATGGTGAGATTTTAGTGCTGGACATTAGATCTGTAAAGATCGATGGCCCATATTGAAGCAGAGGTCTACAGGACAAAAGCTCATCGCATCGGAAAAATAGGAGAAACAAAGGAAAAAGGTGATAAAGAAAGCTCTGATTTCGATTGGCACCACGGGGCTTAGTACCTAGTCCTAGGTGCCGAGTTATATGGAGAAAGGGCTATAGAGTATAAGCCCTCAGGGGTTTAACCCTGTCATAATGTAAAATGGGTGTTTTTGGCCCAAATTTAGTGTTTTTAAGGCCAAATGGAGGGTTTCGATAAGCAGAATAGGAAATATTTAAACCAAATAAATGGTAATATAAGGTTCAAAATGGGCTTTAGGATGAGATGGGGGTTAATGGGGGGAATTTTGTAGGATTTGAAGAAGGGGAAAAAGTGGTGAAAAATGGAGGTTTTGTGAGGATGAAATATGGCAGATGGAGGCCTTTTTGAAGCATTTTCTTCATAACAGAACATAAGGTTTTCAATGGAAATAGTAGTGAAGACTTCTTCAGAGGGAAAAAGACACATGGAGGCTTCAAGAATGGAAGGTTTTCAAGGGAAATGTTTCTCTTGAAGACTCAAAATATATTTAGCCACCTGTTTGCTTGACAAAAATTTATAGGTGGCTAACACCTATGATATCATGAATTTTCAAAAGACAGAGGAACTGGATTGGATCTTCGATTTCATGAAAAATTTCCTTATATATACTCTCAAGGAAAAAGAAAATAAATTTTTCATGAAGGAATAAAGCATAACTATGTGTGGGAGGTCTACAAGCCATTAACTATTGCACCGAGGAAAACATCTTCTCCTTATCTGATTGCAACATTTTCACTTATTCTTCTAACTCCTCTATCTTTCCCTATTTTTTTCTTTGCCTCTGCCAAAATCTGTCCAATTGGTCTATGTACCTTGTGACAATCTCGACAGCCTACTCTCGAACTCGCATCGTCTCCTTCTTATGTCTATTTGTAGTATACTGCCATCTCTAAATTTCAATGGCCACAAAAAATTCCCAACCTTCAAACATATGTCCAATCGGACCAGTCTGTGTAGCCGCAGAGGAGACCTCAATTTTAGGTTTTACTACCTTCCACTTATAAATTTTACCTTCTTCTTCAACTAGGATACTTTCCTCTTCAACTCCCGAACTTCCTGCTTTAATCACATGGTTTCACTGAACTGAAGCTGATACCTTTTATTGAGAGGTAATCTTCTTCTCTCGCACTATTCAACCCACTCTTGTTTAACAATAAATTCATCTTCTAGGCCTGTAGTAGGCTCAGGAAGCAGTGGAATGCTATTGATATCATCAACTGATTTTTCTATTAGGTTTTTCTGGTTTGGCTCCCCTTATTCAGGGGCATTCTCCTTCTCATTTACCTTATGGAATTTTGTTGCTCGGTTGGTGCTTTTATCGGCCATCCTATGTTCTGGTGTTTCCATAGAAATTACATTTTCTTCTCGAGCCTCTGGGTGCCCCTGCAGAGAATTAGGAATTCATGGACTGATCTTGGTCATATCTTTCCTCAAGTCGATGAACCTCAGTACTGGTGGGACAAAAATCTCCTCCATTAACATTGGGATGATCGAAACCCCATCGCCCCTCTAGGCATCACAGACTAAAAAGGAGAATGGGAAATAGCTTCATCCTCCTCATTTACAACTTGGGCCAAACTTTCATGCCCTGATATTTCAGTTGGGGTCGACACTAGTTCTTGTGGAATAGTTTCGAACTTGAGGATCATTTCCTTTCTTTCCTCCTATCCTTTGTGCATTACTTCCTCACCTGAGGTTGATACTAGTTCTTGTGTAGCAGTGTCAACTTTGTAGGTTATTTCTTCTCTATTTCCCTGTTCTTCATGCATTACATCATCTCCTATGGTTGATACTAGTTCTTGTGGGACAATGGCGACTTTGCAGATTATTTCCTCCCTATCTCCTTGCTCTGAGTGAATTAGGGGTGGTTCTTGTGTGACACCCCTGCTTGTTTCAATACTCATATCTGCCTGGGAAAGTGATGTTGTTTCTTGTGTAACAACATCACTTGCCATCCCTCTGTCTGATATTCCACCTTCCTGTTATTCATTAATGAAATTCGATTACTATAAGATAGTCTCAACTTCGTGTGCTATACACATAATTCCTTCATTTGTAGCTTTTTTAGGTGAGGATGGTTATTGTGTGGCAGCCTCGACTGTATCACCAATTGTCCCCTCCATTCCCATTTCTTCCAATTATTCCTGATCAACCTCCATATCCATTTATTCCGGTTCTTCCTGGTCTATTTCCATTTCCATCGATCATTCTTCTTTTGCTAAATCAGTCGGAGGTGCTGATTCTTCCTCTCTAGCAGCCATAGCAGCTGTTATCTCTTCTTCTGATGACTCGCAGAGTTTTGTCCAAGAAACTTGAAATCATACTATTTCATGCATAACCAATAAATGAACCAATCCATGATTGGAAAGAACTTCTTACATCTGGTGCGAACGCCAAGTGGAATCTGCCATGTGCTACAGTTGTTTTAATAGAAAGAAAGGCATGTTCAAGGAATGAACCTAGGCCTGCAGAAATTGAAGCTGAGCCAATATTTTGAAATGATATTTGAACAGAGTTGTGGCCCATCCTACGCCAGTTATGTATTTCACTACAAAGCCTACTACTTTTTTCCATGGACATGGTACAAATTTGCACTCATATCCTCTCCCATATTGAACGACGCTTTCTCCTATCTGAAGAAACAGTTCGGGAAACTCTGGGAGGGGAACTCTCCAAGCAAACCACTACTTCCCTTACTGTCTTAGCCCATTAAATTCTACAATTACTTCTTCTATGATAGGAATTTCTAATCCTATGACCCATGAGCAATTATCATTCAAATTAAGCACAAAATCCATTGTGATTCCATTTTCAAACCCCTGCAATCTATCAAAATAGATATCGCATCCTGCATTGAAAAACACTTGCCACACATCTGAATTGCTGCGGAATAAGACTATGTTTCCTAGTTCATGACACACAGTTAGTCTTCCCATCCTATAGAGACTATAACAACACTCTGCAACAACAGACGGTTGAAAAGAGTGGTGGTTACCAAATTTGGAAAAAACAACATGGTGAAAAATGAGGGGTAATAATGGTAAATACGGATGGTGATTCTCGGGAAATGAAGAAAATCATGGAAAAATATGGTAAGTGTAGTGAATTAAATAGTAATTATTTCATATGGGGTGGAAAGGACTAATCGATTCGTATCATATGTGTGTTACAAATCCCAATACATCCTTAATTATTATACAAAATATGGTAAGGATCATAGGGAGTACCATCACACAAAGTTGTGATAATTACTTTTGGAATCATCATTATGCTATCGTTTAGTTATGACGGCACCCCCACCCCCCTCCAAACTTAAAAGTAGCCATCTGCAACATCAATGTCTTTTCCATGGAATATTTAATTAAATCCATAAGAGTCAAGTGGAGACTTACCTAGCAGCCTAACTAGAGGAAATGATGGTTGGTAAAATAACGACGTCATAATGATGTGGATGTAGTAACAACATCGAGGAGTAGAAGTATCTGGAGTAACAGCATTGCGAGTAGCAACATCCGAAGTAACGACATGTGGAGTAACAACATCATTACTAGCAGCAGCTGAGTAACAACATCGATACATAGAAAATTTTCAAGCTCTGAAACATTACACCTTAGTAGTAACTCGTGCAAAAAGACAACAAATAAATAAGAATGTATCTATATATATATATATATATATATATATATATATATATATATATATATATATATATATATATATATATGTATGTATGTATATATATATATATATATATGTATGTATGTATATATATATATATATATATATTATTATTTTTAGAGTGAGGATGCATAGGAAGAGTTCTCTGTGCTGATAACCTTCAAACCAGATTTCTCATAGAGATGCTTGATGAAAGCATCCTTAGAGGTTGGACAGTGGTATAATCTCAGTCGATTTTCATTTTCTATGAAATAAGCACGTGCATCATCAATTGTAACTAGCATAACTGTTCCATTATCAAAGACAACATCCACCTCGTAAGGTCCCATCCAGCGAATGCAAAGGTTTCCCTTAAAATATTTAAAATGGGAGTCATAAAGTAACGCCTAGTTTCCCATATGAAACACCTTGTTTTTTTTAAACTTATCGTGCCATTTCATCATCTACTACTAAATAGAAAAGTCCTTTAGATAACCATTGAATGGATTTCATCTAGTTCATTAAGCTGAGTCAGTCGTTGTTTCTTGGCATCTGACAGATCCAAACAAACTTCAAGAGTTGTTCTAAGCATACTAATTTGAAATTCTATTGGAAACAATGGGGACTTCCCATAGACCAACTCAAATGGTGAGAACCTAGTAGTGTTCCGCTATTTTTTTCTATATGCTCGGAGAGCTTCAGGCAGCTTCTCAGCCCAATCCCAACGATGGTATGCCATAGTTTTTGTGAAGATATTTTCCAATGTCTTATTTGTAATTTATACTTGTCCATTTTCTTAGGGGTGGTATGGAGATGTCACCCTATGCTTGACCCCATATTTATGCATAATACTTGCTATCCTATGTGATGTAAATTGTGCTACTCCATCTGAAACAATCTCCTTCGGAGTACCGTAACGAGAAAAAATTTCTTCAAATAGAAAATATGAAACCACCTGTTCTGTTGCTCTCACAACAACTTTTGCTTCTACCCAATTAGTCACATAATCCGTGCAGACCAAAATTTGAACCTTTTATTGGGAGGGTGGGTTGAAGGGTCCAAAAAAATTGATAACCCATTTCTGAAATGGTTTGAGGACTACGTGTGGCTAAAAAGGCATTTCATCAGCTCGACTGGGTTGTCCCATGCGCTGGAAACTATCACACCTCTGGACATAATTTTGTGCATCTCAAAAGATAGAAGGCCAGTAATATCCCATTTTGAAGCACCTTATGGCCTGTTCTTTTATGTGAAAAATTCTCCTCCACAAGGGACATCATGGGAAGCCTTCAACACTTCATAAATATCATCCTCAGATAGACAGTGCTGAATTTTCTTATCGGCTCTTGTATGAAAGAGGTACCCTGCCATCCAGGAATATCGGGCACTGTGATGAATAATTTTTCGCTATTCCCTATATGACAAATGATGAGGCACCTTCCCTGTAGCAAGATAGTTGGCAATATCTACATACCACGGAGGGTTAGTAGAAATTGCAAAAATATGCTCATCGAGAAAACTATATTCTATAGGTGTGCATTCATCATTGTTATCCATTGTAGAAAGAAAATCAACAGCTACATTACCTTTTCCTAGTTTTTCTACTATTGTGATATAAAATTCTTGAAGCAATAGAAACTATTTGTAATGCGACCAAGAGTGATAGGTTTATTCATAAAATACCTTGTTTTTTCATGATCATTATGTAAAAAAGTAGGATACCTGGTGATGTAGTGCCACAACTTGTTGATAGCATAGATGAAAACCAGGAATTCTTTTTCAGTCACCATGTAATTTAATTCAACAGGAACTAAATGATTGCTGACATAGTAAACTGCATACAGTGTTTTGTCTACCTGTTAGGGTGCTATAATTATAGGATTCATAATTTTGAATGACTTTGATAGTATTGTAAATATGTACATACCTTTCTTTCTGCAATTTTTTTCCCATATTTTGAAAAAAAAGAAAAAATAATAAAAGCCAAAAGGAGGGTAAAAAGTCCTAAAAGAAAGATCAAAGGACTTAGAAAAATATAGACGCCAAAAAGGAAAAAGAGAAATAAAACCTGAAAGTGAGCAAGTCCAAATGCCACTACTTTTACTTTTACTGCAAGAATAATGATTGTCCTGAGTGTCAATAAATGCCATAATCCATGATGAGTTAAACAGTTTAATATTAACTTTTCATGCTTTCAATTTCATGTTTTAGATAGAGAATAAAGATTTGTCAAACAGATTAAACTTGAAAAATCAGTAGATAGGTAGAGAAATAATGAGGAGCTCAATAGTTTAATCTGAGCCCTCGGATGAAATAAGGTAGATTTAGATAGTTTTATGCTTTTAAATAAAAATGTTTTAAGGTTGCAAGCCTATATGCACCCATGAAAATGAAGTAAAAAATGTTAGAAATAAAGATGGGTAAGTAGAAATAAGTTTAGAAAGTATAGAATAAAGTATCATTGGTCAAAAATTGCTAATTTCCCCTCCCCTACAATTATTCATTATTCTAAGCTATCAATAAAAAAGGCTCAGAGCATTTCTCTGACTTTTGTTGGGACCGGACCCAAGGCTCGATGACTGATTGGTTAAAAATATTGAATTCCTACATAAAGCCCACATTCATTATCATTTATCCTTCATTCATAATCATAGTCCCTTTTTCCTAAGTAAAAACCCATTTTTTACTTAGTAAAAGTAAAAACCCTAACTATCTAACTTCATTCCCTTTCAAAAATCATTCATAAACCCTAGAAATAAATTTTTCCTAAGTTAAAGTGTATAATAATACAAAAAAGATAAAATATGCTTATTTATACTTTACTTAGAGTTAAACATGTATTTTTATTCATTACATTATCCCTTTCTCATATTAACCTCTCACTTATTCTATTAAATCCCTAAATACACCCCCACTATATATTATTAAATACCCCTTATCTAAATAAACCCACAAACCCTCTATTTTAAAGTTAAAACCAATGTTTAATATCCCATGTGTCCAATATTATCTTGCCCCTATCCCATTGGTTTAACATATCCATATACAAATATCCCGCTCCTATAGTTTTAAACAAATTTCAATAAAACTCTAATAAAACTATATAATATTAAAACCCGCACCCGCTTATACATATGGTTGAAACATTTCATAAATGTTTTAAAAGGTTGAAACATATGTTATATACTTCCCTATCAGCCATATAATATAGTTTTAAACTTTGTTTAAAATTTATATTCATAAAAGTTAACTCAACCCCGCTACGTATAACTACCCCGGTCCCACTTCTCCATCGTGATGCAACTTCCCAAGGGATCTAGGCCATTTGTAATCGAACCCCGAGATCTGACGGATGAAAACAAATATTGCATAGAAAACATGCGCAATAAAACCCATCTCAAACCTACACTAAATGAATGGTATTGAATCTTTATCTCCCCTCGAAGTGGTTGATTCCTGTTGGATCGCGTGGGTTAGCCCCGAAACCACTTACTATTGATGGCGTGCGTGATAACCGCTCGTGGTTTCAGTCCCTTGAAGCCCGAAAACCACCATTTCCTAATTTGACATTCATTTATTTCACGCTAAATAAACACTAGAAATGCCTAATAAACCCTGAAATCGCTTCATTGATCCCTTTTCTGCATTCTCCAACTATATTACTCCTCTCGAGTAAAGAAACCAAGCCTGTGATTCATTTTCAAGCCCAAAACCAATGAAAAGCCTGAATTTTCTATTAAAGATTTCTAAAAGAATCCATAAAGCCTTTAGAGACCAGAAAAGATACTGCAAAACCTATCAAAACGCCTCAGAGTCATTTTCAAGTCATTTTGAAGATTGGAATTGAAGGATAATGTTATCTCCTGAATTGCACCCCATGCTGAAAAGGGAAAAACAAGGTAACAACTAAACCATGCTCAACCTTGTAGATAGCCCTACAAGGACAGGAGAGGGCTCTCTCTGTGAAAGAATATTCAATGGAATACAATAAATGGACTGATATTAGGCTTGGTAAAATGATGGGAAAAGGATTTTAATAAAATAAATGAATTTTCAAGGATGTGTGGGACAAAAATGGGACAATTGAAACGGGGAATTAAATCAGGACACAGGGTATTTCATGGGGCAAGATAGGCAGGAAACTTAGCAAATAAAATTTAATGAGGATGGGATGGAAATACTGGCGAGGAGCTGAAAAGGACACAGTAAATGGATCCTTTTTAAACAGAAGAAAAACACAGAGGATGAATGATTTCCAAAGGTAGAGCATATAAAATGGATTCTACCTTTCTATCTTGAAAGCATTCAAAAGGGAAATTTTTATGAATGAGAGGTGAAACATAAAAATTTACATATGAAACCAAAGAGAGAACAAATACTAAATCTCATACCACATGGATCCCACAAATTAGAGCTGCATCTTTTATTAATTCACTGTCAGACTGTACAATGGAGCGCATAGTTTTCTTCCACACTATTCCCCTACTTCTGAATTATAGAATTTTGATTTTCCGATTTAGATTGCTTACAAATGATTTACAATTACAATAAATACACTAAAATGTGGGAACATAGATCCATGAAAAGAGGAGTTGTTCTAACATCTGAAGAATAGAAATCTGAATATGGCAAAGAGAACCAGTGTTTTCCTCTGAAAACAAGGAACATCAGTACATTTTTAAACTGTTTGAGAATTCACTGAAGGAAAAATAGGTAATCCGATCCTATTTTCCTGCTGTCGTAGATATCTCTTATTTTATTTTAAGATCTCTCAGCCCTTTGATTGTCGCTTGCTTTCCTTTATTTGTTTGGAGAGAAATGACTTTAATAAAGATGTTTTTTGAAAATAAAAATGAATTGAAATATGATTTAGTGAAGGGAAAATCAATTTTTGGATGAATGGGAACAAAGTAAAGGAGGCGGGACCCGCATTACAATCGCAATCGGAATGGGCCGAGTGGAGGGATATGATATAATAAAATAGTTGTGATATAAGAAAGGGCAGTGCCATCGCAATCAGAATCGGAAGGACCGGGGCGGATGTTTTCACATTGAAACTTTGCCGATGCGATGGAGAATACTTCATATAAACAAAATAAAATAGAGTTTACTATTTACAAAAGGGAATGGGCCGCGATAATTATAAATGGGTGGAGGATTTATGGTGGGCCCGGGGTCAATCAGAATTGTAGGTAAAAGGGGAGCAGAGTGCAACATATGTGAAACGCCGAAGTCGATGGCCCGATTGACTTTAAGTCGTCGAATCGGTGGGGATAGATCAACGGTGGGGACATCAATCGGAGTTTTCACCATCGGGAGTAAGACAATGGTAAGATCCGATGGGAATGCTCTGATCGACTGTGAGCCGTCGGATCGGTGGGGATGGATTGATGGTCAGATGTACATCAGAGGGGAACAATACAATCACATCGGAGAGAGAGGTTTTGCGATCGAGAGATCAGAGGAGGGGCTGCGATCAATCACATCAGAGCTTTTTGTGATTGGCCAATCAGAAGGTTCTTACAAAATGTGCGATGCGATCAACGGTGCGGATCAAGTGCAAAACTTTTGCGATGCGATCAGATTGGGGGAGAGAAGGGAAGGGTTGTGATTGTGACGAGGTTTTTATAATAAAACCTTTGAACTTTATATTATAATGTGTGATGGGGAAGTGGTTTGGAAATGACAGGGGGTATATATATATATATATATGAACCTTTGGAATGTTTATCATAAGGTTTTCAACAGGGAATGGAGGGGGAGTGGTTTTGGTATGGGATTAATGTATTAATGCAATTTTTTCCATCGAAAGGGGGAAAAAACATATTTTTAGGGGGAATATTAAACTTTAATAATACAAAGTTTAAGGGAAAAAATGGGAAAAGGGGAAGGGTTAGGATATAGAGGGATTTTTACTTCACTTAGGCATAAAATTCAATCCAGAAGTAAGTTTTGAGAGTGTAGTATACTGTTGGAAAGCTCTTTCCAGGTTCCTTTTGATGGATCTGTTTGGAAGGTGATTTGGTGCTAAACATGACGCAGAAAACTTCTGTGAAGGCAGGGACATCATTTTTTGGAGATAACAGCTTCTGAACTGTGACTTATTACAGATGATGATATAGAATTACATAATGAATAACAATAAAGGAAAAATATCACATTTTCACCTCAAAACATGCTTTTGAGGTGAAAATTACATCAAGCTGAATAAAATGTCTTTTTGATCTTCCAGGTGCAGTGACTTTGAATTTATTGACTTCCTCGTGACCTTGCTGATACTATTGACATTTGACTCACTAATTTGACCATGGTGAGACCCTAGAAACTAATGACACCCATCCTATGAACTACTGACATTATTTTGAGAATTAAAGTGACTAATGACTAAAGACCATAGAAAGGAAAATTAGCAAGTACCTTATGAGGGAAAACTGATGAAAAATTACTACCATCAATGAATCCATGACCTAGCGGAATGGTGAAATTTATTCGGTATGAGACACCTAATATGCAAATGTAAAAGAGCAGTTTTGATCACTGATGGCAGTATGACTGGACTGAGACTAACATTGGCTCCAATGGGGATGGTAGCTCCTTGGAGGTGCCAAGAACACTGTAGACCAAGTAGCCTTATCCATTGGGCATGGAGTCAAAAATGTTGAAAACTGACACAAATGAAAACTGACTCTGAATCTAGACTAAGACTGAAAACTGAAATAAAAACAAACCATACACATATCATCCAAGTTTTATAGCCTTCACCTCGGGCCCCAAACTTGAATTATTGTGCATTTGAACTCTGATTTAAAAATAACGTGGTATATACAATGATGATTAGATCGATTCTGATCCCTATCTTCAACAATGGTAGTGCTTCAATAATCTACCATTTACTGCTCCGCCCGGACAATCCTGGCCATCCATTTCTGAAAGTAAGAAGGAATTCTGTCCCCTGTATGCTGTAATTCTGTATGGTCCCTTCCAAAGGTTTTCAAACTTACCGTTCTTCCCTTTGTCTTCATTTCTTGCATCCCATTTCAACACTACATAATCCAGCTAAAACTTTTCTTCTTTAGTCTTCCTGTCATAGATCTTTTTAATCTTGTCCTGCAATTGACTCACTTTCTGTGACACTTATTCTCTTGTTTGTTGAAGGTGAATCATCTGGTTGATCCTTCGCTGGTTGTCATCATCTTCGCAGCCAAATTCTTGTAACAATCTCATAACTGGAACTGTAAGAGAAGTAGGAAAGACAACATTAGTACCATAAACCAGCTCACAAGGTGACATACCTATTGATTTTATACTGCTAACTCTGTCTACCCACAGTGCATTCATAAGCTTTCGGTGCTAATTTCTTTTGTTTGCCTCCAACATTTTCTTAATTATATTCATCAGCGATTTGTTCGATGACTCCACTAGGCTGTTGCCTTCTAGATAATACGCTATTGAATGGCCCAACACGATGTTGTATTTGTCACAGAAATTGATCATTTTCTTTGATATGAACGTGGCTGCATTATCTATCACAATTTTACATGGGCAGCCAAAACGGGATAAAATGTTCAATTCAAGGAATTGAATAATTACCACGTCAGTCTCTTTCCTGGTAGGGATGGCCTCGATCCATTTCATAAAGTAATCTGTCCCATTCAATATCCATCGATGCTGTGCTGAAGATGCGGGATGTATTTCTCCTATAAAATCAAGCCCCCGCTACTGAAAGGGCGCATTCAATGAAACTGGTTTCAAAGGAAGTGGAAGCAATTTCTTCTTCCCTTGGAGAATTTGACATTCATGACAATTCACCATTGTTTTATATAAATCAAAAAATAATGTGGGCCAATAATACCCGGCTCTCAATACCTTGTTCGTTGTAGTTTTCCAAAACAAGTGACTGCCACAGTCACCTTTATGGAAATCATGCATTACCTTCTGAGCTTCTTCTTCAACCAAACAATTGAGCAGAACGCCTCCTGGATCTTTCCAAAATAGAGAAATATTTAAAATGCAATACTTTGCAGATTTAAGCTTCAAAGATCTACATTTACTCTTAGACATGCCTGGAGGAGGTGACAAATGCTGAAGAACATACACAATATATGAATACCAAGGGGACTGCAAAAAAATATCTAAAATAGGAAGCAAAAAGCCTTTATCTTCCTCTTCTGAAATTGCCTTAATGAGGTTTATATCTAAAGCACATAGATTTGATTGAGCCATCAATTTCGCCAAGCCTTGGCCTTTGATCAATTTCGTGGGCTTGATCTCCAGATCATACTCCAACATAGCTGCTATCCATTTGCCTCTTCTACCTTCTGGATCAGTTTGCATCAGCACATCCTTGACTGCTGCATTAGGGACATATGCTATAGTATGTGAATGCAGAATATAGACCCTAAAATCCTTCAATGCCTTGATAAGGGACAATGCCTATTTTTCAATAATATTATATCTTAAAGCAACATCTCTAATAGTCCTACTGAAAAAGGCAATTGGATTTTCTACTTCATCTCTCTTTTGCATTAAAGTATGCTCAGATGCAAACGAAAATATGATAAAATCTTGAGTATAGTCAAGGCTGATCAAAACTGGGGCATTAGACAAAGAAAAATTTACCAAATTAAATGAATTGATAGCTTCTTCACTCCACTTAACATTGCTGTCTTTCTTCAACATATTGGTAATTTCTCTTAAATGTTCATCCAGTTTAGGTATAAATATACGTAAAAAATTCGTCTTACCATTGAAGGCCTGAATGTCTTTCTTACTCTGTGGAAGATCTATGAGCTAAATTTCCTCCACTCTGGCTAGATCTATGCGGATGCCATCATTAGAGATGATATTCCCGAGAAATTTTCCCTCATGCATGGCAAAAAGGCTCTTCTTGGGATTGAGAGAAATCCCAAACTTTCTGCAATGCTGAAAAACCACTCTTAAATGGTGCAAATGCTCATCGTCTGAACCTGAAAACATTGTTAAATCATCCAAATAAACAACAAGAAAAACATCTTTTTCATTTGCAAAAGCAATGTCCATTGCACGTTGGAAGGTGGCTCCAGTGTTCTTCAGTCTGAAGGGCATCTTATCATACTAGAAGGTTCCCTAGGGTGTTGTGAAAGCAGTTTTATCTTGGTCCTTCTCATGCACCAAGATCTGGTTGTACCCTGAGTAGCCATAAAGTAGTGACATCCTAGATGCTCCAACTACTCTCTGCAGAATATGGTCCATTTTTGAAAGTGGGTAATTATCCTTTAAGGATGACTTATTCAAGTTCTGAAAATCTATACACAATCTTATTTCTCCAGTCTTTTTATGCACTGGGAACAAATTCAAAATCCAATCAAAAAATCTAATAGGAACTATGATTCCTACTTTGTACAACCTGTTTACCTCCTTTTCGATTGATGTCAGTAGCTTTGGATTGATTCTTCTCAGCTTCTGTCTGAAAGGCATCTGATCTGGCTTGATAGGAATTGTATATTGAATTATGTTCTTGTCATACACTTTCAAATCTGAATAATCCCATGAAAATACATTATAAAATTTAGAAAGCAGCTTAACATAATTCTCCTTTACCTCAGGGGATAATGCCTTTGACAATTTGACAAATTTGGGCTAGTCAGCTTTTCCAATATTCACATCTTTAACTCCTTTCTCTGTGGGCACCAAGCTTGGCTTCTTTGTGACATAATCGTGATCAAAAAGCTCCTCTAAAGGTATGAGACCTATAGGAATTACATTATCCTTTAGCTGCAATATGTCCATCTGGTTTGCTTCTAACACTTGATCATCCACCTCATACTTTCCTTCTATGGGAGTATCTTTGAATTTTCCATCACCCTACAAAAATGCATTAATCTCATTGTCATCCCAAAATACTTGACAATATCTTAAATTGTCCAGAACAGAAGGCCTATGTTTGACATAGATCTCAAACTTATTGCTGGAGTTCATCAGAATCTTCAAGTTACTTGAAGTAGTGGCAAGGGAATCAGCAATAATGTTCTGCATCCTGGGCATTGTTGTCAAAGTATATTCAAGGAATGTTTTCAAAATGTCCAAGACTGCATTTTTGTATGCCCTCAATCTCGGATTTTTTTCTTGGTATTCTCCCTACAACTGTTTGATTATCATATCAGAGTCACCATACACATAAATCCTTTTTGCATTCAAATTCTTCTGAATTTTGAGACCTGCAATCAAAGCCTCATATTCCGCTTCATTGTTAGATCAATCAAAAGCTAACTTATCAGCACAAACTCTAACATTGTTGGGAACCTTCTCAGGCTGGAAAATAGGTCTCCTAATCCATATTCCAATGCCTACTCCATCCTTACCAACAGCTCCGTCAAAATACATACTCCACATGCCTTCTTCTTCTTCTTGAAGATGTTGGAAATTTGTTTCTTTCTCTTCTTTACCTTGGCTGATTTCTGGCTGTTCATTGTCCCTTTGCTGCTGGTAGGAAGGAGGCCCAAAAGTTTTTGCTGCTTTATCCTTTTCTTGTTTAAGGACTTCTCTAAAATTTTCTAAAATCTCAGGTATTTCATCAACTTGTACCAACTGAACATTCTCATCATTTAAACCACCATCAGAATACAAGACAAAAGACTCCAAATCTATATGGAAAACATTAATGGGATGATTTACATGCTTATCTTTGCTAGTAATCATATATTTCATTTTCTTTTCCCTATATAACTTCCTCAACTGGCCAAATACAGGAATAGTGGCATAAGAGAAGTCAAGCTGCATATTTCCTTCGAGTTTGGCACCCCAAGACCTTGATAGAAGCATTCCAAAGCTTGGTGGGACATCAGCAACAACTACATCCATCAAGACATTCTTTGCTGGAATCTGATCTAAAGACACTACCAAATATTTAACTAGACCAATACAGTGGACCCTACTTGACTCGAAGGACTAAAAATCATGATATTTTCGAGTGATATCAAGGCCTAGCTTCTCGATGACATCTTTGGGCATCACATTATGTGAGGCCCCAAAGTCCAACATAGCATTATGCAGAATAAACTCATGTAATCTAAGACTCAGGTAAAAAGTAGGGACTTCATTTTCTTCAGATTCTTCTGTGGCTGGACCAAAAATAAGTTCAGGGTAGTCATCTTCTACATTAACCATATCAGAGATAGAGTCTATTTGCAATACTTTGGACACCTAAGTTTTATACGCACTATTCTTCAACAACTCTGTGAGGGGCATAGGCACCTTTAACTTAGAAATTTCATTTTCTAGATTAAAGGAGGGAGCTTTTTCTACCTCTTTAATGGGTGAGTCTTTCTTCTCTATTTTCTCCTTTATTGAGCTCTATTGTTTCTTTTCATTTGTTGTATTAGTAACTGTAGGCGCTTTACTAGAAGAAGGGTCAGCTGGCTCCTTTGCTTTCTTCTGTGCATCGTTCTTCATTTGGAGTTCTTTTCTCCTTTGAATGGGACTGGTTGTAACCTCTCTGTTCCTTAAAGAGTACTTCCTTTACTGAGCTGATAGAGCATTCATATACCCTCTCTGGTAGTCATCGGAATCTTCTTCCAATACTGTATCATTGGCCAAAATGAAATTTTGGTCTTTTTGAATATCTGGAGTTGCCACTGTGTATTCTTCGTCTTCTGTGAGGAAAATTGGCGCACCATCAGCTGTAAAAAAGTGATTAGCCTCAATCACAGGATCATCGTCACCTAAATTTGTCCCTTGCACATAGTTCTGCCACAATGGAGTTTTAATCTGCTGCTGTGGTGGCGTAGCTTGGTCCTACATTCTTTGCTCTCTCTGTTTAATTCTGAATTGCAGCTGTTGTCCTCTAAAATTTGGATTTCTTATTTGAGGCTCCAGTCTATCTACAATGGTTAACCTATCAACCATATTTTATATTGTTCTCATTAGAGTTTCCATTTTACTGTCTGAAGTAGAGGCCTCCTCTTTTATTGTGACTCTTTTCTCAGCTCTGGCTCGTGCTCTTTTAGCCAGCATATTAGCTTCAACGTTTACCACTATCTTTTGCATGTCTTCAAGTGAAGATGGGTCTCTTTCATGCAGATGATATGCCATTTCGGCGTCAAAACCATCGAGAAATTTCAACAATGATAATCCCATAGGAGGCTTCAAGTTAGCTAGAATAGCATTATATACAGCATTGAATCTTAAACAATAATCCTGCATGGTTTCACCCACATTTATTTTAATGTTCTCATACTTAGACATAATTTGGAGTGGGTTATTTTTTACCTCCCACAAGTCGAGGAACTGAGTGTGCAACTCCTACAAAGTGTGAATTGATCCTGGTGGTAAGGATCTAAACCACTTTCTGACTTTGCCTCCGAAGCTTTGAACGAGCAACCTTGTTGTTACATTCTCCGCTTCTACCTCATGCAAATAAAAAAAGTCATTCATTTTATCAACGTGCTACTGGGCTGTGATGCTCTGAGTGGCATCAAAAATAGGAATTTTTCTTTGATAGTCAGCTGGCATATCGTTGAGGACTTGGGGTAAGACCAGGGGTGCATTCCTGGCAGCCATAACTCTGGGTGAATTTACAACAGGATTTGTAGGATTTGAGGGAGGTGTTGATGAAGGAGATGACAATTGGGAATTGAGTGATGGGAATGTTGATGAATTGGGAGGAGGAAAGATTGTTCCTGATGATTCTGAAGGCTTAGGAATATTATTTACAGTGATGGACTGAGGATAATTCAAAATGTAATCGTCAGTGGAGATATTTTCTCTTTGGACTTCAATATCTACAAGGAACTCAAGATCTAAAACTGTATCATCAATTTCATTTTCAGACTTGTTCCTAAATAAATAAAGTTAAAAATTCTCATCAAAGGAAAGATATTCTACAAAAAACCACTCACTGGGCCAAGTATATGATCTAAAGATGGGTCTGGGGCTTAATGATCCTTCTTGTCTTCTGACAATTCGTGGGATAAGATTTGGATTTTCAAACATAGGGGGAGGATTTGGATCTTGAATAGCCCTGGTGTATCTTCTTGAAGCTAGTGTGGTCGAATTTCTATTTCAAATAATTTTATTTCCAGCCTAGAAAAATCTTAACATCATCGTCCAAAAGTCTAGAATTATCTGATGTACGGGGGAAATTAGCAAGTCAGATGTTACATTTATAAAACTAGACCGGAGATTGATTGAAGAAGTGTTTATCTACTTATGCACTTGCAAAGAAATGTGCAGTTCGAAGGCTACCTGGCATAACTTCAGGATCCATCTATAGTTTATAAAACAAATAACACTAACAAACAAACAATCTTGAGTTCCCCAGTATGGTCGCCAGAGATGTTATCTCCTGAATTGGACCCCAGGTTGAAAAGGGAAAAACAAGGTAACAACTAAACCACACTCAACCTTGTAGCTATCCATATAAGGACAAGAGAGGGATCTCTCCGTGAAAGAATATTCAATGGAATACAATAAATGGACTGATATTAACCTAGGTAAAATGATGGGAAAAGGCTTTTAATAAAATAAATGAATTTTCAAGGATGAGTAGGACAAAAATGGGACAGTTGAAACCGGGAATTAAATCAGGACACAGGGTATTTCATGGGGCAAGAGAGGCAGGAAACTTAGCAAATAAAATTTAATGAGGATGGGATGGAAAGACTGGCGACGAGCTGAAAAGGGCACAGTAAATGGATCATTTTCAAACATAAGAAAAACACAGAGGACGAACTATTTCTCAAGGTAGAGCATATAAAATGGATTCTACCTTTCTATCTTGAAAGCATTCAAAAGGAAAATGTTTATGAATGAGAGGTGAAACATAACAATTTACATATGAAACCAAAGGGAGAACAAATTCTAAATATCATACCACATGGATCCCACAAATTAGAGTTGCATCTTTTATTAATTCCCTGTTATACTGTACAATGGAGCGTAGAGTTTTTTTCCACACTATTCCCCTACTTCTGAATTAGAGACTTTTGATTTTCCAATTCAAACTGATTACAAATCATTTAAAATTACAATAAATACATTGAAATGTGGGAAAATAGATCCATGAAAAGAGGAGTTCTTCTAACAGCTGAAGAATAGAAATCTGAATATGGCAAAGAGAACTAGCGTTTGCCTCTGAAAACAAGGAACAACAATACATTTTTAAACTCTTCGAGAATTCGGTGAAGGAAAAATAGGTAATCCGATCCTATTTTCCTGTTGTCGTAGATATCTCTTATTTTATTTTAAGCTCTCTCGGCCCTTTGACTATCGCTTTCTTTCCTTTATTTGTTTGGAGAAAACTGACTTTAATAAAGATGTTTTTTGAAACTAAAAATGAATTGAAATATGATTTAGTGAAGGGAAAATCAATTTTTGGATGAATGGGAATAAAGGAAAGGAGGTGGGACCTGCATTACAACCGCAATCACAATGGGCCGGGTGGAGGGATATGATATAATAAAACAGTTGTGATATAAGAAACGGTGGTGCCATCGCAATCGGAATCGGAAGGATCGGGGTGGATGTTTGCACAATGAAACTTTGCCGATGCGATGGAGAATACTTCATATAAACAAAATAAAACAAAGTTTACTATTTACAAAAGGGAATGGGACACTATAATTATAAATGGGCGGAGGATTTATGGTGGGCCTGGGGTCAATCAGAATCGGAGGTAAAAGGGGAGCACAGTGCAACATATGTGAAATGCCGATGCCGATGGCCCGATTGACTTTGAGCCGTCGAATCGGCGGGGACAGATCAATGGTGGGGAAATCAATAAGAGGTTTCACCATTGGGAGTAGGCCATCAGGATTAAAACAATGATAAGAGCCAATGGGAATGCTCCAATCGACTATGAGCCGTCGGATCGGCGGGGATGGATCAACGGTCATATGTGCATCGGAGTGGAACAATACAATCACATCGGAGGGAGAGGTGTTGCGATCGAGAGATCAGAGGAGGGGCTGCGACCAATCACATCGGAGATTTTTGTGATTGGCCAATTAGAGGGTTCTTAGAAAATGTGCGATGCGATCAGGGGTGCGGATCGGGTGCAGAACTTTTGCGATGCAATCGAATCGGGGGAGAGAAGGGAAGGGTTGCGATTGCGACAGGGTTTTTATAATAAAACCTTTGAAATTTATATTATAATGTATGATGGGGAAGTGGTTTGGAAATGGCGGGGGGTATATATATATATATATATATATATATATATATGAACCTTTGAAATGTTTATTATAAGGTTTTCAATGCAGAATGGAGGTCCAGTGGTTTTGGGGTTGGATTAATGTATTAATGCGATTTTTCCATCGGAAGGGGGAAAAAAGGGATTTTTAGGGGGAATATTAAACTTTAATAATAAAAATTTCAATGGAAAACATAGGAAAAGGGGAAGGGTTAGGATATAGAGGGCTTTTTACTTCACTTAGGCATAAAATTCAATCTAGAAGTCAGTTTTGAGAGTGTAGTATACCATTGGAAAGCTCTTTTCGGGCTCCTTCTGATGGATCTATTTGGAAGGTGATTTGGTGTTGAACATGCTACGGAAAAATTATCTGAAGGCAAGGACATCATTTTGTGGAGATAACAGCTTCTGAACTGTGACTTATTACAGATGATGATATAGAATTACATAATGAATAATAATAAACGAAAAATATCACGTTTTCACCTCAAAACATGGTTTTGAGGTGAAAATTACATCAAGCTAAATAAAATGTTTTTTTGATCTTCTAGGTGCTGTGACTTTGAATTTATTGACTTCCTCGTGACCTTGCTGATATTATTGACATTTGACTCACTAATTTGAACATGGTGAGACCCTAGAAACTAATGACACCCATCATATGACCTAATGACATGTTTTTGAGAATGAAAGTGACTAATGACTAAATACCATAGAAAGGAAAATTAGTAAGTACCTTATGAGGGAAAACTGATGAAGAATTACTACCATCAATGAATCCATGACCTAGCGAAATGGTAAAATTTATTCGGTATGAGACACCTAATATGAAAATTCAAAAGAGCAGTTTTGATCACTAATGGAAGTATGATTGGACTGACACTAACATATAAATTCAAGGATAGAACCATATTCTACCTGTTTTAATACAAGAACCCCTGTCCAAGCCAAAAATAGTTTTGTAAACATTCTAAGCTTACAGAAGTGTACAAAAAACCTAAAAAACATATTTCCTAAGGCCTGAAGGTAAAAATTGGGAGAAAACCCTTGCTATGGCTAAAACTTCTTTCACTATATTCCTTGTTCCCTAAAAATAATTATTGGCTTCCCTTCATCCCAAGGTTTTATTAATGAAATTGTTTGATTGTTGCAGATTATTCCAAGGATATGAAATTGGGCCAATAGTTTCAATACTAGTTGACAAAATTGTTTTCTCCAAATTCTCTGATTTTAATTTAAAAGCTTCATTCAACAAACAACTTGTATACAAAGAAAGACTAAAATCAAATTAGAGACAGATTATAAAGGTGAAATTACATAGTGAATGGTAAAAGTAAAGTAAGAATTCACATTGACAGTGAAAACATAATAGTCAAAGAGCATCAGAGTTAAAGTGTATCAAATGAAAGTCACAATAAAGGTTAAATCAAAGTTGTAGAGAAGTCAAGATAAAAACTAAAAGTAAACATGGAGGTAGTAAATGGTAAACAAAGATGAAAATAATTTCACCAACAAACAATGAATATTATCCAGAAAAAGTCAAAATAGTTAAAAGAACAAAATGGTTAAAAGTTGAAAACAGAGCAAGAAGGGACATTTTTGCAGAAATTTCTTGTTTAAGTCATTGATTTGCAGAAACTATTGTGACCAATCCAAGATGAATTTTTCAAAATGGAAGGACATTTATGTTCCTAAGATGTACAAATAAAAAACCTCTCTCACTTTTCTAACAACCATTTTGGGTTTGGAAATATTAAACAATATTTGAAAGCACTTTTTACAGAAAATTCTCATTAAGTCATCAGTTTGCAGAGAATATTTTGGCCAATCATAAATACATATTACAAAAAGGAAAGAGGTTTGTGTTCCTAAGAGACCCATCTACAAAAACCTATCTCACTGTTTTCACAGGTATTATAGAATGAGAGATACACACACATATTTACAACCTATTTTTCAGACTTTGCAAAGCTCTGTTTTTCACATCTTTTTGCAGAGCCTATCATGACCAGCTAGAGCAAAAATTTAGGGAATTGAGAGAGGTTTATCTTAGTAACATATTTATATACAAAAAATACTTTCACTATTTACATATATATTTCAGATTGAGATATACAAAGGTATAATTAGACGCCAAGTTTGCAGAATTTCTGGAGCAGCATGCACAAAGAAAGGAGACGGATAGTGACTTGGATGCCTCATCATCAACTAAGAGTTGATATAAAATTAAAATTCTCTTCTTTTTAACCATCAATCCATAATTATAGTGCCAAATAGATGCATTATTTTTTAGTGTCCTTTATTAAAGTTCTATTTATGTAAAACAGTTTGAGATATTTGTAAACCAATCTTGATATTTTTTCAAGATATTCTAGTTTAGAATTTTTATAAATACTTCACTCTTTGAAGTACTTTGGTGGAATAGATTGTTGGAAATTTCTATAGTTATTTTTGTTGGACTTGAATGCTTTTTTGTGTCAAATTTCAAGTAACAGGCTCGATCAAACCAATTGGCATCATACTTCAGGATTCCTGTGATGAGCTATTTGGAGTGACATATTTCCATACTTGTCATTGTTATCTTTCTTTGTTACATGCATCCATATATGTTTTTTATAAATCTGAATGAATAACTAGGAGTATTACTACAGGATTTGTTCAGAGCACCCTCCTTTTAACTAGTTATCATTTATATGTTTTCCTCTGATTTCCAGTCTAGGGAATCCTTAATTCCTCCCTCTCTAGTTTGACATCTTCCTACTAATTCCTTTTCCGGATAAAAGGATTATTAATTTCCCTTTATCCTGATCATAACACCTTATACAAACAACTTTTCAAGATCTCCAAGGGTTATCTATCTTGCCCTGAAAAAATTTGACCCTTTTGGCCTTGATCTGAGTCCTGATTTCTTTATTTTGATTTATTAGTCCAATGGACAAATAGATTTCCCACTATCCATCCTTTCAAGTGATTTTCCCCACCAAATCTACCAAAACCAAACCAAAGCTTCACATTCATAACTAGCCTAATATTTTACAAATCAAACAAAGTTAAAACTTAAAGAGAGAGCCCTCTCTGAACCCTAGGAAGGCTAGATCCTAGAGCTTAAAAGTAGGTTTGTGGTTACCTCAGTAAGTTTTCTCTTGAGCCTGGAAAAATTACTGAGTAATAACACTACTTTCTGCCTTAAGGATGCTTCTACTGCTATTTGAGAGGCATCAATATGTATGTGAAAAGGAAATTCCCAATCAGGTCCTCAAAGGATCGAAGCTTTGCAAACCAGTCCCTTAATTTTCACGAAAGCTCGTTCACAGTCTTCTGTCCACAAAATTTTTTTGTTTTTTGTTAGTAATTGAAAAAGTGGATGTGTTATCTTAGTAACATTTTCTATAAAGCGTCTGTAATAACCAACACAACCAATAAAGCTACATACCTATGTGGGTGTCTTGAGTATCGGGAAATGAAATATTACCTCTACTTTAGGTGGATCAACTCAAATTCCACCAACTGAGAGAAAATGTCCCAATACTATTCCTTCTTCCCTCCTCATATGGAGTTTGACTGCAGTCATAGATACATGGGTTTTCTTACATATTTCTAGTACTTTTTCTAGATTTTCCAACCTTTCTTCAAATGAGTTTCCATATGGAGTAAAATCATCCATATAGATTTCGACGCTATCATCGACTAAATCAGCAACAATTCCCAGAATTTCCCTCTGGAAGGTTGCAGGTGCATTACACAGGCCAAATGGGAGGACCCTGTATGCAAAGGTCCCCCATGGTCATGTGAAAGTTGTTTTATATTGGTCTTCCGAGGTTATTTGGATCTGGTTATATCCGCTAAACCCATCTAGGAAGGAAAATAAATTCTTCCTAGCCAAGGTGTCCAGGACTTGGTTAATGAACGAAAAAGGAAAGTGGTATTTTTGAGTTCCCTTGTTTAGCTCCCTATAATCTATGTAGATCCGCCATTTACCATTATTTTTGGGAACAATAACTAGCAGGGACACCCATTTTCTATCTGATATGGGGTAAATGAAACCTACATCCAATAATTTATGTAATTATTCCTTGACAATGTTCTTTAGAGTAGGATTCATTCTCTGCTGGGGCTGTCACATAGGGCATAAATATTCCTTAATATAAATATGATGAATACATAAATTAGCAGGGAGCCCCTTCATGTCAGTATAATCCCAGGAAAAATCTTCCTAATGGTCTTGAAGGACTTTTAAAACTTGATTTGTATGGGATTATGACAAGTTCGGGTTGATATTGAGTGTCTTCCCTTGTTCAATTTCAATCGGAATACTATCATGGGATGAAATTACAGGAATGTATTCAATTTCATCTTCTGTTTTGATGTTTTCATATGTTTCACAACTTATAGAAGAGTCTAAAACTTGACGAGTTGAATTGGAAACAGAACCGAGATCATTAATAAAAGTGTTATGTAGATTCAGAAGTTTCCTCAGACACATAACTTTATTGATCATGGAAAAATATTACATAACAAATTATAGGAGTTTACAAACGTAAACTCTTACTCTCACACTACACGATGAAATTAGGAAACTAACCTATTTATAAGCTCTATGTTCTAACTTAATCTAGTTGTGGATCATTTGGAAAACCAACAAGTGTCCATTTACAATAAATTACCTTCTAACCATTCTACTAAATTTACTCCTATTTTAGAGCCTAGGAAATGACTCTATTCTAGAGTCCTATTTTTACTAACAAAATTCTAATTCTAAGTACCTCTAATATTTATTAAATATTCTAATTTAGTAAATATATTTATTCTAACTTTACATTATTTAATTTATGTATTTTTTTGATTTATAATTTCCTTTATGAAAGAGGCTAACATTCCCCCCTTCAAGGATAAATCCAAAATAAGAACGAGAAACCATCTTCCAAGTTCTCAATTTGATGCTGAAAAAATCTTCAATCTCAAGAGACCATGAGTCAGCTATATGTCTGATTCATCTCTGAATGTTGCTTCACAATTCCATCACATGCCAAGTTGCAAAAGGATCCATCTATCCTTTGCATGAAATCAGCATCCTTCATCCACTGACAAAATTTTTTCAAAGCCCACTGGCTGATGATGTCAAAAACAAGTCACTTTTGCTTTTGCTGTGCTGAAAATTGTTCACTGCTTCTTTGCTATCGACTACCCATTGGAAAATTTGTTGATGCCCACTGGCTGTTGAAGATGCCCACTGGCTTCTTTTTATGGTTTTGTCGAGACTTTCAGTCTGAAAACCACTGTCAATCTCATTGAAATTTCCCCCCCTTTGTTAGCTGAAAGGAGAGACACTTCTCTGGAAAGTAGTCTTGAACTCCCCCCCTTTAGGTGTAGGATTTTTACACTGGTGTACTCCCCGTTCAACTGCAGGAGAGTACCATCATATTTTCACTGTTTGTTGCACTATGTGTGATTTTATTTGGTTTTAGAACTAAGACAATATTTTGACTATGGATGACCATTTCGAAGGGTCGATCCATTCGTAATGTATCTTCAATCTGGTTGATTTTTGTTGGTTGCGACATTTTTCTAAGGAATGATTGGGCTTGCCACAATGGTGACAAGGATGGAGATCAAAAAATTGATATTCCATATGACCAGTTCTTTGACAATGAGAACATTTCAGTTAGAATTCAACTTCAGGTTGCGTGCAATTCTGTTTGTCTGCAACTTTGGCTTGCGTGCATTGCTGGTTGTCTGCAACTTTCTCAGAACTTGTTGAGGTGAGTTGTGCAAGAAATCCTCCACTGAAGAACTTAATTGGCTTGGAATAATCTGGGATATGTAGGTTGGTTTCATTGTTGACATATCCTAAGCCTCGTCAATTATTTTTATTTTGAATTTCTTCCCATGGCTTGATGATGGGCTTGGAAGAAATTTGAACTGGAAAAACTTAGACACTTGAAGTTGTTTGAATAAATGACTTATCATCGGGATGGTTCAAAAAATTGAATGTATCACGCTTTTCTTGCAATTCAATCCTTTGAAGTTGCAACTTGAGTTGAAGAAACTCAATAGTTTCATGTGTTTGGTGTAGATGTCATGAAAGATCAACAAGAGTTTCTTTGCTGACTTGCACCATGTCTTCATCACTTGAGATTATCAAACTGTGAAGAATGTTTAACAACTGAATATGTTGCACCATTTGAACTTGCGCTCTTGAAATCAGGCTCTCTTGTCGGAGATATCGTGCTTTGAACTGTTTCACTTGATTTTGGTACTTGAAGGACAGGCTCGCTTGCTATGTGGCTTGAATGGCACGCTTGCTTGATTTTTTGCTTATTGCACTTGCTTGGAACACTTGCTAGAGTTGTAGAACTTTCTTGCTTAAACTCTGGAATTCACGCGCGCTCGATGACGATTGCGTTTTTTTAAGCGCTCACTTGACTTACTTGATGACTTCATGCTTACTTGAATGAATAGCCACGCTCGCTTGATGTCGATCTCAACTTGCTTGATTGGTGTAACTTGTTTCGTTTCTTTGATTGTTGCTGCAATGAACTTCACTCTGGCTCGCTTGAAGGTTTGAACTTTGTGTTGTCTTGACATAAACTGCTTGAATGAATACTCATGCTCGCTTGCAAGAGATGTGAACTTCTTGCTTGCTTGATTTAAAAACTCATGCACTCACTTGATTTTGCGTAAAGGAAGGGTGTCGAACACTGTTGACAATGCACCCAAGAAATCTTACAATGATTTTAATGATTCACTTGTTCTCCTAAAAATTCATTAACAATGAATTTTTAATGATTCACTTAAAACAATGAATTTGATTACAAGTTCTTAAATGTATTTGCAAGAACGCTGATGTAGACTTTATTTGAGTGTTCAGGTACATGAACTTGATGAAGTGAATTGGTTTGTTGATGTAAAATGATGATGTAGACAATCTTTGATTATATGTTGTAGTTGTGCAGATGCATGTGTTGATCTTGCAGCTATTTCATTATATATGCTGTGCTTGCTGATATTGAACTTTATGTATGAAATATTGATGTGTCACAACTAGAATCAAATAAAAAAGAAATAACATGAAGCCATAAAAAACATGCACCATCACAAACACACATGGTGTACCTAATATCCCCTTATTCAATTTTAGGCGGATCTAGGACACAATCACCAAAAAATGATATCTTTATTAAGTATTGAGATCATCAACCCTTCAAACAATGAGAATTTCGTGCTCGCAAATTTGGAAAAAAATATCTTCAAAAATCGTGTGTACTGGTCGCTCACACCTTATCGCTCCAAATACTTCTCATGTCTTCAAAAACATTTTTTGTTTACAATTTTCAAATTTACACTTCACAAAATCACTTAAAAAACTTCCACATTTACTTTATCACTTCACACATAAAAACAAAAAATAATCACACTCCCTTCCTTATATCTCCACATCTTATTTCTCCAAATTACAAAGCTTAATGCACCTTATTACTCCAATTTGTTTTTTTTTTTTTTAAATGAATATCAACCATATTAGAAAATTCACCTTTGTGACTCTCAAAATATGTTATCTACTCTTTTTTCCTAATTCTCTCACTATGCACATAAAAAAACATTAAAACACACTAAACATCTCTCCACTTATTCTCTCTCACCTTATTTCACTCATGATCTTTATACTCATTCGTATCCTCATGAAACATATGTAATTTAAATGGCATAAATTTTTAAAATTATTACATGCCTCTTTTAAATTAAATGAATTTAAATAAATTTATGAAATCACTTGTTGCCTTATATATTTATAACCATACACCATTCCATGAGTTTTGAGGATTCACAACCTCTCGATTGGCGTTGTCTTCTGTGTTGACATTTTTTTTTCTTCTTCCGCGAAATGACTCGTGCTCCCGTATTGAGTGTGATGATGTATGATTTTGCCACAACGTTTATGCAGATTTTACTACTTTGGATTATATCACAGCAATCAAAATTGAAACTTCGAATTTCTGCCCCTTTTCTTTAATGGATTTGGTGAAGATCTCTGCAAATTAAAAAGCATGTACCATTGTATATCCAAATTTTGTATCATGTAATTTGCAAAGCCAATTCAAAACATTTGCAACGTATACCTTTGACCCAACGATCATCAAGATCAAACACTAACAATGAAGAGTTCACAGAAGAGGAAATTGCTAATAAAAATGCGTGCATACCATCCAGATTTTGTATGTAGGACCTGATGCCATGTAATTTCCATCTATACTCCGAGACATCACACTATTAAGACATGCTTGAATATGTCGAGACCAAGTTTTTGAAAGCCTGAATGATGTTGCTTATTTCAGAAATTTTACTAGATCATTTCTGCCCTCCCGCCGATGCCGGCTTCACCATTCACGCAACTGATCATCTATGCAATTACCATCCACATGAAAGGTTAATGTAGAAAATGAAGAATCTCTACTATGGAATCACAGTTAACAACACATTTTTCGACTCACATGAAATGGATCAGAGCCCAGTAATCGCAAGGAGAATGGGACTGTATATATATAAGTCTTACGGCATATAATATCATTTACTCATCATTTTGTAAATATATGATGTTTACACAATAGCTTTGGCTCATAATAGCTACAATCGAAACTTACAACAACGCTTTCAAACAATGTCCTTTCACAATTTTCTCACAGCAACGTCTCTACCGTGGCTAGAGATAGCAACACAACCATAACAGTGATCTATCAAAAAATGACAAACACAACTCTCGGCTCCATAGGCACAGGGCTTTCCACTATAATTCCACAGGCACGAAGTACAACAACTCTTTTACACAACGCAAAATATCACAGAAAAAATAAAACGGAGACCGCTCAATTACACACAGAGCAACAACAAACATTGAAAAAAGGCACTTTAAAAGCTCAATTTTTTCCTTACACTGGCTCACGCTGATGCAACTTCTTCAACGCAGCCGCTCATTAGCCACTCCTTACGCAACTTCTTCAACTCAACGCCTTATGCAGATTGCTCTTTCAATTTCAGTATCTCCACGGTGAATACACACCCAGATAATAATTAACAGCGCAGACTTTCACCTACAGTGATTGATAATAGGACGCTAGAAGTTCTCGCGACCTCACGCACGTAATGAAACAATTCCACGGTTCTGCAACTAACTCAACCTCATCAGACATGGACCATTGCTCTGATACCACATGTAGATTCAGAAGTGTCCTCAGACACATAACTTTATTGATCATGGAAAAATATTACATAACAAATTATAGGAGTTTACAAACGTAAACTCTCACTCTCACACGACACGATGAAATTAGGAAACTAACCTATTTATAAGCTCTATGTTCTAGCTTAATCTAGTTATGGATCACTTGGAAAACCAACAAGTGTCCATTTACAATAAATGACCTTCTAACCGTTCTACTAACTTTACTCCTATTTTAGAGCCTAGGAAATGACTATATTCTAGAGTCCTATTTTTACTAACAAAATTGTAATTCTAAGTACCTCTAATATTTGTTAAATATTCCAATTTAATAAATATATTTATCCTAACTTTACATTATTTAATTTATGTATTTTTTGGATTTATAATTGCCTTTATGAAAGAGGCTAACATGTTAATGGCATCATCCTCGATTTCTGTTTTGAATTGAAGGGCCTGCTCAATGGTGGGGATTGGTCTAAATTCTTCATTTTCAGGTTTAGACTCTTCTACTAGAAGAGGTTTCTATCTGGCTAATAGGTTTGCAGATGGGATAGGTTCTGCAGGGGGGTAAAGAGTAAAGTTCTTTGTAACCATCCCATTTTATATAATTATATGTCTAGATTGACACCCAATATAGGCGTCTTCGGTTGCAAGCCAAGGTATTCCCAAGATCAATGGATGACCACCAAATAAGGATCGTGTCTGTAATACAAGGAGGTCTACATGATAGTGCCACGAGTCCGCCGAAATAGTCACATCTTCCAACTTTCCTACCATTTTAATTGTAGATCTATCTTCTAATTACAAGATAGTAGGGGTGGGCTTAATTTTTTCAAGACCTAATGCATTCACTATTTCAGAGGTAATGGTACTGATGGAAGCACCCAAATCTACCAGTAAATTTGGGATTTCAACCCCATTGATTTATACTATTAGAATTGGGCTCCCAGGGTCCCCATATTTTACAGGCATGGTCTTTCCTAGCACGATGTCGGATAGTCTACCCATCACATGAATGGTTAACGGATCCCTTTGTTTCTTCCTAGGTTTCTTAGAGTAGTAATCCTTGAGAGTTTTTTCATATATAGGTACATCCCTCATAGCTTGGAGCAAGGGTATTTTTACAAAAATATTTTGCAATTCCCCCAGGAAGTCAAACTCTTATTGAGGGTTTTGTTTATTTAGGATCAATCTTTTAGGATATGGTGGAGTAATTGGACAATCCTGGTTAAGAACAAATTGGGGAGGTGTTTGATTTATCATGTTTTGGTTTGGTTTATTCCCAATTGTTCTCTGTTTTGGTTCTACAACTTCACTGTCAATATGTTCTATGATAATAGGTGAAGTTGGAGCATTTATGATGCAGAAGCATCAAGAAATTAGCCAACAATGTGATGTTTTTTTCACATGTTGTGGCTAATCCAAAGAAAAATAAACATTCGTATTAGTATATTTATTTGTTTTATTATTATTGTTATTTATTTATGAGGATTGTTAGTCTGTTTTTATGTTTAAATAAATTAGGAATAAAATTAGTAGTTTGTTTCTTTCCCTGTGTGGATATAGAGCCAACATAGGGATAAGCACTGAAAAATAGAGAGGTATTGATTTGTTGAGAAAATTAGGGAAGAAACCTATTCTAAGAGGAGTAGTTTCATATCTCAAGTACAAATAATAGGATGGTAGTAAGGAAACACCAATATTGCCAGTATGTAGATCACAAATGTAAAGGGAAATTAGTGAAATGTTTAGTCCATGTGTTAGTAATTTCAAATTATTCAGATTATGGTTGACACTACAAATTTTATTTAAGTCTGCAACTTGTATATATGTTTGTATATATGATGTCGGTTGGAGCATGTGGGTGCAGGAGGTCGAATACGTTGGAGTAAGAATGCAATGATAGTGTGTTAGCTATAGCACTACGATGTGGGGAGTGTCAACACTGCAATAAGGCACCATCACAACTTGAAATCGTGGAAAACATGAGCCTACAAGAAGATATTAGTGTATTTGATAGTGGAGGTATTAATGTTTTTGGCTGGGGAGACATCACACAACCACGATTGGAGATTACAGCTTGCAGCAAGTGTGAAATTGATTGATGAAAGCCTTGATGCAGGCGTTAACACATGCGGTGGTGTGGCATGTGATTAATATGTCCAGAAGTAGTGACGTATGATTGTACACAGAGTCGTGGTGTGGTCATCACAAGAACAAGCCCGTGATACACAACCACGCACAACAAACTGTGCCACAAGTCAACATTGCATTTTGGTCACAAAAACGTGAAATACTGATGGTATTGGGTGTGAATATATTTGATATTTTCGTATTTGGTTTGGGTTGAGATGAGAATAGGCTCAATATTAAATTGAATGAATTTTGTTTTATGGTTGCAATTTTAATTATGTTGTTACATACAATCACAATGGTCCTTTATGGACTCAACGAATATGGTAAAATAATGGAGTTTGCATTTATGATGCAATATTTTATTACCGTAGGTATAAAAAGGAAAGTAATTGGAATTGCATACTAAGTAATGAAGAATAGATCAATTCAATCATAAGAAGAGTAAGCATGGGCCTTAATAGAATTGAACATTTTTGAAAAGAAATTTTAAAGTGGAATTTGTAACATTGCAGAGAATGCTGCCTAGAAGGGCAGTTGGAATAGGTCAAGGGAAACCTATCAAAAACACCATTTTTCTAGAAGAAATCCAACACTTGCGTAGATAGATGGCCACAATGGAAACTACTCAGGGGAGGGCAGCAGATGATGGAATTGGAAGTGCTGATGAAGAAGAGACCACCGAAGAAGAAATGGAGGAAGAAAGCAAGACTGCTAAAGTCATGAGGATGCTATCAAAGGCGAGTAGCACACCAAAGTTAGAAGTACCTTTATATGATGGAAATCTTAGTGTGGAAGTACTAATGGACTAGATCAGTTCATTAGACAAATATTTCGACTATGAAGAAGTCGATGACAAGAAGAAACTGAAGTTTTCAGCCACGAGATTGAAAGGTCATGCAGCACTGTGGTGGGATGAATTGCAGTTGTCCAGGGAATGAAAAGGGAAAACCAAAATCAAGCAGTGGGATAAGATGGTGAGTAAAATGAAAGGTAATTTTATGAAGAAATATTATAAATTAAATCTTTTTAGACAATTGGAAAACTTAAATCAAAAGGGCATGACTATCAAAGAATATACTGAAGAGTTTTATAAGCTAAGTATTAGGGTAGGTCATATTGAATATGACATAGAAAAGGTAGCTAGATATATAAATGGTTTGAGATATGAAATATAGGATAAGATCAGCTTATTAAATTTGAAGACGATTGAATATGCCTATCAAGCAGCTTTGAGGTCAGAAGAAAAGATGTTGCGCAAACAAAATCAGATAAATAGAGGTAAGAGTCCGGCAAAAGGAAGGGGAACGTTTAAATCCAAATTTCAACACTCACAGAATGAGACAGGGAGTTCGAGTAATAGATCACCAAAAAGAGGAGATTCTGGTCACAGAAGGTTTGTGTCCAGAGGTAGAGGTCAAGGAAGATATGTTCGATGCTTTGCATGTGGTGAATGGAGACATGTGCAATGGGATTTTCCTCACAATAAATCAACAACCCAATGGAATGTGAACGTTGTTGAAACAAAGGAAGAAATCCCTCAGAATGTAGCTAAAGAGGAACCACTTGAAGCCAGAGAATCCTTGTTGTTGAAAAGGATATTTCTTAAAGAAGCTAAGGAAGCCAGAGAACCAGCTCATAGAAAGAAGTTGTTCAGAACTATATTTAAGTCAAAGGGTGTGTGTTGTAAATTGGTAATTGATAGCGGTAGTACTGATAATATTGTTTCTACATAAATTGTGAACAAATTGAAGTTGGAGAAAACAGTACACCCCACTCCTTATAAAGTATCCTGTCTCCAAAAATGCCATCATATTATTGTAACTGAACAATGTAAAGTTGAAATCCAGATTGGTACTTATAAGGATGATATTTTATGTGATGTAATTCCAATGGATGTATGTAACATATTACTAGGAAGGCCCTGGAAGTTTGACTGGAAAGCCATACATGATGGCAGAAGAAACACTTATACTCTTGAGAAAGATGAGAGCAAGCATACATTGCTGCCATTGAAATATGAAACTGACAAGGAAGCACCTAGAAACAACATTATGTTGATGAATGGAAAGACCTTGTTGCAAGAAGTCGAGAAGGGCGAGGAGATGCATTTTGCTATTGTTGGGAGACCAAAGGTAATTTTAACTTCTACAAATTTAGAAGATGTACCAGAAGAAATTCACAATTTGTTGAATGATTTTGCTGATATTGTTGTGGATGAGTTGCCAAATCATTTACCACCCATTAGGAGTATTAGTCACCACATTGATCTAATCCCTGGAGCCAGTTTTCTGAATAAAGTAGCCTACAGGTTAACACTGCAGGAAAATGCAGAATTTGGAAGAAAATTGCAAGAATTGATGGATAAAGGATTAATCAGGGAAAGCCTCAGTCCATGTGTTGTACCAACAGTACGTAGTCCAAAGAAAGGAGGTGAATGGCGCATGTGCACAGATTCTCAAGCCATAAATAAAATGACCATCAGGTATCGTTTTCCCTTACCACAAATGGATGATTTAATGGATTGTTTGAGTGGGTCGAATTATTTTTCTAAGATATATTTGAAGAGTGGATATCATCAGATAAGGATTCAAGAAGGGGATGAGTGGAAAATCGCATTTAAGACAAACAATGGGTTATATGAATCGCTAGTAATGACTTTTGGACTTACTAATGCACCTAGTACTTTCATGAGGTTAATGAATGAAGTTTTGAAAGAATATGTGGGTAAATTTGTAATTGTTTATCTTGATGATATTCTCATTTTCAGTCGAAGTGGGAAGGAGCATCTAAAACACCTTAAATTATTTCTAAAGACTTTGAAAAAGGAAAAAATGTTCATAAATTTAAATAAATGCAACTCTATGAAGGAAGAACTAATTTATTTTGGGTTCATAGTCTCTAAGGAAGTGTTGAAAATGGATCCAGATAACATCCAAGCAATTGTGAATTATCCAACTCCTACAAGCATATTTGAGGTAAGAAGCTTCCATGGTCTTGCAAGTTTCTACCGAAAATTTATTCGAAGTTTTAGTCAGATTTGTGCACCCATTATTGAAACAATCAGAGAAACTAATCATCCATTCAAATGGATAGAAGCAGCAAATCAAAACTTTAAATTGCTAAAGAAAAAGATAAATGCAAAGCTAGTCTTGGCTTTACCAAATTTTGAGAAAGTTTTCCAGGTTGAAACTGATGTTAGTGGAATTTCGATTGGAGCAGTTTTGAGCCAAGATCAGAAACCAATAACATACTTCAATGAAAAAATAAATGAAGCAAAGAAGAAATATTCATCTTATGACAAGGAATTTTATGCTATTGTACAAGCCTTAAAAAAATGGAGACATTATTTGTTGCCAAACGAATTCTTATTATATTCTAATAATCATGCATTGCAGTTTATAAACAATCAACCAAATTTAAATCAGAAACATGCCAAATGGTAGAATATTTGCAGAGTTTCACTTTTTTAATCATACATACGAGTGGTAAATTGAACAAAGTTGTTGATGCTTTGAGCAGGGTGAACTTAATTATGCAGGAGTTAAAATTTGGTGTTGTAGGGTTCGAGGAGATGGTTGACATGTTTAAAGATGATGCACAGTTTAAAGAAATTTATGCGGCCGTAGAAAATCTAGCAGTCCATAAAAGAAGCCATTAGTTGGATTATCTTATCCAAGGGGGATTACTATTCAAAAGTAATAAGTTATGCATTCCTAAATGTTCTATGCATTCTCAACAAGCATAAATTATCCACAGTGCATGGATATGCATTAGAATATGATAGAAACTTGAGCTTCGGAGACTCTTGACTTTCCAATACACTCATTTCCATGACGTGGGAATGAAATTCATAATCCTTCAACGTCAATGATTTAGACATGAACGCCCTGTAAAAATTGAAAAATTTCGGCCCTCAACCATTTTTTCACTTTTCTCTTTTCCTTATTATAGATAAATATATTGTAGATATTTATTTCCATAAAGAACTTTTAAAATAAGTATATTTATTGCATTCTTTCGAGCTCAAACCTGACCCAGATTTAATCATTTCAAAATATGAATGACATCCCTCTAAACTCAAATTAAATGTGTTTCAGGGTGTATCTAGAATTATAATTAATTATTAATAATGGTTAAAAAAATCAGTAAAAAAATAAATAAATAAAAATCATATCACCAGAACATTATAGAAGCTTAAGATGAGATGTCAAGTTACATAAATTGAAATGCTATGCACAAGAAAAAGGAATTATTATCAATATAGCTTTGAGGACAAAGCTTTTGAAGGAAGGGATAATGTTATGAATATAATTCATAACTAAGTAAATAATACAATAAATGTAAATAATAAATAATCTAGATAATGATTATTTAAATATTCATTAGTTAACTGAAAAGGCATGTCTAAAAGACATGCCCAATCATGAAAGGTCACCTGCATAGGTATATAAGCGAGGCCTCATTGTAACATTTTATCATCACATATACATTTTTATATAATAAATTATTACTACAAGTACCTCGTCTATATTTTACAATTAAAGTCAACAAGAATACAATTTCGTTGCTTCGAATAAGCACTTAAAAATAGGGAGGTATTGTTTTGGTTGAGAAAAATCGAGAAGAAACCTATTCTAAGAGGAGCAATTTCACATCTCGAGTATAAATAATAGGATGGTAGTAAGGAAACACCAATATTTCCAGTATGTAGATTGCAAATGTAAATGGAAATTAGTGAAATGTTCAGTCCATGTGTTAGTAATTTCAAATTATTCAGATTATGGTTGACAGTACAATTTTTATTTAATTCTGCAACTTGTATATATGTTTGTATATATGCTATCTATTGGAGCATGTGGATGTAGGAGGTCGAATATGTTAGAGTAAGAACTCAATGACAGTGTGTTAGCTACAACAATATGATGTGGAGAGTCTCAACACTACAGTAAGGCACCATCACAACTTGAAATCATGGAAATCCCGAGCCTGCAGGAAGATATTAACATATTTAGTAGTGGAGGTATTAATGCATTGGCTGATGAGACATCAGAAAGCCATGATTGGATATTACAACTTGTGGCAAGTGTGAAGTCGACTGATGAAAGCCTTGATGTAGGCGTTAACACATGAAGTGGCATGGCATGTGATTAATATCTCGAGTAGCAGTGATGTATGACTGTACACAAAGCTGTGGCGTGATCATCACAAGAACAAGCCCGTGATACACAACTGCGCACAAAAAACTGTTCCACAAGTCAATATTGCATTTGGTCACAAAAACTTGAAAGACTGATGGTATTGGGTGTGAATAGATTTGATATTTTCGTATTTGGTTTGGGTTGAGATAAGCATAGGATCAATATTAAATTGAATGAATTTTGTTTTGTGGTTACAATTTTAATTATGTTGTTACATACAATCACAATGGTCCTTTATCGACTCAACGAATATAGTAAAAAAATGGAGTTTACATATATGATGCAATATTTTATTACCATAGGTATAAAAAGGAAAGTAATTGGAATTGCATAATAAGTACTGAAGAAAATATCAATTCCATCATAAGGAAGAGTAAGCCTAGGCCTTAATAGAATTGAACATTTTTTAAAAGAAATTTTAAAGTGGAATTTGAAAATTCATCAATTTACTACCCGCCTAGATCGTAAGTTTATCTCATTAAGTCCTATGGTAGAAATGCTATACGATGGAAGGTTAAGAGTGTCTGTTTGTTGGACCCCTTTATTATTAGGATTCAGATTGGCCTGGACAGGAAGCTGGGGTCAAAGGGATGGGTTGCCTGGAAATACATTAGAGGGAAATTGAAGTTTTTGTTGAGGTATAGATTGGGGAAATTGCCTAATAGGAGAGGGTCCACGCCAGTTTTGATTCCATGAAGGATTCGTACTATTCCGGGGATTCCATTATTTCCAGGGGGTATTGATATTGAGACCACATTGACAAAAAAGGTATAGAATGGGGACCCATATTAAAATTATTAAAATACGTAGATGGGTCTTGACGCATACCTAGATTCATAGTTGGTGATCGAGGTTGCCATGGATTTTTTGGTCCCATAAATTTCAGTTGATCTACCACATTTTCCTCACTTGCCCCTTGAAAAGTTGCCTTCAATCATGGCAAGGAAGGGCACAAGCTAGTTGCACGGGTCTGTTCACAAATTGCACAGGCTTCCACTGTTTTTAATGGGCATTCTTTCAACAGATGATTCTTTCTTCACCTTCGGAAGAATATAGCCATAGTCTTCTCCGACTCTATTTATTTCTATTCTGCTTGCAGAGTGTCCATCTGGGCAGAAAATGAACTTAGGATATCAGTCCTTAAGTTATCAAATAGGTTTCCAATTTCTGCCTTTGTAACCCCTCAACTAGAAGTTTTTAATTACTGAATTCCTTGTCTACTCCTTCCAGCCCCCCATGAACAATGAATGCACAACTCATAGATAGTGTCAAATTCTTCTTTCGAAACATCCCCCTTTCCTTCTATGTTCAGAAGTTGCAGGGAATCTTCCCTAAGTGCTTGGAGAAGGATGATCTTCGAAATACGATTATCCAGGTCACTATGGCCCGATCTCTGCATTATATATTTGAATCATTCCACACAATCCTCCATGTTCTCATTCTCTTTATGCACAAACTTAAAAATTTCCTCTTTCATGTCACGGGATTACACTAATCTTGGTATTTCTCTAAAAATAATTCCTTCATCGCATCCCATGAGGAAATATTCTTTCCTCCTAAACCAATGAACCATCATAGGGTTATCCCCTTTAAGGTAGCAGGAAATATTTTAGCTTCTGAGCATCGGCGATATAATCATACCCTCGACAGACAATGTCAAATTTAAAGAGGAATGTATCGGGGTCTTCAGAAGAAAGCCCATGAAAATTAGGCAGAGCCGTTAAAGAAATGGGCTTCATTGGTGAATTGAATATGATATTCCCAATTGGAAAATAAATAGAAGAACTTGTAGGTGTCATGAATATCCTCCAATACTAACCCAATATTACAACTGGTTCTGTAGCTAGTAGTTGGGGTGATTCGACTGTAGGGGGTTTCACAACACTCCCTTGGTCTCGTGGTGAAGCGAAATCCTTAAAGAGCTCTTCTTCCCAATTGGAATTGCTCAATTCAACTACAGGAGGTTTCACAACACTCCCTTGGTCTCATGGTGACACAAACCCCTTTGGGGGTTCTTTTTCCCAATTGGTATTTCTCAATTCTTCTGACCCTCTGCTTGTTATTTCTTCCCCTTCTACGAGCAATAGGGGTATCTCCTCCACCGATATCTTATTTATTACTCCTTTTGTTGTCAAAATAATTTATTCTAGTACCATGGATGGCACTGGCTACTCAACAGACTACCCTTCGGACTTCATCTGAACTCTTTCCTTGATAGGAACACAAGAATATGCCTTAGATTCGGGCTTTGCGATGATCTCCTGGATATATGTCTTGATTCCTAGATCCCTTCCTTTCTTTGGGGGTCTTCCTTTTCCCCTCTTATTCAAATATTTTTCCATACAATTTGGTGGGAATAATTCATTAAAATAATAGAAGTGCTCAAGACTCAGAGCAGGATAGATAGTTTCCTCCTTGGGACAAGAGAGTAGGTTCAAAAAGAAAATCAAATAAACAAAAAGAAAATCAAAGTTTAGGACCTGAATTAGGGTGATCACATACCCTCCCCAAGAAGATAAGTTGGCCCTTTAGAAAATAATCACAAAGAAGGAAAAAGTAGAATACTATGCCTAGGACTTAGAGCAGGGTAACAAATTCCCTCCTCAAGACGAGAGTTTGGCTCTAATGAAAAGCCAGAAAAAAAAAAAAAAAACAACGGACTACACTCGGGACTTGGAGAATGGTAATAAATTCCCTCCCCTAGAAGAGAGATCAATTCTAAAAAAAAAGCAATAAAAAGCATGAAAACAAAACACTATGCTCAATACTTGGAGTAGGGCAATAAATTCCCTCCCCAAGATGAGAGATCGACCCTTAGATTAATTGAAGATTGTGTTCTTGCTCACTGTTAGCCTTCCCCAACAACGATGCCAAAACGTTGGTGTCTAGGTATGAACAATATTCAAACCCCTTTGTCCACATTAATTATCAATTCGGGTGCATTATTTGTTTCAATACTAACGTGAATAGTATATGTAAGAGCAATAAGATAACTTGCTATTGAATCACAGGCTTAATCAATGAAATAAAAAAAAACTATTGTAATGGAAACTAAAGATGGATTGCAGAATTATAAAAGTATTTGCAACAATTATAGAATCATACCAGAACAAAAGTTACAATGATAAACCAAAATATGAAATCAAAAAAAAGGAAAATATGCAGCACCGGATGAGAAGAGTGGGCCCAATTCTCTGATCAGGGTTGCGACAAACTCACAGCTCACAAATAGAACATCAAAACACTATATTCAACTTATTAAACAATTCTATTACAATGTCCATTCTTTTTTCTTAACCCTAACTCACAGCTCAGAGGCCCTCTTTATACAAATGTTCAAGGAACCGTAATTTCCCTGTAAGAGCTAAATATCTACAAGTATACATCTGTTACAACAACAACCTAGTTGCCGAAAGGAAACCACGAATAGCCTAAAGATAGAGCTAGGTAAGTAGAAATTTTTTGTGATGTGGAAGCATGCTGAGATGGCGTTAAGAATTTGGAATCACTTCACAAATTGCAAACGTAGTTTCTTTTACTTCACCAAATCTGTGGAAATAATAAAGTTAATACTTGCAAAGGTAAAACCTCCACGAATATTACTTCATTAATTAAATATTCCATATAAGACAATAAGAAGGGGTTTACCTCCTGTGTTTTAGAACAATTAATGATACAAAGAGATAGAAACGTGGCCTTGTTCTTGAATTATGGGTACCAGTGTCCCATAATAGCCTTGTTCCTGAATTATTTACCAACATACTATTGCATGTTTCAATTCCTTTTCCTACTACTAATCCTTGCATTAAATTTCAACCACCATAGCCGGGAATTTTTGGTACTCTTAGAATTTTTTTACTTCCTCTCAGAACAAGTCAAACTAGGTATTTGAGAAAATCATGTATAAACATATCACATCTGGTTAGCTTAAAATACAACCGTCATAAATAACATGTAACAATAATAAAATAAAATCATAGATCACATGCATAGTGAAAATTTGAAATTAAAATATTGATACTTATCCTTCAATGATTCTTTACTTCTTCATTTGTTCTTTATCCTTTCTTTTGACACACTAAATCAGTTTCTAGACCCGACAAGCACCCAATGCCTTCTCTTTAATGATCAGGAGCTCAGGACCAAGTGTCGTAAAATGGTCAAAAATGAAGGTGCTCAGAACTAGTTTGAACCTGAACGACCGGATAGAGCTCGTCTTCCTGATTCCGGCGCCGCGAATGGTTCGGAAAACGGTCGCCGTATGCAGAAGTTATTCAAGTTTGAAGATTTCTCAATTTTTATTAAAAATGCCAAATTTGACTTTGGAAAATTTTATTAAAAAAAAAAGAATATTCCACAGAATATTCTGGGAATATTTCGTGGAATATTTCGCAGAATATTCTGGGGAATATTCCGTTGGCAGCCAATGAGAAGGCGCCACGTGGCTAGCCCGGAGGCCGCCACGTGGGCCCCAAGTCGAATTGGAATGGCATTTCAAAAGTTTATATATGGAGTCGGCCGGAATCGAACGCGGGTGGGCGCGTTAACATAACCATTGGACCAATGTTCAATTGTTGATTTATGTGGCGAATGGGGTAGTATTTATTGCGTGTGTTATTTTGGGCGGGGCCCGAAAGGGGGCCAGCCCCTAAGGGCCATCCCCCTTCCCATAAAACCACAGGCGGGAACCACAACCAAAAGACCATCGGTGCGCAGTGAAACGGGCGGTTAACACATCGTTATGTGGAATGGTGTTGTTTTAATATAAAACGTTTTGTATTTATTAAAAACCGTTTGCAAGACCGCCGACATGTGAATGCATGTTCGGCCATAACCATAAAATTTAATGCCAAACGGTAACCGCGCAGATAAATTGGCGGCCTCCGCCCATTTTGGCGCCATCCCCTTATTTGGCGGCCTTATCTACAGTTTCTCCACAATTGGTGGAGTTTCTCAAGGTGAAACTGGCAGTTTAGTAAATGTGGCATAACTTCTGCTAGGAGAGGTCTTGGGAGACGAATTTTTTTTTGATTTTGGGTCTCTTCGACCTTCTGAAGCCATTGGCACAGGTTTCACAGCCATATGAGGTCGTTTTCAGGTGATTTTGCTCCGTGGAAGTTCCAGGAGTCACTATGGCCAAATCAGTTTGGGAGCTGCATTGGGAATTGTGCAGCCAGTGAATGTGGAACGAAGGTCATTCCTGAAGTTTTTCAGCATTATGAATCCATTTCTACAGCTCGTTTTTCCTTTTGAGGAATTCTTCTCACTGTTTAGCTTCAGGGAAGCTTTCAGGGCCACCAGGGCCATTTCAGTGCTGGAGCTGTTTGGGGGCTATGTTCATCCATTTTTGGTGATTCAAAAGCCTATTTCTGCTATTTTCGACCTTCTGATTCTAATGGCAGAGGTTTCAGAACCAATTGAGGTCATCTTCACCTCGAAATTCTCCATGCAAGTCTAAAGGGTCACCAGGGCCAATTGGGGAAAAGTACTGTATCAGGTACAATTTCACTGTTTAGTGTTTGGGAAAGAGCATGTTTAGCTAATTCCTATCTTCTGATTCTGTATTTACAGTCAGATCTGTCTTTCGAGACACTCATATTCTTGTATTAGCCTTTGTAGCATTTTTAATACAAGAGGACAAGCCTAGTTGGAGAGGCTTGGTCCAGCAGATGTAGCCCAGAGGAGGGGGTGAACTGCTTTATCATTTTGATGTCTTTATTTGCTGAAGATGATATGCTAAACAAAACTGATATAAAGTGCTAAACAACAAATATACATAACTTGCATACACACATAATCACCTACTCAGCTGCAGAAAGTTATTTGTCTTATTCCGCAAGAATTCAAACTTCAAGTATGTGTATGTCAAAGACTTCTAAGTGTTAACTTCATTATTTCTTTAGGCAGAGTCTGTAGAGGGCCAGGTAGCCTCTGGAACTCATCCTCTCTTTAGAGGTGACATGTCCGGTGAATGCCCCTACAGTCTATCTCTGTATAAGAAATAAGAAGTTTTCACATTTTCAGAGGTCACTTGGAGTGTATAGCTCAATTTGAAATTATGGGAAATGGATACCTTTCACCCTTAAACAAGTACATTCCATTATCAGATCATTTAAGCAAGAAGGGAATCCAGAGACTAAACCGCCCCCTCAATATCAAGAACAAGTGCATTCTAACACTAAACTTCCTCAACCTTTAATATAAAAAGGGAATCTCAAGACCAAACCGTCTCAACCCTTAATAACAAAAAGGGACCAAACAATTCCATACCTTCCTCTCCCATCACACTCTACAACACACATACACATACACAATATAAAACAAAACACATACACCTACACCCAATGTACAACACCACACATACATCTACACCCGCTGTACAACACATAACATACACCTACAACTGGTGTACAACACGTCATGTAAACCTACACTCGGTGTATAACACTGGTATAACACTGCACATACACCTACACCTGGTGTACAACAAAATACGTATACGTACACACTGTACAATACCATAACTACACATGTCACGATACAATGACTAAATAATGCCCATAGCACCATACCAAATATAGAGAAGACCACATTTATGACGTGTACACAATACCACATGTATAACATGTACACATTACCACCTATACACAATGACACATGCACAATGTGTACACAACATCAAACGTGCATGACACCACATCCATAATGTGTGCACGACACCACATGTACACCGTACCACCTCTGCAATGTGTACGCAACACCATGTGTACACATTAACATGTACTCAACATGTACACAAAACCGCATGCACACACCACCACATGTGCCACATGTACATAGCACCACATGCATGCAACAACACATGTATAACCATGCACACCGTACCATATGTACACAACATCGCATGTACAACCCGTACACTACACCATATGTGCATAACACCATGTACACTACACCAAATGTACATGGCACCACATTCACAACATGTACATAGCACCATATTTACATATCACTACATATATGACATGTACTTAGCACCATCGATACCAAACACACATATGAAATCATGCACAGAACATTATATATCCAACATAAAAAAAGCATCATATATGCAACATGCACACAACATCATATATGAAACATGAACAAAAAATCATATATATACACAATACTACATATGCTACTTATACACAACACTAGTATTTCACATCCTAAGACCACACTGTCCTTACCAAGCAACCTTGCTTCTAGTTTCTTATCCATTCTTACCCCACCATGTCGAGGATGATATTGCTTTTATTTGGTTGGTGTATCCATCAACATTACCTGTCATAGAAAAACAATAGGCATCAAAACATAATATCAAATGATATCCACATGATACTGACCTCATAGATTTGTCAGGGTTACTCTTCCCACCTGATTCCTCATAAACTAGGAACCTCGCCATCCAATTCACATGCATAGACACTCATTCCTCCACAAGAATGATCCTTAGCAACCCTGTGAAACAAACACACACACACACACACACACACATAAATGCATACATAAAATCATTATCATAAAAAATCATGATCTCTAACGACCCTATCAAACAATGACATGCATACATGTATACACACATAGTCATCAACATAATCATGATCACGTCTAATTAGCAGATATCATAAGGTATACATTAATATAAATTCCTTTATTTGCCAACATCATGCACAACATTGAGAAGAAGAGTTCCCAACTTAGAAAAGGCATATGACTGCTTTTCCATCGTCCATTTATCCCAGTGGACCTATCCAATTCAACCGGTTGTCTTGCTCTTGCCTCGAGCTTCCCTTACTCATGCACCAAGCTTCATATGAGTCTTGAATCATATATTGGGTTGCATTCAACTCTCCTCGAGCCAGAATGGCCATACACTATACGTAAACAAAGTCGAAATCAAGTACAAAAAATCATGAAATACCAAAATCACAAGAATATAAATAAAAACCATGAGTCAATCCCCATGGCTTCCCAATACTTCCAAAGGAAAGCTCAATATATGCCTTCTCCAACATGTCATGGAAGTCTCTTTGCCATGAAATTACCTATATCATACTGCCATAAACACATAAGTATCAGTGTACAAATAAATCTAAGAATATACCAGTTACCTTACCTTATCATGCCAAGCACATTTCCTTGTAATTGAACACACATGTCAACCACATGTTCCAAAGGTCAAGAAATCATATATGTTAATTTGAAATAAACCTTTACCAATGCTAACAACCATGTCATAATAAACAATCAAATCATGTTCATCAGTCATAATACATAATGCTAAAACTATCACCTACTTATAATCAATTACATATTACTTGTTCTCATTACATATGTGTTAGTGCAACCATCTCAAACAAGATCATTCCTTCATGCAATCTTACATATACAAGCTCATATCACGCAACTAGTAAAACATTAAAACAACATATAGATGACATAATATGACACTAAACACTTAGACACCAAATAGATGACATCATCAAGCATTCAAGCACCAAGTAGCTAACATAAGAAAACTCATACCAAATAGGTGAAATAATAAAACTCATACCTCAATATATCTCAGGGGAGGCTATCTTTTCTACACAATCAATCTAGATTATAAAGATATAACTTCACAACACATCAATGTTGGGTATGTGTTATATTCTATCCACGACTAGCCCCACGTGATGTACGTTGCGCCGGGCGCAGCAGGGGGGTCACAAGGGGGGAGGTAGCCCCCACTGTTGGGGTCCGGGGCAGCACCTCGGTGAAAATTTGTTTGGTGTGTGGACCCACTCATAGGTGGACCCACCCATGTTTTGTGCATGATTTTTCACATGGTTTTGGGGTACGATAGTTTTCGACCCTTGGCATTTTGTAGATCTAGTCAAGGGAACTACGGTTATGTTCTAATCCAGGGTTAATGGATTGGGGTTTATGTATGCTTTGGCATGTATGTATATGTGTTGTAACACTAAAAGGAATATAATGAAAAATCAAGGTGGTTGGCCCGATTTGGGATCCAGGGGAAAATCTATGTGTTTATCTGTTTTATGTTTTATGCTCTCGCTATTGTTTATTTTCTGTTATAAGATTCATGTGTAGATAATTTCTATTCAGGGTTAAAACCTACAATCAACCCAAACATAATTAAGGTTGTGATAACCATAAAAATAAATAGCTATCATGTTCACATCATAATCTCATAAAAAATCATCATTTATGCATAACAATTACATATGCACAACTAGTATAGATTATTATGACATGATATCATAAGCATATCAACTCATACATGAATTTCATAACCCTAACTATCTGCATAAGAAAATACAAATTATCATGATACATATAACATCAATATCCTAAGAACAATGACCATAAGCATCATGCATATGACCACAATGCATATAACAACAAGTTACTATCCTTCACAATTAATTGACATAGGTACATATGATCACACTGATTAACTAACATCTATCATGCATGTAACCCTAACAACAATAGAATGAAATACATATACATAACCCTATTTCTCATAGCAGTCATTAACCAACATACTTGCATGCCAAACATACAATACATGTATGATGATCTACTCTTACTCTGAAGTCTATTGCTACAACCTTTCTATGATGATCTGCATCTCTTAATACATATTAAAAAACACATCAACATCATAACATACCAATAATAGTACAATGACATAAAATTCATGCAATAATCTCATTCATGACAACCTTAACCATGCCAATGCATGCATAACAACATGAATTAATTTGTATGGGCCTAATGGGCTAACCATAACCATACCACCCAAAGAGAGAAGAACCCGCTCTAATACAACCTATAACGTACACCTCCCCTCACATCTAACAACATTCATTGTCTTACCTAGGGTAAACATGAGATGAGGGGCAGTTATGACCAAACTCAACCTCCTAGCTAACCTCAAGGAAAGAGAGTCGAGAAAAAAACCTTACTGACTTCCCTCGGGTGCCACAGTACCCTCTAGGAGTAAACCAACCCCTCCAGGTGTCCATCCTTTAATCCAAATTGACGTTTCCGTGACATTTACCCCCAGTAACTCTGTTTCCAAGGCATCAGTGAGACTAGAAACCCCCAGTCTCTCCCACAAGCCTGTATGAGTGTAACTGTGGATTTTTTACTTAGTGGTGTGAAAACAAATGCTTATTTTAAGGATATATTATAGGGTTAGGGCTAGAACTATGCCCATAAATCCCTGTAACTTTTAGAATTCATAAATTACACAAGGAAAATTATTTTAAATGGAAAAATGACACTAGGACTAGGCCTAACCATCCCCAACTAGGATTGACATTCTTTTAGACACTTGGAAACAAGGCAATCTATAGGTCATGAATAAAAGACTTAGAACAACGTATTGGAAATTCATATTAAACTTATCAAGAAGGATGAACACCCTCTCCCATTAGTTTTCTTAGCATTAAATAGGTCTTGCATCCATCATTATTTTAGTGAGAAGTAAAAACATGAAATGAACCATGACTAGGACCAGTCTCATAACCATGCTTATAGCCAACATATAATCATATAAATAATCATAACATGAGAATAATTAAAGCCTAATAAATACATGTACACAAAAAGAGAACTTAGATTTCATTTAACATAGGCAAGATCCAACCAGGTTCAGGAATTCCACATACAACTCGACCATAGACATGGTTGAACCAAATATTTTTTTCAATCAGTCACCCCAATGCCATATTACAAGAATGAATATGGGATCTCATGGATAAACCAATCCAAAAACAACCAAGGGAATCCATATGTTAAACCACCTCCACCCTCACCATACCTTGGTCTCACCTAAACTGACACCAATATCAAAAAACTGAAACGAGATTGGAATGCTTCTACATATTGTCACTATCCTTGAGGAATTTTCCATCTCCTTGTCTCTAGGCTTTACCACAATCCATAGTAGATCACTAGGCCCTTACCTCGACACCACCCTTAGGCTTTACCATGTATATCTCCAAAACTACTTAAGGGATTCTTAGGCATTTGGGAATTTTCTTGAGACCACCATCACCCTAGATTATAGAACCATCCATCATTCCAAAGCTCAAAACCGAGATCAATATAATCACACCATGGATATACAAAAAAATTAAACGAAAGTATGAAAACCATTGTCAAAAACCCAACAAAAACATGCCACCGACAAAAAAAAAACCAAATACCAACTTGCACATACCATGCATACATGAAATATATTACGTACAAGCATTCCTTTTGAAGTTTCTTGACCTTTCTCTTTCATGCCTGATACTTTATTTCCTTTGCATTCTTTGTCCTTCCTTTTCTTGATTTTCCTTCCTTGGATTGCTTGATCTCCTTCTACTCTTGGTGATGTTATCCTATTTGAGAATAATTTTGAAAATGATCTGAAAAAACACTAACCAAATATTAACTAGAAAAAACCTACCAACTGATCCTCAGAAGCATTTTTATTAATGAGGCCTCTAATTTCTTCATTTTCCATTAGTTTCCTTCAATTTCCACCTCACATGAAACATGTGATATCTCACCTTCCTTTTCTCCTAATTTCCATTTCTTTTTTCAATTTACTCTTAGCCATAAATAACCAAAAAGAACAGATACTAGGATGTTTTTCCAAACATTCAACATGGAATAAGTGTCCCTTTTCCGTGGTATTATTTTTTCCTTTATTAACTTTTATTACATGAAATTTTAGCACGAATCTATTACAGTTGGCAGCATTGACCCAAAACCGATTGTGGCAGCTTTTGATATGGTGTGATTAACAAAAGAGGAAATAATATTTCTCAACCGAACAGTCACGGAGATGAAATGGATGAGTGTCATGTTCAAAAGTGACTCACTTCCATTAATAGCTTAGGTACCTCATTTTCCCAATTTCCCCAACCATTTTTGGTTAGTACCCCTTTATTTTTTACAAGCCTGAGGATGATAACATATGCTTGATATATAAGTTCATCCTTCTAATGAATCGTTCAGAGTATTTTTAATGAACTCTATGAAGGAGTGTTTTTTCCTATCATGTTCAACGAGTCCAACAGTGTTTGATGTTTTGATGAGTTCAACTTATTTTTCATGTTTATAGAGTTTTGAAAAGAAAAATATAAAGGTTTGTTTTCGTAAATTTAGTCCCTTGAGTCTAAAAAGGAAGAAAATGATACTTAGGAGAACCTTTTAGTCATGTTCGAATATTTTTTATTTTTTATTGTAAATAGTCCATCCCATTCTAAAAAAGGGTTAAATTTATATTGAGTATAATTTTTTTCATTTACTTTAATGAGTTCGAATTACAAGTTCTCGATGATTTTTTCATGTTTAGGGAGTCTGAAAATAGAAGAAATAGGACTCTAACTCCTCTTGTGTGAAAGAGTAGTATAAAGGGTAGCAACTAGTTCTAGTAATGGTGGAGCTACTCAAAACACGTATAGGTCAAGAAGAAGGCTAATAATATCTCGCATCGCAGTGGTTCCTCAGGAAAGGGTAAAAAAACCAAGTGAAAGTGTATGATTAGCCAATCATATGGTGATAATGGAATGAGAAAACCAAGGCTCATATGGTAGAAATGAACTGATAAAAAAGGAAATACTGAGGGATAGGATGATAATTATTTCATTTTTACACAAACCCGAAATGGAGAGAAACTATTTTTTAGGGTAAGACTGGTTTCAGTTTTACACAATATTTAAACGAAGGAAAACTATGCTTGAGATCATTTTTCATGCCCCCAACATAATAATGCAATTCTAGGGGCATGCCCCCTCCCCCGAGCTTCATTTCATTCACCTATGTAGACTACTTCTTACTAATATGCGGGTGTAATGAAGGTTCATTTATGAGATCAAGTAAAAGAATCAAATGTGAAATTGCAAGATATAATGAAATACTCGAATTGGAAGGGGATCTATTTCATTTTTTGATGACCTTGAAATAGGTAAATAACTATGCTCATGACAACTTGTTTCATTTTTTAACGATCTTGATACAAGAAAATACATTTTTCTCTAAGGCCTTGTATCATTTTTTAACAAGATTGACACAAGAAAAAGAAATACAGTCATGCCCCTAGGTAGCATAGTAACCTTGTGGGAGAAGGTTAACTATTGGTGATGGATATCCAGGATAGGATGAGATGGGTTGGGCTATTGAAATTTTCATCCCACCTTAATATAGATAATTTTTATAATTAGGATAATGCATACCAAGTTGTCTAGTCCTAGTAAATCCTTGAAATTATTAGAAAGGATGACCTTGGAACTATTTTCCTAGATAAGGTTATTGTATAGTTTCTTTCTAGACAACATGACCTTGGGGTATTCATTGTAAAGGTTTCCTTGATGATATTTTTGTCATTCCTAGACCAAGTTAGCTAATTTGTGCCCATGGCATGCTATCAATGGATTGAATTACCTTTACTTGTTGAATAGATTGATTAAGTGAGTCATTAATTTTATGGGGTCCTATGACAGTAGGATAAATGTTCCCTTATTTGATAGGATCTAAAGAAACAAGAGAACATGAGAGGTATGAACCTCAATCTTGATGGGAAAATTATGATAAATTTAAGGTGGAATCAAGTCAAACATTTTCTAAACCAATGGTTGGTTGGGAATGGACTCGTGAGATTCATGTTTGGAGATATTAGTATTGAGTGAAAGTGGATTGGAGTCAATTAATTGATCAACTAGTGGAGGATTGGGAGAAATATTTCGGTAACTAGCCGAAATTCTCTATTGTGGAACAATGATATTTCCAAAAACCTTCAATGTTTCATCCATATAAGGAAAAAGGTGAATGGGATGATTCCCTTCTCATAAGCTAGAAGGAAACTTGACATTACCCTTCTTCCCAGGAACCTTATTATCACTAGTTGGTGGTTTTTCTCCAGCATGATCTCTAGATACTAATGGAAAAGGTTTATTTGAGCCTATATACCACACTTCTAATACATGTGGAATACCAGGAAAATATATAAGAAGGTGGTTACCCTAAAAAAATGAAATACAATTTAACTCTAAGGGGTTTTGAAGGTTCATTAACATTAGCTACAATCATAGAAATGTTCTATTGGTTTCCCCCCTGCTTATTTTTCTTCTTTGTCTTCATCCCTTTATTCTTATTCTTAGCTTCATATTTACTTGAATCAAGACTTTCACCAGGCGAGGATGAATAAAATGATAAAGAAACAACAAGAGAAAAAGGAACAGGGTCAACTATAGGATGAATTTGAGGTTGATATTGTTCCAGTGGAGGAATACTTGGTTGAGAATAAATTTGAAAATTTCCAACCAAGGAGGTCAAAAATAACCAAAATGATAGACCAATGGTAAATCTAAGAAGGGACATTGTTTCCATATAAGGAGCAGAAATATTTCCAAAAGAAAGAAAAGGAAGAATATTCCTGTCAAATTGTTTTGCTTGACAAGTTGAGTCAGGAACTGTTGCCATTAGTATTAACCTAAGGTCTACTAAGGAGTTCTTCCCTAGTGAGGATTTTCTTTCATAGTTAATTAATTGATTGTAGAAATTAAAGACACAAATACAAAAAAGAGGGGGTAACTAGCAGAAAGGGTTGCCAAGTCACTGTGAATTTCATAATACCACTTCCAATATGTCCAAGCAATATCCCTGAATGTTTTGTTTGTTGTATCATAACGGAAAAATAAAAATACTTAGATACCTATGGAAGGATAAAAACCTATAGGTAAGTTCCAAAATATACCCAGAGGTACATGGAAGTGTAATTTGTCGTAGTATTGTCTAATTATTCATATATGATAGGAATTATTCCTATTTACTTTTCATATGTGGAGTGCCATCCAATATACAAGAAGGTACGTAGAGAATGATCTGATATACTTATGTACGTGGAATACCAACTACCCCTAGAATGTAATGCAGGTAAATAAAAAAACCTCCTAAATTTAAAGGCATTAGAACAAATCTCTATCCTAGACCCCTATGTGTGCCCTTAATGTTCCAAATGCTCCTTAGTTTGATTAAATAAATTTTAGAGTTGATATTTGATTTTTTATCAATTTCAAGGCTCAAAAAAATGTCATCTAAACTCCTATGATGCAACTAACATGATGAGAATAAATATTTAATTTTGATGAAGATATATCTATTGCATGAAAGGAAAATGAATGAAAATTTTTGCATCTTATAGGATCAACAGAGGTACATAATAGACACCAGTGCAATGTATCACAGATAGAGAGAAGAAACAAGTGTGTTGGAGTGGTTTGTCTTAGAATAGGAGGTGTGTTAGACCTAATTTGGTCAAAAAATTAGATAAGAACCTCTACCAAGATAAAAAAAAATTGTTTTCTTAAGATCAATTATTGCCTGAATAAGTCAATTAAGTTCGCTTTGAAAGGTGAAAAAATGGTAAGGTCAAGGAAACCACTGAGCGAAATATTGTTCCCTAGTGGAGTCGCCAATTTTTTATATGGAAAATTCACTTATGTGGACAAAAATGAACTCCTTATATCTAGTGGACGGATCTAAAACAACCACGGAAAAAATAATCTAAGTTTTCCTTAGAGATATTAGATTACAGAAAATAGAAATACCTAGAATCTGTAGTAATTCCTCCTCTTCTCTTTGCTTATAGGCTCTAACTTTAGATCCACATGTTATAAATGGAACCTGTAACAATGGCTAAAACAAGCAAAGGAACTACAATTCCCACATAGCATAATCCAATATATATACTCAATGAGTTAGCATGGAATTTAAATACATAAGAATGAGCATAGCATAAGTATAGGAAAACATGATACTTTTTGTATTAGTAAATAAAGGAGAGAGTTATAACCATATATAGAAGTTGACTTTACAATTGTCTCCCCAATTGACTTGTCCTTCCTTGCCACAAAGAAAATATTCACACTCAACCCTAATGCATAAATGGATGGATTCATTAAGCTCAATGTAGCAGCATGAGGGCACTAGAAATATCCAAAAACCAACATAGTAATCTCCAAAAGCCAACCTAGACTCGATGGGAGGCAATAAAGTTATAGGGTAAACATGGTAGTTTAGGATTTAGTAATCGAGGCTTGAGATCCACTTATGAGGGAGGGTAATAAGAGATAATATCACTAGAGTAGGATCAAATAGGAATTCAAGATCTCTATCCATGGTAAATGGTTAAAGCCACCTCATAAGCTTTTGAAAGGAGAATATTCATAAATAATTTTTAATTTTCCCAAAATTCTATAATCAATGCAACTATAGAATAGATAAACCTATGATGATCAGTGCATATTCTCAGTTATGAAACTTGCATCCAATGCAGGTGAGAAGGCTTCAAAGTGTCTTAAAGATAAAAACATGGTTTTTGATCAGATAGACCCATAAAATCACACTCTTTGGAGAATTGATGCTTAGGGATTTGAAAATGGATTATGACAAAGTGTTCAAGGAAGTTGATTGATTCAGTTTTTAGGACTTTTAGGCTAATGTGAAAAAATTGCCTATAACACTCTAGTACCAAAAATATGAGCAAGTACATATAAATGATTGAATTCTCATATAAATAATTGGAATAAATCATAATTGGGTCAGAAATTGAGAATTTTATGGTGTAATCCTTAACATATGAGATCTCATGGATGATCTCCCTATTGAATGTATTCATTATATAAGAACACATAAAATTTGTTGAAATATTTGCAAAATATTCACATCATTGAGAAATTATTTCACACTGAATATAACCAAACCATGTCAAAATGATGGCATGTTATTCGCAACTATAGTTGTAGAAGTCAGAAGAGAAGTATCCTAAGAGTTGATCCAGAGAGTATGTGGGATTTGATCGTGAGATTGAAAGAACAAGTATTCAATTTGAGCCAATACTTTAGTTGGCTGACCATTCTGATAAAAACATCAGTTGCGACCACCAATCGATTGGACCAAAGAAATTTTAGCTTTAGAGTTTCTGAATAAACAATGAGATCAAGCCACATTCCAATTTATGAGGGATATGAGGATGTAGAAATGCATTTATTTGTATGTGATTTTTTTTCATGCTAATGAAATAGATGATGAAGAAAAAAAATGGAATAATTTATAAAAGCTCTCCAAAAAAGATAACTCACACGTTTTATGATCTTTCTAAGAAAAAATACCAAAAAAAAAATGAAATCTTCTTGTATCCTATAGAGAGAAGCATTATGATAATATGAAAAAATATTAAAGTATTTATTAAGTCAAATCCCATATCATATTGACGAATACCTCCTTGTCCAATGGTACATATTTGAACTTCTGTAAATTATCTTAGGACCACCATGTATTCATAAAATCATTTCACGTGAGGAAGGCTTGAGAAATCCCTGATGTATTGAAACCGATGAAAATGGATTTTCAAGTTCGTCATAAATGTACAAAAGGTTGGAAGAAAAATTCAAGAAACTTCAACAAACTATTATAAAAATCTACTGATCTGATGGAACGAGTTATGGTGCACCAATTACATAAACAATGGTCACAACAAACATAATTGTAACTTTTTAGACACCTTTGAATAAGATGTTTGTTAAGAAAAATTCAACTTATACTATGGAACTTACTATATGCCAATTTATCACACCACAATGGATTGTTCATATAATCTCAAAATTATAAAACAAATGGTGTGATATACGTGATAAAGTGACCCCTTCTACATAATTTTTTTGGTTTAATGATGGCAGTGTGGGTTCAGGCTTTAAGGAGAGCTGTTCAAACTTGGTTACAATATTCTCTAGTTCAGGAGGAATCTGATCCTAATCTCCTTTTTCACTCTTGGTCATCAAAATTTATCAAAATTGTTGATAAAATTAATAAAATGCACATTCATAAGAAAAAGGTCCCTTTACTCTTTATTACATAATAATGCAATCTAAACCAAGGTTTTAAGCCTTTCAGATCCCATTATACCTTTGATACATTTAAACAATTTTTAATGACCTTTCGGAAATATAATCAACCCACTTTAACCAATGTTTGAAAACGCTTCGGGAATATCATAATTGATTTTTAAAACAGTTCTTTAGACCTTCAGAATCGAAGTCGGACCTCAAACACTTTGATAAAACTCTGTTTAATAAACCTTCAGAAATAATGTTAAAGCCCTTTGGCAATGTATATCCGGACTTTAAAAACTTTGATAAAATTCTATTACAATTTATTATTGTTTCCTTACCTCTTGATTAAACCTCCACACATTTCCGACGTGAACACCTTCAGATCTCTGTCAATCACGATCGGATGGATATCGCATCCATTCTACCTTCGAACATTATTTTCATTTAAAACCCCACGCAGCTTTCCACGCGATCATCGTTGGATCTTCCGCAGATCTAATCGAACGAGTATCACGTTTGAATGGCCTGCAGGCTTTATCAATCAGATGCAACGCGAAATAGGTAGTATTGTTACCACAACGTGTCAATTTTTTATTTGATTGCGTTCAAAATGAATAAAACTTCTCAAGTGCCAAAAGCGGTGTGAAAACAGTGTAAATGGTTTCTCGAAAACCGTTTGTCCTTCAAAATTTGTTTTTAACTGCGTTTAAACATAGGTTTCTGCCATTTCTTTCGTTTAAACTTCAGTTCTTCTTAGAAGCCTTCCTTTCCACTGTGTAACTCTGAGAACTATAGATCAATTAACACTACCGGATCTCTAACAAAGAAAACCAATTTTCTTCAAATTCTTCCAATCCTTTATATAGAGGTTAATACATTCAATTCATACACAGAGAACATGAATTTAAATGAATTTCGGAGAACAAAAACCCTCATTCACACAGAGACTAACCGCTTTCAATTTCTACATAGAAGACATAATCAAATGAATTTACGAAGGGTAAAACCCTCTAGGAACTTTCCAATTTTACACAGATAGTTAAAATTCTGCAACTTTATTAAAAATTGAGGGAAACCCTCTCAATTCAAACTTCTACAACCAAATTCTGAATTCTTCCTTTGTAAAGGTTACATTTATATGTTTTTACATAACATTAGACCTCCTCTTTGAATATCGAATTCTCCTAATTTAGACAAAATCCTAATTACATAATATCCTCCTTAAATCTATCAATTGAAGGTAAATCTGCTGAAACAAATCTAAAACTGTTCAATCCTTCTAAATACTAGTTCAATTCTATCTATTACAAATTTAAAATGACATCTAAAGGTACCAACACCTTTTCTTGTAACATCTTTTTGGATTTTTGGAATAATTAATGAAGCCTTTTGTCCCTAAGCCTCATGCCCCTGCATCAGACTCCTGAGGACAAAAATCGTCATGGGCTCCTGTCCATGAGCTCCTCCACATAACTGCCCAATTTCTACAACATGGTTTCGGTCATCCAGGTAGCATCTTCAATTGGCTGATCCTTCCACTTGATCAAATATTGGAAATACTCATGTTCCCTAGTCTTCTTAAACACTTTCTTGTCTAAGATCCTATCTAGTTGCAATGGCTTTGTTGTGGGTAACTATTTTAGCCAGTCAATATGTTCTCTATCTTTTAGTCTGTCATCTGTGCCACCATATTCATATATGTACAAATCAGCAACATTGAATATTGGATATATTCCAATATTAGATGGTAATTCAATTTCATAAGCATTTGCAGAAAACTTTCTCAATATCCTGCATGGTCCTATATTTTTGAATTTTAACTTGTTATACTGCCTCTTTGGAAATCTTTATTTTCTCAAGTGTGCCAAATCAAATCACCAACTTCAAAATTAACTTCTCTTCTGCTCAAATATGCTATGTTCTTGTACTTGATGTTGTTGTCTTATAGCTGTTGCTTTACCTGTTCATGTATTACTTGTATTTCTAAAGCAAACTCCTCTCCTTCAGCACTTCTCATTTTTTCTTTTCCCAAGTTCCTTAGTTCAGATACTCCTCTTGGGTGCATTCCATAAACTATATAGAATGGATTCCACCCTATACATATGTTAGGTGAATCATTATGATCCAACTATTTAGGATGTTCTCCTGCAAGACTTCTTAAAATATTACCCAAAATTATGTTTACTACTTCAGTCAGCCCATCAGTTTGAGGGTGATAAGCTGAGCTAAAAATTGGTTTAGCACCAAGCTTCTTCCACAATTTCATCCAAAAATGACCAACAAATGTGGTATCTCTATCAGATACAATACTTTTAGGTAACCCATGTAATCTGACAATCTCCTTAAAAAACAAATTAGCAACATGAGTAGCATCACTGGTTTTATAGCATGGAATAAAATGTGCTATTTTTGGAAATATTTCAACTAAAACATAAATTTCATCATTTCCTCTCTATGTCTTCGGCAATCCTAAAACAAAATCCATACTTACGATATCCCAAGGTCTGTGTAGAATAGGTAATGGAATGTACAAACCTACATTTTGACTTTTCCCTTTTGCATATTGACAAATTTTGCAATTTTTCACATACTTTTCCACTTCAGATCTCATATTTGGCCAAAAATAAAAATGAATTAGCTGCTCATAAGTTTTATCAACACCAAAATCTCCAGCAATTCCACCACTATGTTTCTCCCTGATTAAATTTTCCCTCATGGAACAATTTGGTATGCACAGCTCATTTCTTTTGAACAATAAACCTTCTTGCAAGAAATAATCTAACCAATGAATTTTCTCCATCAAAACAGGATTACAACATGCTTCAAATGCTTCTTTGAAATCCAAATCTATTTTATAGACTTCTTTAAGAAAATCAAAACCTAACACTTCAATTTGACTTTCTTGAACAAGAATGCTTTTTCTGCTCAAGGCATTAGCTACCTTATTTGCTTGACCACTTATATGCTTCAATACAAAGTTAAATCTTTGGATATATTCAACCCATTTTTCATGTTTTTGATTCAATTTAGGTTGTTGCATAATATACTGTAAAGCATGATTATCTGAATATAACACAAATTCTTTAGACATTAAATCATATCTCCAGTTCTTCAATGACTGTACAATTGCATAAAATTCCTTGTCATAAGAAGAGTACTTTCTTCTTGTCTCATTCAGCTTCTCACTGAAATATGCTACATGCCTATCTTCTTGACTTAATACAACTCCAATAGCTTCTCCACTGGCATCACATTTCACTTGAAATGGTTTGTTAAAATTAGGCAAAACTAAGACAGGTTTCTAAGTTATCTTTTGCTTCAAGAACTGAAAATTATTTTCAGTTTCAGTAGTCCACTTGAATGGTTGTTTATCCTTCTTTATAGTTTCAATGATAGGAGCATTGATATTACTAAAATTTCTTATGAATTTTCTATAAAAACTAGCAAGACCATGAAAACTTCTTACCTCAAAAACATTTTTAGGTGAAGGCCACTCCACAATTGCCTTTATCTTCTCTCGATCCATTTTTAATCCTTCAGCAAAAATTAGATATACCAATTCTTCTTTCATGAATGAACATATATTTACATTTATCAACGATTTCTCTTGATTTAACTTCCTTAAGACATAATTAAGATGTCTTATGTGTTCTTCCTTTGTTTTGTTGTAAATTAATATATCATCCAGATATACTATTGCAAATTTACCAATAAATTCCTTTAATACTTCATTCTTAAGCCTCATAAAGGTTCCAGGTGAATTTGATAAACCAAAAGGCATTACCATCCATTCATACAATCCCTCATTGGTTTTAAAGGTTATTTTCCATTCATCACCTTCCCTTATCGTAATTTGATGATACCCACTTTTCAAGTCTAATTTTGAAAAATATCTTGCTCCACTGAAACAATCCATCAAATCTTCAATTATAGGTAAAGGAAATATATACCTGATTGTTATCTTGTTGATTTCTCTTGAATCAGTGCACATTCTCCAACCTCCATCTTTCTTCGGGCTTAATACTATAGGTACTGCACAAGGACTCAAACTTTCTCTAATCAAACTTTTGTCAACCAATTCCTGCACTTGCTTTCTGATTTCTTCATTTTCTGTAGGAATCATTCTGTAAGCTACTTTGTTTGGTAGATTTGATCTTGGAATCAAATCTATCTGATGGCTAATTATTTTTACACATGGTAATTCATCAGACAAATCATCCACAATAATATCACAATAACTCTCCAACATTTCTTGAATTTCAATTGGAAAATTAGAAATTTTAGTAGAAGTAAATACTACCTTAGGTCTGCAAACTAAAGCAAAATTTACCTCATCATATTCAATGTGCTGCAAGTATTCTTTTCCACTCAACAATAAAGCCTTAGGATCAGACTTTTTACTTGATGCATATCCTTCTTCCATAGGTAACAATATTTGATTCATACCATCTTTGAAAAACTTGTAAGTGTTTCTCTTCCAATCATATACTACTGCTCTATCATACTGCCAAGGTATGCCCAGCAACATGTGGCACACATCCATAGGCATCACATCACACATGATTTTATCTTTGTAACTGCCCATCTACAACTCTATTTCACATTATTCCTTTACTATCAGCTGATGTCCCTTATGAAGCCATGACACCTTGAAGGGTGTTGGATGTTCCCTTGTCTTCAATTTCAACTTCTATATCAACTCTGTAAAGACCAAATTATCTATACTGCCACTATCAATTACCAATTGACAACATTTCCCTTGAACTTTGCACACAATTCTGAAAAAAGTCTTTCTCTGTGTTGGTTCAGCAAATTCCTTTGTTTGTTTTAACAAAACTTTGTTAACCACCAAAGATTCTCCTTTCTCTGGCACAATTTCTTTCTCTGTTTTAGGAAACTTTACTGCTTCTTCTCCAGTCTAAGCAACAATTGCATTTCTCTGGTTTGTCCCCACATTCTCTTTCTTTGGACATTCATAGGCTCTATGTCCTACTTTGTTGCATTTGTAACATCTAACTTCTCTTCCTCTGTTTCTACCTCCTCTTCCTCTGTAAGAACTCCCTATGACACTTGCATCACCTTCTGTGGGTGCATGCTGAGGTGAGCTGCTGCTAGCTCCATCTCTTGGTGTTGTAGATCTTCCTCTACCACCTTGACTTCCTCTTGCTCGGAAAGTACCTCTTCCCTTAGCAGATTGTTTTCTTAGGAGTTTCTCTTCAGCTTTTAAGGCCATCTCGTAAACCTATTCTACTATCTTAGGAGACAATATATTGATCTCATCTTGGATCTCCATTCTCAAACCATTTATGTACTTGGCAATCTTCGCTTTTGTATCTTGAATTTGTCCTGCTATTATGCTCACTTTGTAAAATTGTTCTGTGTATTCTTTTACTGTCATTAATATTTGTCTAATATTCTGCATTTGTTTAAATAATGAAATTTGATAATCACTAGGCAAAAAATTACCTCTCATCTTTGCCACCATTCTGTTCCAATTCTTGATTGGTTGCTTACCAACTCTCCTTCTCTCTGCTTGCACTCCATCCCACCAAAGTGCTGCATGTCATTTCAACCTTGTGACAACAAACTTAACTCTCTTTTCTTCACCCATCTCTTCATAATCAAAGCACTTATTCATTTCATTGATCCAATCTATCAACTCTTCTGGATTCAATCCTCGTGCAAAAGTTGATACTTCAAGTCTAGGCTTGGATGTAGATCCTAAAACTGATTTAAAGAATCTCATATTAGGAGTAAGATGAACATTTTCTTCTTCTTCTTTAGCTTCAGGTTAACTGAAATCTTCAGGATCTTTATGTTTTCCTACTTCAATTGATTCCAATCTAGCTTGAATATGCTACATAGTCTCCAGTGCTTCTGCATTTGCAACTATTCTACCTCTTCTTCTACTAGCACCACCTCTACCAATTCTGACAGCTGTGTTGGATTTATTTTTATGAATTTTGGAAGCTTTCTCAGTGTCTGAAAAATGCTCTAAACCTGGCTCTGATACCACAAATGATGGCAATATGGGTGCAGGATTTAAGGAGAGCTATTCAAACTTGGTTACAATATTCTCTAATTCAGGAGGAATTTGATCCTGATCTCCTTTTCCACTCTCGGTCATCAAAATTTATCAAAATTGTTGATAAAATTAATAAAATGCACATTCAGAAGCAAAAGGTCCCTTTACTCTTTATTACATAATAATGCAATTTAAACGAAGTTTTTATACCTTTTGGATCCCCTTATACCTTTGATGCATTTAAATAATGTTTAATGACCTTTTGGAAATATAATAAACCCACTTTAACCAATGTTTGAAAACCCTTCGGGAATATCATATTTGACTTTTAAAACTGTGATTTAGACCTTAGGAGTTGACGCCGGACCTCAAACACTTTGATAAAAATCTTTTTAATAAACCTTCGAAAACAGTGTTAAAACCCTTTGGCAATGCATATCTAGACAATAAAAACTTTGATAAAATTCTATTGCAATTTACTATCGGGTCCTTACCTCTTGATTAAACCTCTGCACATTTTCGACGCGAATACCGTCGGATCTCTGTCGATCACGATTGGATGGATATCACATCCATTCCACCTCCGAACATTATTTTCATTTAAAACCCCATGCATCTTTCCACACGATCATCGTCGGATCTTCCGCAGATCTGATTGAACGAATATCACATTCGAATGGCCTTCGGGCTTTATCAATCAAGTGCAAAGTGAAATGGGCAGTATTTTTAATGCGATGTGTCAATTTTTTATTTGATCGTGTTTGAAATGAATAAAACCACTCATGTGCCAAAAGCAGTGCGACAACAGTGTAAGTGGTTTCTCGAAACTGCATGTCCTTCAAACTTTTTTTTTAACCACGTTTAAACACGGGTTTCCACCATTTCTTCAGTTTAAGCTTCAGTTCTTCTTAGAAGCCTTCCTTTCCACTGCGTAACTCTGATAACCATAGAATTAACACTACCCAATCTCTAACAAAGAAAACCAATTTTCTTTGAATTCTTCCAATCCTTTATAAAGAGGTTAATACATTCAATTCATACACAAAGAACATGAATTTAAATGGATTTCGGAGAACTAAAACCCTCATTCACACAGAGAATAACTTCTTTTAATTTCTACATAGAAGACATAATCAAATGAATTTACGAAGTGTGAAACCCTCCGGGAATTTGCCAAGTTTACACGGATAATTAAAATTCTGCAACTTTATTAAAAGCTAAGGGAAACCCTCTCAATCCAAACTTCTACAACCAAATTCCGAATTCTTCCTTTGTATAGGTTATATTTATATGTTTTTACATAACAGTCGATCTCCTCTTTGAGGATCAAATTCTCCTAATTAATACAAAATCATAATTACCTAATATCCTCCTTAAATCTATCAACTAAAGCTAAATATGTTGAAACAAATCTAAAACTGTTCAATCCTTCTAAATACTAGTTCAATCCTATCTATTACAACTGTAAAATAACATCTAAAGGTACCAACACCTTTGCTTGTAACATTTTTTTGGATTTTTGGAATAATTAATGAAGCCTTTTGTCCCTAAGCCTCATGCCCCTACATCATTTAATAGAAAAAATAAACCTAATTATCATGAAATATATCATATGCAGTTATGTGACCATGCAATTTTTCTAAATATGCAGGGATGTAGGGAAAATATATTCTAAGGGAATGATTACCAAGTTGGAAACAATTATTAATGTGGAAGAGGTTGTAAGGGATTCAATAACAAATTTGGCAGAGGTAGAGGTTGGGGTCGAGGGTAAATATATAATAATACATGCTGGTGTAGATGGACATATGGATCTTGAAATCCATTTTCAAGACAATTTAACCTACAATTTTTAAATATATATGGCTTGAGAATCGACTCCTTATAGGATTTCCCAAAAATAATAAAAAGATTAATAAATAAAAGAGTTGTAAATTTACTCCATTATGTGCCTAAACATGAAGTAATCAATTCCAAAAATATAAATGTCATCACTTGATACAAGTAAGGCCAAGAATTCACCCAATTGGGAATATGTAGCTCAATAAAAAATACCTAGAATTCCATAGATATATTTTGAATACAAGGAAGAGTTGATGAAATATTCATTTTAATTCTTAAAAAACAATGAGTTTGATTGGTCTACTAGCAGTCAAAAGGTAATTTTAGGTAACGAAAATGTCCCAAAAGAGTTTAAAAATTAGTCAAAGAGGAAAAATCAATTGTTTAATCGATTGACCTATTAAATATACTAAGAGGATATAAATATGATTAATTCCCATTCAAAAATATTCTCCAACTCAACCAATAAAATTTTTATGAACACCATGACCCTCAAGTAAGCCCATATATTAATGGATATATGGTAAATCAATTCATGATCAAGTTTGGATCACTAGTGAATATTCTACCTTGAGAAACTTCGGTGAATTTGGGAAAACTCACACTCCAAATAACTACAAATTATCTAAAACTAGTAGATTAACAATTCCTATAAATAATTGATACATTAAATAATATATAAACTAGTATAATGGGTATTTTTATTTTCATCAATTTTGAACTCATCAACTAAGTTACCGAGACATTTTCATATTTAGCCATGGTCAGAAAACTATGGGGTTAGAAAAGGAAATAATTTATTTATTTAGATAAGGATAGAATATAATTGAAAGGAAATGATAGGAAAAATTCCATCCCTATGGAACCATGAGAGGGGAACCCTTGAATTGAAGCATGTGATGAATTAGAAACCAATCAGTTATATCAAGTCATCAATGAGGATAAGAACAATGTTGATCTAAATACTGAACAAATTTTAGCAAGCTCACCATAAACCATTTAACAAAACTTAAATTATTAATTATATGAATGGAAACTAGAAAATTATGAGTCGAAGGCCACAGAATGATCATCCACTCAATAAAATATGATTCAATTGGGTTGACACGATGTTTTTCAGTAAATCAAACATCAAATTTGGGTCCAATAAACCTAAAATATGGGTTAGGAAATCCAATATGGTTAAAAATGAGACTATATGTCAACCCATATCATTGAAGTATCCAACTTTATCAATGATCAATGGAGAATGAAAAGTATTATCTAAACTTCTACAGGTTAGGTAATTCAATGGTGGGATATCCATGTTCCATGACCTCAAAATTGAAAAAATGTAGGGATGTATTTTATTGAGCGATATAATAGGACAAAATTTTTAGTCTAGGCTAACATTTTGAAATTTATACTAGAGTGACACCCTGTCAAACATATTGAATGTTACAAAAATGAATGGAAAATACTTAGATATAGGGATGAATAAGTTTGGCAACACATGTTCCTAGCCATGTTTGGCAGCCAAGATAATAAGTTGTATAATATTGAAAAGGCTTGAGGAGAATCATTCCAATGGAAGTAATTAAAAAATATTATAAAATATTTTGAGTTTAGACTAGAGGAGGAAGAATTACGGGAAGGAAAATAGAGTGTATGAAATGTTTTTGGAGGTATAGACTCCTTAAAGAAAATATGAAATGGGAAAATGAATGCTCAGCCCAATTTTACTTTCAATCGCAATATACTATCATGGAATGATGAAATTAAGTAAGTCAACAAGCCTACTAGACATGGAGAATATCATATCTCTAGGGAATACTTTTAGATGGAAAAAAATAACTTATAGAAGAAATGATAAAAATAATTTGTTTCTTATTAAAATTATGAAAGGAAGAGAGAGAAAATACAAAGAAACTTAATTTAGAATTATCTTACAAAGACATAAAAATTTGTTATTGGTAACTTAAGGAGGCGAAATACCCTAAACGAATCGATGCATAACTAAAAATTAAAGAGGTTGGCATCTATAGAGATGGTCGAAAAAAACTAGTTTGAATTGGAAACTATTAGTTTGATAAGAAGACAAAAGGATTCATTGAATTACTCAGAGAATATTAGGATGTGTTCACTATAGATTCTAAATATATAAATAGACTTGTCAAATAAATGGTAAAGATGAAAATATATATTATGTAGGGAGCCAAGAAAATTATAAATTAGCTCATAAATAGAAGCCAATAGTTCAAGAATAGATTAAAGGGGAATTAGTAGTAGGAATCATATATCCCATAGAAAATCAAAATGGAAAGTCCCATGGTCATGCAACCCAAAAAGCATGACACAAAGAAATTGAGAGTTTGAGTTGACTTAATAGGCCTTAGAAAAGTTACTATAATAAATATAATATTCTTAACTCCATTTATGAAATCATAAACGAGGAGGTAAGCTAGGAATGCTACTCAATTACAAATGAATTCTCAAGTTATAATCATGTTCCAATTGTAGTAAGGATTAAGGGAAGTTTATTTTTGTCTCATTGTTTTCTTCCTTTGCAGATAATGTAATGAGATAGTTAAATCCATTGAAGAGTACATCTATAAGAAAATGGTAGTCTATTTTGATGACTAGATTGTCTACATCCTTTTTAAGGATCATACAAAGTGGCTCATATTAATGTTATATCATTGTATAAATTTTTTTCTCTCTCAATATGAAATATGTTTATTAGCCATATCAATTAGAATATTTTTGGGCCATGTCATATGCATTGATGGAATAAAATTTGAAATGGAAAAGATTAAAGTTATCCTTGACCTGAAGCTTCCAATTAATAATAAAACCTAGATAAAAAATTCCTAAGGAAATATAGGTTATTATAGAAATTTTTTTTGACATTAATCAAACCTCACATTCCCTATCAACAAGCTCGTGAAAAAATATGTCTAGTAGGTAGTGTGAAATGAAAGTAATGAGTCTTTTGAATTTAAAAAAAAAAATTGGAAGAGGTACTAGTTTAAATATTTTCCATGTTCACTTTGATGCATCCCATTGGATTAAGTAACTACTAAGAGGTGGGGTGAATCAGTAATTGTATGGTTACTTTATATTTTCCTTTTTCAATATGTTCTTACTTAGTCCCTTCTATCGTTGGTTACTTACGAAAAAATTCATTCACAAATATAGAAGTTTTAAATCATGAGCATTCATGTGTTCAACAACAGTTCACAAGATCCACACATACACACAAAAACAAGTATTTTTCACGTGGAAATCCAAAGGGTAAAAATCACCATTTTTTTTATTTTAAGATGTAAATTAAGAACCCACTTAATTATATCAGTTTCTTTTTGAGCTCCCACTCACTGGATGAGCCGAACCCATTTAGATAGAAAGCACCAACTTGCCAAGAGGCACCAACCTCTTTGAATGCAAGCCACCACCTATTGTTTCCACTGTTATACTACACAAAATCCTCAAACTAAAAACATAGGAATTTTACAAATAAGGAAAATACCAATTCACTGAGTCACAACAGTGCCTCCTACTCTAGGTTTCCTATTGAATCATCGACTCAACATGCCTTGCTTAGTCGCTCCTTCTGCACTCTACTCAACTCAGTACATGATCAACACTCTGCTGTCTCACAACACATCCTCTATTTATTCTCCCTCAACTCAGCCTCTGTGCTTTCTATTAGCTCAACCTAAGTGCTCTCCCTCTCACACAATTCACACACCTCTCTCACACCATATCAAATTCAAAATTTTTGTTTTCTCTAGCTTTGCTCCATGTCTTCCTTGAGTTTTTTTCCACTATTTTTTACTTCGAAGTACTGTTTCAGTCATTCCTACACATACCACTCAAGTGTTTCTTTACATGACATGCATTATTGAATTTTTTTCTTCCTAATGAATTCTATCACATACATAATTACAAGAATGGGTACTATAGGATTTCTTGTAACTATGAAATAAATTATTAGTCCACCTACATACTCCAATTAGGCTCACCATTATTATTCATGGGTTTCTAGGCTCAGACTGTAATTCACCATGCCTTCTATGAACTCTATTTAATTCACATAGGATTTCACATAAATATTAGAGGTAGCTTACTCCAGAGCTCAAAACAAACTTCTCTCAAAACAGCCCGTGCAATCATTTTCCTTGTTGTCTTGACCAAACACTCTCAACTGTTGTCATTAATTTTTGAACCAGCTCTATTATGCACTTCATGCAACACTTCATTAATACGATCCCATCCCATTCATCCTTGAATACACCTATGTGTTGTAATATTAGTGTATTTATGCCACATAGTTACACCATCAGAGAACTCCATATCTCATATTTATAAAATGACACATTGTGATATTGTGCTTTTCCGATGTCCTTATCTCCTTTAGCCTTTAGATATTTTAGCACTTCTTTCCCATAGGACCATGACATGTGATCAGGGGCTTTAGCACTTAGGTACTAAGGCCTTCAAGCTATTGTCAGGGGATACTCTCATTTTTTATTTTCATTATGTCTTTGGTTCTCTAAACTCACCTGTTGACAATGTACCAACATTACATCAGATCCCTCTCCATCGAAACTTTCCTCATGATAATTTGTGAAGGAGTTGTGGGATCCTTATTCTTCGAATATGCTAACCTCCAATATGATTCAATGAATGCATCATAACTCCACGTGGTTCCTATAAAATGTTTCCATGTGTCACCTAGATTTGGCCCGCTGAGCGACTCAAAAAAGTTAAAGTTGTGTTTGAGATGTCTTGCCGTACCACCACGTCATGCTCACATATTCTTCCACTTTAGAATTTTAGAGCCAATATTATGCTTCCATGTGTCCTACTAGAGGAGTGAGGTGAGGACCCGACAGTCCTTGGTTTCACTGTAGAAACCTTTGTTAATTTCTCTTTGGAAATTATGAGGACTTTTACGTCTTATACACACTTCGGATATCACAACTTGTTAAAGAAGCTCTATCAAGAAGTGATGATATTACATACCCCCGATGTGATGATATTCACCAATCTATGATATGTCAATATTCCCCAACCTCCGATATGTCGATATTTGCTGACCTCCGATATGCTGATGATCTCCAACTTTCGATGCTCCGATATCTATCAAACTCCAATATAACCTGCTCTGATGCTCTGGTATCAGGTCTCGATGTGCTAAAACCCCCAATACTCCATCCTCCTCAAGGCTTCGAGTCCCTGTGCATTACCAAGCCATATCCTTTGATCTGGGTGTCTGTTTTTGAACTTCCACATATTGTTGGAAATATTTTCTAGAGCTATTTTGTAGTGGATAAGGGCTAATGTAGACTTCAAAAAATAGGATTCCTATGAGGTGAATCCAAACATTCTTCCACACTCTACTTATGGAAATTATAACAACCTAACCATCATATACACCATTTAATGGCTTTTCTATAAGCTTGTCGATATGACGATTCTCTACCATAAGCCTGCATATATCAATGGAACATTGTTCACTCTTTTTGACATAAATTCAAACAATAATCACCATTAAATCTTGTTTACCTCAATGCCAACACTAACACAACCATATATTTTCCAACAATATCCCACTTTGTCATCAATAGAAAAGTGTACTTCTTGAATACCACCCCTGAACTATTGCAGTCTACTCTCCCATGGGTTTCACATGCTTAGTAATTTCCACCCCTCACCAAAATGAAGTCATTTGGAGGGATGATTCATAAGTCATATATTCTTTATGAGATATTCAAATGGTTCTACTACTAGTGGGTTGGTAAAGATATCTGGAAATTTTTATTTAGTGGGAACATACTCAAGTCTGAAAACATTTTCTACAACTTGCTCCCTTAGAAAATGAAACTTAACCGGGATATTCTTTTTGGTGGAATGTATGACTGGGTTTTTAGAGATACTGATGGCGCTTGTTTTATCACACATTATTGGAATAGGATCAGTTAAATTTACCATCGTATCCATCAAAGTCTATTTCATCCACAAAATTTGCATGCAACAGGTGGAAATAACAATATACTCTACTTCAATAGTAAATAAAGAGATGGGGAAATTTTTCTTGCTCACCCATGACATTAATAATCTCCCGAAGAATAAGGTTACACCTGAAGTTTTTTTTCTATCATCTAGACTGTCACACCAGTAAGCATCAGTGTAGTCTTTGAACCTAAATTATTTTCTTTTAGCATACCACAACCCATATTATCTTGTTCCTCGAAGGTATTTTAAGATCATCTTGACACAAACAACATGACATTCACAAGGGGAATCCCCAAATATGGCCACTAGTCCCACGACCTGCATGATATATAGAATTGAAGTCGTAAGATACAAAAGGCTTCATATCATGGATTTGTATTCTACCTAATTTACCAGAGGTGTCTGTTAGTGTCAGTATAGTCATATTGCCATCAGTGATCAAAACCGCTCTTTTGCATTTGCATATTAGGTGTCTCATACCGAATAAATTTCACCATTCCGCTAGGTCATGGATTCATTTGATGGTAGTATTGTTTTATTAGTTTTCCCTCATGAGATACTTGTTGATCTTCCTTTCTATGGTCTTAGTCACTAGTCACTTTTATTCTTTAAATCATATCAATAGGTCATAGGATGGGTCTCATTAGTTTCTAGGGTCTCACCATGGTCAAATTAATCAGTCAAATATTAATAATATCAACAAGGTAATGAGGAAGCCAAATAAGTCCAATGTCACAGCACCAGGAAGAATCAAAGAGAAATTTTATTCAGTTTGATGTAATTTTCACCTCAAAACTATGTTTTGAGGTGAAAACATGATAGTTTACCTTTATTATCATTTGTTAGGTAATTTTATATCATCGTATGTAATAAGTCACAATTCAGAAGCTGTCATCTCCACAAAAGTAATGCTCCTACCTTCAGAGAAGTTTTTCGTAGCATATTCAGCGCCAGATCATCTTCCAAGTAAATCCATCAGAAAGAGCCCGGAAAAAGCTTTCCAACGGTATACTACACTCTCAGAGCTGACTTCTGAATTGAATCTTATGCTTAAGTGAAGTAAAAGCCCTCTATTCCCTAAGTCCCCCCTATTTCCCCATTTTTCCCTTTAAACTTTGTGTTATTAAAGTTTAAATTCCTTTATAAATCCTTCCCCCCCCCCTCCAATTATAATATCGCATTATAAATCTTTTAAAAAAATATATATGCGATTTTATTACCCAACCACTTCCCCTCCATGCCTTTGGAATTTATAATAAAGAACTTCATATTACAAAGTCCCTCCCTTTAAATAATTCCCTGACCATACTCCATAAAATTTATAACAAAGTTATATCATATATATAAACCCCCCCCTCCCCCCCCCCCGGCTGTATAAACCACTTCCTCACTATGCATATAATAAAAATTTATAACGTAAAGTTTAAAGTTTATTGTTATAAATCACAATCGCAATGTTTTAAAAATCGCAAATCCTTTGATCACACCATCGCTGATCGCAAAGTTCTTTTGTATGCCCCGATGAGCCAATCGCAAATATCTCTGATGCGATCCATTGATCGCAACTTTCCCCGATCCGATCGCATCGCAAATGTTATATATGCGACCCGATCGCACCCCCGATCTAATCCCTCTGATGTGATTGATCACGCCCTTCTATGATCGCAAGTATTTCCATCACAACTCCCGATCGCATCGCACATTCCCTCCCTTCCCATGCGATTACTCCTCTCCCCCCCATCTCCAATGCGATTGTGAATGACCGCACATCGCAAATCGCAAACCGGCGGATCCAATTATGTGATACACCCACCCTCATTCCCGATTGCGATTTGCGATGGCGCTGTTATATTTTTCACTCCGCCTGCCCCCCTCTCCCAAGTCGAATTTGCGATTGTGATTATACCCCAGTCCCACCATTAAAAATCCTCCGCCATTCATCATAAAACCCATTTCTCCTTTTTAAAGGTGAAAATTCCGCCACTTTTTTTATTACAAAGGCTTTCTCCCCATCGCATCGCAATATTGGTAATGTACTACCCCGCTCTAACCCCGATTCTGATTGCGATTGCATGGTGTTTCAAAATGATATCCCTCCACCGTTTCATTTCGATTGCGATTACTGTTATATGATATCTCTCCGCTTTTTCTCCGACTCGGATTGCGATTTATATGCGGGTCCTACCTCCATCTCCCTTCCTTTTTCCCATTAAAAATTCATTTTTTCCTTCACAAAGAATATAATTTCATTCAATTCTATTTCTATGGCATTTTTTTAAAAGTCAGAGAATAAAGAAATAAAGGAAAGCAAAGGAACAGTCGAAGGGCAGAGAGCTTAAAATAAAATGAAGATATCTACAAAAGCAAAAAATAAGGGATCTGTTCATTGGATTTCTTATTTTCGTTTATACAGCCAAACAAAAAATCTCCAAAGCAGTCAATGTAATAAGAGATGAAAATTGTTGTATTACTTTCTATGATTGTATTTTAGCTGTTAGAACAGCCCCCACTTCTGTGGATCTGTGTTCCCACATTTCAGCTTATTTATTGTATTGTAAATAATTTGTAAAGCAATTTTTTTTTTTAGTAGGAGAAAGTAGGGGAATAGTGTGGAAGAACATCTCTACGCTACATTGTACAGTTTGACAGGAATTAATAAGAGATGCAGCTCTGATTTGTGGGATCCATGTGGTATGAGAGTTAGCATTTGTTTTTTTCCTTTGTTTCATATGTGAATTGTTATGTGTTCCATTCATCCATAAACATTCTTTTGAATGCTTTCAAGATAGAAAGGTAGAATCCATTTTATATGCTATGCCTTGGGAAATCATTCATACTCTGTATTTTTATTCTGTTTGGAAAGGATCCATTTGCTGTGCCCTTTTCAGCTCCTCACCTGTCTTTCTGTCCCATCCTTATTAAACCTTAAATACTAAGTTTCCTGCCTATCTTGCCCCATGAAATATCCTGTGTCCTGATTTAATTCCTGGTTTCAACTGCCTCTATATCCCGCACATCCCTGAAAATTTATTCATTCATTCTATTAAACCTTTTCCATCATTTTATCTAGCCTCATATCAGTCCATTTATTGTGTTCCATTGAATATTATTTTACAGAGAGAGCCCTCTCCTGTCCTTGTAGGGATAGCTACAAGGCTGAGCGTGGTTTAGTTTGTTATCCTGTTTTGCCTTTGCAGCTTGAGGTCCAATTCAGGTGCTAACATTCTCTGGTGACCATACTGGGGAAGTTGTTCAAGATTGTTTGTTTGTTAGTGTTATTTGTTTTATAAGCTACAGACGGAGCCTGAAGTAATGCCAGGTAGCCTTCGAAATTCACATTGCTTTGCAAGTGCATAAGTAGATAAATGATGCTTCAGTCAATCTCTGGTCTATTTTTATAGACAATAACATCTAACTTGTAAAGATTTTCCCGAGTACATCAAATAACTCCAAACTTTTGAAAGATGATGTTCAGATTTTTGCTAGGCTGCAAAATAAGATTTTTGTAAAATAGACATTCCACCACACTGGCTTCAAGAAGATACACCAGGGCTAATCCAGATCCAAATCCTGCCCCTGTGTTTGAAAAGCCAAATCTTATCCCAAGAATTGTCAGAAGAAAAGAAGGATCATTAAGCCCCAGAACCGTTTACAGATCCTATACTTGGCCCAGTGAATGGTTTTTTGTAGAAGACCTTTCCTTTGACGAGAATTTTGAGCTTTCTTTATTGAGGAATAAGTCTGAAAATGACATTGATGATACAGTTTTAGATCCTGACTTCCTTGTAGATATTGAAGTCCAAAGAGAAAATACCTCCATTGACGATTACAATTTGAATTCTCCTCAGTCCATCACTGTAACTAATATTCTTGAGCCTTCAGAATCATCAGGAATAGCATTTTCCCCTTCCAATTCATCAGTATTCCCATCAGTAAATTCCCAATTATCATCTCCTCCATTAACACCTCCCTCAAATCCTACAAATCATGTTGCAAATCCACCCAGAGTTATGGCTGCTAGGTATGGACCTTTGGTCTTTCCCCAGGTTCTCAATGATATGCCTGCTGACTATCAGAGAAAAATTCCAATCTTTGATGCCACTCAGAGCATCACAGCTCAGTAGCATGTTGATAAAATGAACAACTTTTTTGATTTGCATGAAGTAGAAGCAGAGAATGTAACGATGAGGATGTTTGTTCAAAGTTTCGGAGGTGAAGTCAGAAAGTGGTTTAGAGCCCTACTGCCACGCACAATTCGTACCTTGCAAGAGTTGCATACTCAGTTCCTAGACCGGTGGGAGGTAAAAAAGAACCCACTTCAAATTCTATCTTAATATGAGAACATTAAAAGGAATGTAGGTGAAACCGTGCACGATTATTTTTTGAGATTCAATGCTACATATAATTCTATTCCAGCTAATTTGAAGCCTCCGAAGGGACTAGCATTATTAAAATTCCCCGATGGATTTGATGCCGACATGGCATATCAGCTGCATGAAAGAGATCCATCTTCACTTGAAGACATGCAGAAGATAGCGGTAAATGTTGAAGCAAATCTGCTGGCTAAAAGAGCATGAGCCAGAGCTGAGAAAAGAGTCACAATAAAAGAGGAGGCCTCCACCTCAGATAGTAAAATGGACACTCTGATCAGAACAGTGGAAAAAATGGTTCATAGGTTAACCATCGCAGATAGACCTGAGCCTCAAATAAGAAATACCATTTTCAGAGGGCAGCAGTCGCAATTTAGAATTAAATAGAGAGAGCCGAGAACGTAGGATCAAGTTTCCCCACCACAATAGTTGATTAAAACTCCTTTGCAGTAGAACTATGTGCAAGGGACTGATTCAGATGATGATGGTCCTGTGATTGAGGCTAATCATTTCTTCACAGCCAATGGTGCACCCATTTTTCTTATAGAAGACGATGAATACACAGTGGTGACTCCAGACATTTACAAAGACCAAAATTTCATTTTGGCCAATGATACAGTACTGGAAGAAGAGTCTGATGAATATCAAAGAGGGTATATGAATGCTCTGTTGGCTCAGCAAAGGCAGTACTCTTTAAGGAATAGAGAGATTACAGTCAACCCCATCCAAAAAAGAAAGGAACTTCTAATGAAAAACGACGCACAGAAGAAAGTTAAAGAGCCAGTTGATCCTTCTTCTAGTAAAGCGCCTGTAGTTGCTGATACATCCAATGAGAAGAACCAGCAGAGCACAGTAAAGGAGCCAACAGAGAAGAAATACCCGCCCATTAAAGAGGTAGAAAAATATCCCTCCTTTAATCTAGAAAATGAAATCTCAAAACTAAAAGTGTCTATGCCCCTCACAGAGTTGGTGAAGAATAGTGCGTATAAAACTCAGGTGTCCAAAGTCTTGCAAATCGATTCTATCTCTGATACGGTCAACATAGAAGATGACTACCCTGAACTTATTTTTGGTCCAGCCATAGAAGAATCTGTAGAGAATGAAGTCCCTCCTTTTTACTTGAGTCTTAGAGTACATGAGTTTATCCTTCATAACGCTATGTTGGATTCCGGGGCCTCACATAATTTGATGCCCAAAGCTGTCATGGAGAAGCTAGGTCTTGACATCACTCATAAATATCATGACTTGTATTCCTTCGACTCAAGTAGGGTCCATTGTATTGGTTTAATTAAAGGTTTGGTAGTGTCTTTAGATCAGATTCCAGCAAATAATGTATTGATGGATGTAGTTGTTGCCGATGTCCCACCAAGGTTTGGAATGCTCCTATCTAGGTCTTGGGGTGAAAAATTAAGGGAACCATATAGCTTGATTTCTCTTATGCCAATATCCCTGTATTTGGCCAGTTGAGGAAGTTGTATAGGGAAAAGAAAATGAAGTATATGATTACCAGCAAAGATAATCTTTTTTTCCCATAAATGTTGTCCATACAGATTTAGAGTCTTTTGTCTTATATTCTGATGGTGATTTGAATGATGAGAATGTTCAATTGGTACAAGTAGATGAAATACCCGAGATTTTAGAGAATTTTAGAGAAGTCCTCAAAAAGGAAAAGGATAAAGAAGTAGACACTTCTGAGCCTCCTGCCTGCCAGCAGTAAAGGGACAATGAATAGCTAGAAATTAGCCAAGGTAAAGAAGAGAAAGAAGAAAATTTCTAGCACCTTTAAGAAGAAGAAGAAGGCTTGTGGAGTATGGATTTTGATGGAGCTGTTGGTAAGGATGGAGCTGGCATTAGAATATGGATTAGAAGTCCTGTTTTTCAACCTGAGAAGGTTCCAAGTAATGTTAGAGTTTGTGCCTATAAGTTAGCTTTTGATTGCTCTAACAATGAAGCAGAATATGAGGCTTTGATTGCAAGCCTCAAAATTTTGAAGAAGTTGAATGCAAGAAGGATTTCTGTGTATGGGGACTCCGAACTGATAATCAAACAGGTAAAGGGAGAATACCAAGAAAAACATCCAAGATTGAGGGCATACAGAAATGTAGTATTGGACATTTTGAAAACATTCCCAGAATATACTTTGACAGCAGTGCCCAAGATGCAGAACATTATTGCTGGTTCTCTCGCCACTACTACAAGTAACTTAAAGATTCCAATGAACTCCAGTAATAAGTTTGAGATCTATGTAAAACATAGACCTGCTATTCCAGACAATTTAAGGTATTGGCAAGTATTTTGGGATGATAGTGAGATTAATGCATTTTTGCAAGTTGATGGAAAATTCGAAGACACTCCTATAGAGGGTGAGTATGAGGTTGATGATCAGGAGTTGGAAACAAACCAGATGGACATATTGCAGATAAGGGATAATGTAATTCCTAGAGGTCTCATACCTCTAGAGGAGCTTTTTGATTAGGATGTCGTCGCAAAGAAACCAAGCTTTGTGCCCACAGAGAAAGGTGTTGAAGATGTGAATGTTGGAACAGCTAATCAGCCCAAGTTTGTTAAATTATAAAAGGCATTATCCCTTGAGGTAAAGGAGAAGTATGTTAAATTGATTTCTGAATTTTCTGATGTATTTGCATGGGATTATTCAGATTTGAAAGTGTATGATAAGAACATAATTCAACATACAATTCCTATCAAGCCGGATTAGAAGCCTTTCAGACAGAAGTTGTGAAGAATCAATCCTAAGCTGCTGCCATCAATTGAAAAGGAGGTAAACAAATTGTACAAAGCAGGAATCATAGTTCCTATTATATTTTCTGATTGGATTTCGAATTTGGTCCCAGCGCATAAAAAGACTAGAGAAATAAGATTGTGTATTGACTTTCAGAACTTCAATAAGGCATCCTTAAAGGATAACTACCCACTTCCAAAAATGGACCATATTCTGCAGAGGGTAGTTGGAGCATTTAGGATGTCACTACTTGATGGCTACTCAGGGTATAACCAAATCTTGGTGCATAAGAAGGACAAAGATAAAACTTCCTTTACAACACCCTGGGGAACCTTCCGGTATGCCAATATGCCCTTTGGACTGAAGAACGCTGGAGCCACTTTCCGGCATGCAATGGACATTACTTTTGCAAATGAATTTTATTTTTTTTTGGTTGTTTATTTGGATGATCTGACAGTGTTTTCAAGTTCAGATGATGAGCATTTGCACCATCTAAGAGTGGTTTTTCAGCGTTGCAGACAGTTTGGGATTTCTCTCAATCCTAAAAAGAGCCTTTTTGCCATGGATGAGGGAAAATTGCTCGGGCATATCATCTCTAAAGATGGCATCCACATAGATCCAGCCAGAGTGGAGGCAATCTAGCTCATATATCTCCCATGAAACAAGAAAGAGATTTAGGCCTTTAATGGTAATATGAATTTTTTACGTAGATTTATACCTAATCTGGCTGAGCATTTGAGAGAAATGACCAATATGTTAAAAAAGGACAACAATGTTAGGTGGAGTGGAGAGGCCATTACATCATTCAATCTGGTAAAGTTAGCTTTGTCTAATGCCCCAGTTCTGATCATTCCCGACTATACTCAAGATTTTATTATATTTTAGTTTGCATCTAAGCATATTATGGCTGTTGTTTTAATGCAAAAGAGAGATGGGGTAGAAAAGCCAATCGATTTTTTCAGTAGGAATATTATAGATGCTGCTTTAAGATATAATATCATTGAAAAGTAGGAATTGGCTCTTGTCAAGGCATTGAAATATTTTAGGGTCTATATTCTACATTCACATACTATAGCGTATGTCCCTAACACAACAGTCAAGGATGTGCTCATGCAAACAAATCCAGAAGGTCGAAGAGGTAAATGGATAACAACCATGTTGGAGTACGATCTAGAGATCAAGCCTACTAAGTTGATCAAAGGCCAAGGTTTGGAGAAATTGATGGCTCAATCAAATCTGTGTGCTTTAGATATAAACCTCATTTCAGCAATTTCGAAAGAAGAAGATGAAGGTTTGTTGGTTCCTATTTCAGATATTTTTCTGCAGTCCCCTTGGTATTCAGATATTGTGTATGTTCTTCAGCATTTGTCACCTCCTCCAGGCACGTCTAAGAGTCAAGGTAGATCTTTGAAACTCAAATCTGCAAAGTATTTTATTTTGAATAGTGCTCTGTTTTGGAAGGATCCGGGAGGCGTTTTGCTAAATTGCCTGGTTGAAGAAGAAGCTCAGAAGGTAATGCATGATTTCCATAAAGGTGACTGTGGTGGTCATCTATTTTGGAAAACCACAGCAAACAAGGTATTGAGAGCTGGGTATTATTCGCCCAAGTTGTTTTTTGATTTATGTAAAATATTGATGAATTGTCACGAATGTCAAATTTTCCAAGGGAAGAAGAAATTGCTTCCACTTCCTTTGAAACCTATTTCAGTGAATGCGCCCTTTCAGCAGTGGGGGCTCGATTTTATAGGAGAGATACATCCCGCATCCTCACCACAGCATCGATGGATATTGACTGGGACAGACTGCTTTACGAAATGGATCGAGGCCATCCCTGCCAGGCAAGCAACATACACAGTAATTATTCAATTCCTGGAATCAAATATCTTATCCCGTTTTGGTTGTCCATGTAAAATTGTGACAGATAATTCAACTGCGTTCAGATCAAATAAAATGGTTGATTTCTCTGATAAGTACAACATTGTGCTGGGCCATTCAACAACATATTATCCACAGGGCAATGGCTTGGAAGAATCATCCAAAAATTCGCTGATGAATATAATTAAGAAAATGTTGGAGGAAAAAAAAAAAAATTGGCACCGGAAGCTTATCAATGCACTGTGGGCAGACAGAGTCAGCAGTAAAAAATCAATAGGTATGTCACCTTTTGAGCTGGTTTATGTTACTGATGTTGTCTTTCCTACTTCTCTTACAGTTCCAGTTATGATATTATTACAAGAAGTTGGCAGTGAAGATGATGACAACCAGTGAAGAATCAACCAGATGATTCACCTTCAACAAACAAGAGAAGAAGTGTCACAGAAAACAAGTCAGTTGCAGGAGAAGATTAAAAAGATCTATGACATGAAGACTAAAGAAGAAAAGTTTCAGTTGGGTGATGTAGTGTTGAAATGGGATGCAAAAAACGAAGACAAAGGGAAACATGGTAAATTCGACAACCTTTGGAAGGGACCATACAGAATTACAACATACAGGGGTCAGAATGATTTCTTGCTTTCAGAAATCGATGGCTAAGATTGTCTTGGAGGAGCAATAAATGGTAGGCTATTGAAGCATTACCATTGTTGAAGACATGGATCAGAAACTATCTCATCATCATTGTATATACGATTTTATTTTTCCAAAAGCAAAGTTCAAAATCAATAGTCATTCAAGTTTGGGGCCCTAGGTGAAGGCTATAAAACTTGGATGATATGGGTATAGTTTGGTTTTATTTCAGTTTTCAGTCTTAGTATAGAGTCAGAGTTAGTTTGCATTTGTGTCAGTTTTCAACGTTATTGACTCCATGCCCAATGGATAAAGGCTACTTGGTCTACGGTGTTCTTAGCACCTCCAAGGAGCTACCATCCCCATTGGAGCCAATGTTAGTGTCAGTCTAGTCATACTACCATCAGTGATCAAAACTACTCTTTTGCATTTGCATATTAGGTGTCTCATACCGAATAAATTTCACCATTCCGCTAGGTCATGGATTCATTTGATGGTAGTATTGTTTTATCAGTTTTCCCTCATGAGATACTTGCTGATCTTCCTTTCTATTGTCTTAGTCATTAGTCACTTTTATTCTTTAAATAATATTAGTAGGTCATAGGATGGGTCTCATTAGTTTCTAGGGTCTCACCATGGTCAAATTAATGAGTCAAATATCAATAATATCAGCAAGGTCATGAGGAAGCCAAATAAGCCCAATGTCACAGCACCAGGAAGAATCAAAGAGACATTTTATTCATTTTGATGTAATTTTCACCTCAAAACTATGTTTTGAGGTGAAAAAATGATAGTTTACCTTTATTATAATTCGTTATGTAATTTTGTATCATCGTATGTAATAAGTCACAATTTAGAAGCTGTCATCTCCACAAAATTAATGTTCCTACCTTCAGAGAAGTTTTCCACAACATATTCAGTGCTAGATTATCTTCCAAGCGATCCATCAGAAAGAGCCCGGAAAGAGCTTTCCAACAGTATACTACACTCTCAGAGATGACTTCTGAATTGAATCTTATGCTTAAGTGAATTAAAAGCCCTCTATTCCCTAAGTCCCCCCTATTTCCCCATTTTTCCCTTTAAACTTTGTGTTATTAAAGTTTAAATTTCCTTTATAAATCCTTTTTCCCCCCCTCCAATTATAATATCGCATTATAAATCTTTTTAAAAAATATATATGCGATTTTATTACCCAACCACTTCCCCTCCATGCCTTTGGACTTTATAATAAAGAATTTCATATTAAAAAGTCCCTCCCTTTAAATACTTCCCCGACCATACTCCATAATCTTTATAACAAATTTATACCATATATATAAACCCCCCCACCCCCCCCCCCCCGCGCCGTATAAACCACTTCCCCACTATGCATATAATAAAATTTTATAACGTAAAGTTTAAAGTTTATTGTTATAAATCACAATCGCAATGTTTTCAAAATCACAAATCCTTTGATCGCACCATCGCAGATTGCAAAGTTATTTTCTATGCCTCGATGAGCCAATCGCAAATATCTCTGATGCGATCCGCCGATCGCAACTTTCCCTGATCCGATCGCATAGAAAATGTTATATATGCGACCTGATCGCACCCCTGATCTAATCCCTCTGATGCGATTGATCGCGCCCTTCTCCAATCGCAAGTATTTACATCGCAACTCTCGATCGCATCGCACATTCCCTCCCTTCCCATGCGATTACTCCTCTTCCCCCCATCTCTGATGCGATTGCGATTGACCGCACATCGCAAATTGCAAACCGACGGATCCAATTATGTGATACACCAAGCCTCATTCCCGATTGCGATTTGCGATGGCGCTATTATATTTTTCACTCCGCCTGCCCCCCTCTCCCGAGTTCGATTTGTGATTGCAATTATACCTTGGTCCCACAATTAAAAATCCTCCGCCATTCATCATAAAACCCATTTCTCCTTTTTAAAGGTGAAAATTCCGCCGCTTTGTTTATTACAAAGGCTTTCTCCCCATCGCATCGCAATATTGGTAATGTACTACCCCGCTCTAACCCCGATTCCGATTGCGATTGCGTGGTGTTTCAAAATGATATCCCTCCACCGTTTCATTTCGATTGCGATTACTGTTATATGATATCTCTCCGCTTTTTCTCTGACTCTGATTGCGATTTATATGCCGGTCCCGCCTCCATCTCCCTTCCTTTTTCCCATTAAAAATTCATTTTTCCCTTCACAAAGCATATAATTTCATTCAGTTCTATTTCTATGGCATTTTTTTAAAAGTCAGAGAATAAAGAAATAAAGGAAAGCAAAGGAACAGTCGAAGGGCGGAGAGCTTAAAATAAAATGAAGATATATACAAAAGCAAAAAATAAGGGATCTGTTCATTGGATTTCTTATTTTCGTTTATACAGCCAAACAACAAATCTCCAAAGCAGTCAATGTAATGTTGTCCCTCACTTTCAGGGGCAAATTTTTGTATTACTTTCTATGATTTTATTTCAGCTGTTAGAACAACCCCCACTTCTGTGGATCTGTGTTCCCACATTTCAGCTTATTTATTGTATTGTAAATCATTTGTAAAGAAGTTTTCTTTTTTAGTAGGAGAAAGTAGGGGAATAGTGTGGAAGAACATCTCTGTGCTACATTGTACAGTTTGACAGGAATTAATAAGAGATGCAGCTCTGATTTGTGGGATCCATGTGGTATGAGAGTTAGCATTTGTTTTTCTCCTTTGTTTCATATGTGAATTGTTATGTGTTCCATTCATCCCTAAACATTTCTTTTGAATGATTTCAAGATATAAAGGTAGAATCCATTTTATATGCTCTGCCTTCGGAAATCATTCATACTCTGTATTTTTCTTCTGTTTCAAAAGCATCCATTTGTTGTTCCCTTTTCAGCTCCTCACCTGTCTTTCCGTCCCATCCTTATTAAACCTTAAATACTAAGTTTCTTGCTTATCTTGCCCCATGAAATAGTTTGTGTCCTGATTTAATTCATGGTTTCAACTGCCTCTATATTCCACACATCCCTGAAAATTTATTCATTCATTCTATTAAAACTTTTCCATCATTTTATCTAGCCTCATATCAGTCCATTTATTACGTTCCATTGAATATTATTTTACAGAGAGAGCCCTCTCCTGTCCTTGTAGGGCTAGCTACAAGGTTGAGCATGGTTTAGTTTGTTACCTTGTTTTGCCTTTGCAACCCGAGGTCCAATTCAGGTGTTAACAGTGTCTAATCTTCTTTAGATAGTTTGCAACCCATAACCATGGGTGTGCTTGCTAGTTTGTAATCTTCCAGAAAAAATTCTTCAAAGCTTCTCAGAGGTATTTATATTGGGATATAAACACTCCTTTCTGAGATTGAGAGATTTGCAGTCCCAAGAAAAAGGAAAAGTCTCTAGTCATGGACATTTCAAACTCTATTTTCATGCATTCTGCAAATTTATGCTGCAGTTGTTCCACATCGGTGCCAAATATCATGTCATCCACATACACTGCTATAATCAATACATGGTCACCTTCAGCCTTTATGTACAAATTACTATCCACAGTGCCCTTTCTAAAACCTTTCTGTTAACGGTATTTATTGAGCTTCTCATAGCAGACCCTCAGAGCTTGTTTGAGTCCACATAAGGCCTTTTTATGTTTTCACAAAAATAATTCCTATGTGGTGAGAATAAAACCTTCTCTTTTTTTACTATCGAGTTCTTCCTCCATGTTTCCATTTGAGGAAAAAATACTTCACATCCATATGATATACTTTTATGTTTTTGTGATTGGAAAATGATAGAAAAATGATGATTACTTCTAGTCTAACCATTGGTGTAAAGGTCTCCTCGAAATCTATTTTCTCTATGTGATCATCTCCTTTGAAGACTAAACGTTTTTTTGTCTTGATTACTTTACCTTGTTCATTCATATTATTTTTGAAAACCAATTTGGTTCCAATGACATTTTCCTCTCTAGTTATTGTAACTAGCTCCCAAGTATCATTATTTTCAATTTGATCAAGTTCCTCATTCATTACTTCCACCCAAAAATTTTCCTCACAAGCTTTATTGAGATTCTTGGGTTGAATCTGTGATAGTAGAGCTAGATTTGCACAGACCATACTGCCAATAAGTTCCTCCAAGTTTGAACACCATGTATTTGGTCTCCCAATATTTTACTTTTATGATGCTTTCTATACATACCTAGAGGGTTTCTTTGGCCTTGAGGTTGTGTTTGACTTCTCGTCTTCACAATATGATCATGTTTCTTCTTGATACGAATCCCTCATCCCTGAATTGACTTCATTCTGGGAGTGTTTTTTTGTTCTAGAGGATTTAGGTTTTGCACCCACCTCATCCACTATTACATCAATGCAATCCTCAATCTTATTTTTCCACTTCTTATAGCATTTAAATCCTTTGATCTGAATATAATACCCAAGTAAGATTCCCTCATTAACATGAGAATCAAACTTTCCAAGATTCTTATCATATTTATTGATCAAGCACTTATTCGCGAATACCTTAAGATGTTTAACCAATGCAGGTCTTTCCTTACACAACTCATAGGGAGTTTTATTACTATTAGGCACGAGTTGAGTTCTATTGGAGAGATATGCTTCTCCCTGTACTAATTCTACCGAAAAGATGTGTGGCACACATACTTCATCCAACATTGCTCTATCCATTTCCTAAATTGTTCCATTCTTTCTTTCGACCACTCCATTTTGTTGTGGAGTTCTAGCCACTGAGTATTGCCTTTTTATTCCACGCCCTTCACAAAATTACTCAAATTATTTTGAGGTGCATTCTACTCCTTTGTTTGATCTTATATATTTTATCTTTAATTCTCTCTCATTTTCTGCATGAGCCTTAAACTTTTAGAAATTCTTAAATGATTCCAACTTTTATTATTGAATCACAATCCATGTGGCCTTGGTGAAATCATCAATGAAAAACATGAAGCAATTTTCACCTTTTAAGGTCTTTGATATTATTGGGCCAGAGATATTTGTGTGAATGAGCTTTAGAGGTCTGGATTAGGAACAATCTCTTGCTTTGAACTGAGTCCTAGTTTGTTTTCCAAGATGACATGACTTACAAATTAAGTTATCACGATTTGACAGTCTTGATAGTCCTCTCATGGATCCCATATTTCTCTTTTTTACCAAACTGTCGAAATTAATATTCCCAAGCCTCTTGTGCCATAATCGTGCTTCGCTTGTTTTTCTTAAATGGAATTTGACATTGGAATCATCAAACACATATACATTATTATGGGTTATGATTTCCCTTCCAATGAATTTTACTTTCTTCATGTCACAGATCTCGCAATATTTTGATTGAAAGGTTATATCATAGTGATTATCACACATTTGGCTAGCATTAATTAGATTATTCTTGAGACCTTCTACGTAAAGCACATTTTGTGCTTCTGCCTTTGGATCAATACTCACTACACCTTTACCCTTGATTCTTGTTGGGGCATTGTTTCCAAAGGTGACATTACTTCCTCTGTCCTTTTATTTTGCAAAATAAATTTTGTTTTGTCTCCAGTCATATATTTGGAAAAACCACTACATATATACCATCTATTTTCTTGATTATGGGTTGATAAGGCAAGTCCACACTTCACTCTCTTTTTATTTTTCATCTTCCAGCTTCCCTTAACCTTTTGGATAGCTCATTGTCTAAAAGTTTGGGATTTATATAGATATCCAAACTTGAATCTTCACTCACTCGCTTTGTTCCCAAAATTATTACATTTTAAGAAATCTATTTCACTTATAAAGGGATAGAGGGCATTCTAATTTCTGAGAGAAGAGCTTGGATATTTGAAATTCTAATATTTATTTATCTAAAAATTTCATCTCTTTTAGTTATCATTCTACAATCAACAAATTTGTTTCCAAATATATGACATTTATAACAATAAGCATAAAAGAGATACACATTCCTATTGTTGAAAATATTATGTGTTTGTGCACTAGAGTACCTTGGATTCTAGTTTGATCGATTCATTCTTCATTGATGATCTTCTCTTTGTCCTCCTACCTTTTTATTTTCACTAATCTTCTCTCGATGCTTCTTTTCACAACCTTGTTATTGTTTGAATCATGTGGACCTAAAACTCAGCTTCCTCATGGAATAATCTTGTTCTTCTCAGTATCCTAGACATGTTATGATTCTTGAGGGTCATTGGCATTTAGAATCTAATCTAGTTTTCTTATTCCTTCAATGAACTTCTCATTTATACCATTCTTGATCTTCCCTCCCTCTAGGTTCACTCTTAGAGAGACAAAATTTTCCTCAAGGCTTTGATTGTTCTCTTACCATTTGTGGATTAGATCTTGGAGTACTTCTTCCTTTCACTTTGCTTCTTCTATCTCAAATTTCAAGGAAAAAATATTTCACCTACATGTTCTTGATATTTTTTCCTTTCCTACCTTGAGCATCTCATGTATTAACTTCTTATTCTCTTCTTCTAGTTGATCGCATGCCCCTTGGTTTTTTTCTTGAAGAAGAATTGGGCTATTGTTACTCTTAATATCCTCTTAAGGTTTTTATTTTTAATAAACAAAATCCTCATTATAAGAGTTACACATTCCTTCTTCAAAATGCTGGTTTTTTTCATTATCATCTTATTATTCTTCATTTCTTTCTTTAACTCATCAAGGATGCTGATAAGCTCACCATCAAGGTGAGCTACTCCTTGTTCTTCCTATTCTTATTCATAGTCAACAATAATCTATTTCTTGGAGTCTATTATGAAGGCCATACATAAACTTATTAGATTCATCCTATGAAGAGTTTTCACTATCCGATTTTGGTGTTGAGCTATCTGATTTTGACCAAAACCCATTTTTCTTGTACAGTATTTTCTTCTGTTTTTTTCATACTTTTTCCTGAATTTCCGATCATCTTCTTTGTCAGTACTTTCTTTGTAGGGGAATTTGGACAAAAAATATCCCACTCTTCTACAATCAAATCATTTTGAGGATAGCTTCCCTTTATATTTTCTCGAGCCACGCTTGAATTTACTAGCCAATTGAGTCAACTCATGATCAGATTCACAGTTAGAGCACTCTTGATGTTTTTCGATCTCCTTCTCCTTTTTGGACACGTTAAACACTGCTTCCTTTGGTTCTCACTTCTCCTTTCCATCTCTCATCTAATACATTGTGAGATTACCATGCAAATAGTTCATGAGATCCTTCAAATTAGTCATTTCTTCAATATTTGAGACATTGGTATTAAATATGATGGGTAGAGATCTTAAGATCTTTTGTACAACTATTTTTTCCTTCACTTCTTCACCTAGCCCTCTGATCATATTGCTTACTTCCTTGACCCTAAGGAATTACTCTGCAATACTTTCATCTTCACCCATTCTTAGGCTCTCAAACTTGATTGTGAAGTTTTGTGGCTTGGATTTCTTGACCTTGTCATCCGCTTCATAAATTTGGGGGAGCTTTACCCACACCACCTTAGAAAATTTACAATGAATAACTTTTACAAGTTCTGATTCACTAAGACCAAAAATAATAACATTTTTGGATTTAACATTACTTTCATATAACTTGTTACCATCTACATCAATGGAAGGAATATCAGGGACATTATAATATACCAATACAAAAGTCCACACATATACAAAAAGTGACATTAGGTATGCTTCCATCCTTACTTTCTAGAAAGCAAAGTTTGTTCCATCAAAAATTGTTATTCTACTTGAATAAGCCTCTTAGTTCTCTTGTCTAGACACAATTCCTTATGGATCTACCTTCCAATGGTTAGATTATTTCAAAAGGAACCTTGTTGTGATACCAATTGTTGGATTAAGGAATTATTGAGAAAGGGGGTGAATCATTAATTGTATGATTACTTTGAATTTTCCTTTTTGAATATGTTCTTACTTAGTCCCTTTTATCGTTGGTTATTTATGAGAGCATTCATTCAAAAATATATAGGTTGTAAATAATGATAACTCATGTGTTTAACAACAATTCACAAGATCCACACATACATACATACACACATGAATTTCTCACGTGGAAACCGAAAGGTTAAAAACCACCAATTTGTTGCTTTCTTAAGATATAAATTAAGAAGCCACTTAATTACATTAGTTTCTTTGTGAGAATCCGCTCACTCGAGGCACCAACCCCCTTTAGATAGAAAGCACAAACTTGCCAAGAGGAACTAACATATTCGAATACATGCCACCACCTATTGTTGTCATTGTTCTACTGTTTAACACCATTTTCAAAATAAAAAGAAAGGCCTATTAAAAATAAGGAAAATAAAGCTTCACTGAGTCACAAAACTCCATAATTCGCTAGGTCTCCTACTAAATCATCAAATCCATGAGTCTATCTCAGTCACTTATTCTACACACTTCTCGGCTCAATAGTTGATCAACTCTCTGTTGTCTTGCAACACATCCTCTATTATTTCTCCCTCAGCTCAACCTATGTGCTCTCCCTCAGCTCAACCTCTGTGCTCTCATTCTCACACATCACACACAATGCTCTCACACAACAAAATATTCAACAATTTTGTTTTCTCTAACTTTGCTCCTTGAGTTTTGAGAGTTTTGTTCCACTATTGTGTACTTCCGAGTCCTGTCTCAGTCATTCGTGCACAAACCACTAAAGTGTTTCTTTGGAGGACACACATTGATGACTTTCTGTTTACTCGATGAATTATATCACAAACATAATTATAGGAATGGGTAAAAAAAAATTTCTTCTAACTATGAAATAAATTCATAGTCCACCTGCATACTCCAATTAGTGGTGTAGGAGCATCTACCTTGGGTTAGTAACTTACTAAATGAGTTATTTTTTAAGTCAGGATTTAATTAATTAATGTATTTTCCTATGGTTTTTAGGCGATAATTTGAATTATTGTAAATAGGAGAAGATTCAAGAGGATTATGGAAGCTTGAGAAGATCATGGATTAGTTAAGGATAAGGGATTAATAGAGAGATTATAGAGATTAGATGAGATATTTTAGAGATTTCGAAACATATTTGCGACGTTAGTTTAGGGATATATAACTACATTGGGTTCTAATAAAAGTGTATAAATAGGCTATCTCTTAAGGCATGCATGTAGATAGAAAAGTGTGTGCGAGAATAAGGAATGTGATGGCCAAGCATGAGGCCAAGTTCTCTATAAATATTTTGTTTATTAATTAATTGCTGAAAAAGATTTGATGTGCATATTTTTTTTGTGTAGAATTTTAGTTCTGGTATGTTTTAAATTTATTAATATGTAGACCCCATTGGATGCTCCATAATTTGGTACCAGAGTGAGATGAGAGAAGAGAACGTGGTTGCTTGAAGAAGCTGTTGTAAAGAACACAATTTATTAATGTTTGGAGTGAGATGGTAGAAAGATGAGCACATTTTTTTTTTGTGAATATTAGGGTCCTATAAGTATAGGATTCATAATTTGGAATTGATTTATGATACTCTTGTAAAATATGTACATACCTTTCTTTATGCAAGTTGTTTTCCCACATTTTGTAAAAAAATAAAAAAAATAGAAAATCAAAAAGAGCGTAAAAGTCCTAAAAGAAAGATCAAAGGACTTGAAAAAAAATATATATATGCCCCAAAAGAAAAAGATGAAAATAAACATGAAAGCGTGCAAGTCCAAATGCCACTCCTTTTTACTTTTTCTAAATGATTATGGCAGAGTGTCAATAAATGTCATAATCCATGATGATTTAAAATGTTTAAACTTGACTTGTCATGTTTTCAATTTCCGTGTTTTAGATAGTGAATAAATATTTTTCAGATAGTTTAATCCTGACAAATCATTAGTTAGGTAGAAAATAACAAGGAGCTCAACAGTTTAATCTGAGCCCTCGGATGAAATAAGGTAGATTTACATATTTTTATTGCTTTAAAAGAATAAAATTTTCAAGGTTGCAAGCCTAAATGCACCTGCAAAAAAGAAAAGAAATGTTAGAGTAATGTTGGGTAGGTAGAAAGAAGTGGAAGAAAGCATGTAATATTCATCAACAGGAAAAAAATCACTAATTTCCCTTCCCCTGTAAGTATTCAGTATTCTACACTACCAACCAAAAAGGCTCATAGCATTTCTCTGACTTTTGTTGGGACCGAACCCAAGGCTCGATGACTGGATAGTTGAAAATGTTGAGTTGTTATGTTAAAATCCCATTTTACCATTATTTATCCCTCATTCATACATTTTAACTCATTTTCATAAGTAAGGAATAATTCTTACTTAATGAAACATAAACCCCATTTAATTAACTTCTTTCATTCAAAAATCATACAGAACCCTCAAAAATACTTTATCCTAAGTAAAATTGGTGAAATGATGAAATGACAAGCTTTGCTTTAGTTATTCACTTTACTTAGTCATTTAGTGTATTTTAGTGTATTTCCCTCCCTTTGTCATATTAAATTTTGACTTAGGCTATTAATTCCCTAAAAAATACCTTACCCTATCTATATAATTCCCTTTATCTAAAATACCCCCGAAAATCCATTATTATAAATATTTTTGACCAAAGCTATTATCCACATGGTGAATTAAAATCCCAAATTATACCCCCTTTGGTATAAAACTAACCTTAATCAAATACCCCACCCTCTATGGTTATATACATTTCCAAAAGTCTAAAACTATATAATAAAATTAAAAATGAAAATTGGCTTTCATTGCATATCTTATGTACTTCTGAAAAGCGCTATAGCATTTCGCTACCCATCACATTTTATCATAAGCATTAAAGATATATTAATTTTTTTATAAAGATTTAAACCCCCGCACCATTGTAAATGCACTTACCTCCCCGGATAAAATTAAGCCAAGGTTAAACCCTATAATCCCACTCCATGTGCCCCCACTCACATATGTTTTAATCCCTTTTAACTACACATAAGCCCCATATATATATATAACATATTCGAATATAAAACTTTGGTTATAATGCATATAATACAAAGGTTTTATTACATTATCAATTTCCCAGCACATATCAATAGAATACCCCGGTCCCACATACCTTTTGACCACACCTTCCCTTTTAATCTTGGCCCTCCACTTCAACTTGTTAGATCTAACAGTGTAGAATCGATATCGTGCTCGTAAACCAAATGTTTGCCCAAATCCAAAATCAACGTGAAATGAGCTATTTTCAATATTCTGCTTCCCGTGACGTGGCTCGATTTTATTCAATCGCGTTCGTTTCACCAAATACAGCTTACCACCATGAGCCAATGCAAAAACCGCCAATGGTTTTTGCATTTCAAAATCCAAACTTGCTCCCGCCTTTGATAAGACTCACATTCAATGCATTAATGGTGATTAATTCCAAAAGTTAAAAACCTTTGAAACATCATTTTGATTGTTTATTCATGCATTCCAAACTGAAAAAGAACTTCGCTCGACTGTATTGAAGCTTCCCGACTGTGTTTAAGCCCATGCTAATAAATTTCCAATCCAAATTTGACCACAGATCTCTTGTTTGAAGACTATAAAATCCATTTCTCTGCACCAAGACCTGTCTGTAGGAACAAAAAAAAGCTTTAGAAACCCTTTCAAGTGTCAAATTACCTACAAATTGAGGTATTTTTCATCATTTTAAAACTTTGCGTAGTCAATTCTGAACCGTATTTAAGCAAAACAAGCTTTAAACTATAAAAATTCACTGTGGAAATTGCCCAAAACAAGCCAAACCCTGGCCAATTTTTTCTAGGAAACCTTATTTTCGCTATAAAATTTTTTAAGCCAATTTCCTCATTTGTGTCCACTTAAAATCAATTTCAAAAAAACAGAAAGGAGGTTGAAGCCCAAATATATCTTGAAAACGCCTTTTTACAGTCCAAATTAATTAGAAAACCCTCGTTTTCTATCTTAAACCAGTTTTCATATCTTAGATACCTAATTGAGCAAGGATATCGCTTGAAGCTTATCCTTAGCTTATAAATTGATAAATTTATCCTATGTTTAAAGAAAAAAAATCTTGCAAACAGTTTAAACTTGCATTAGTTACTCAAAAAATGACTAAGAAATAGATGACATCCAAAGATGGGGGTTTTAAGCCTATTAAACCTGGTGGATCCAAGCCTCCCAAATCTGAAGCATCAAAATCCATCAAATCTACTCCTTCACTTACTACTAAAACCACTGTGTCTGTAAATCCCCTTTAGCCACTAGTGCCTATTGTAGAAATTATTCCAATGACTGATATGAATTACAATATTGTTGACCTTGTGGTAGATTTTAATCTATTGGAAATACACAATTGGTGCTATGATAAATACCTTGGCCAAGATTAAATGCCTATTTTGGAAACTCACTTTCCCCAATATGTAGTTCCTTTGACTCATCCTGGACAAGATCTGGTTAGACTGTGTCAAAAGCATTATAAAATAGACCAAAGGGCTGTTGTAAATGCAAACAGAAAGGTCCTTTTTACAATCACAACAGAATCCATAAATCAAATGATGTAATTACCATCTGATAATTGTTTAGTCCCCCTTTCTATTGAATATTTAACCCAGCTGTACTTAAGCCTCGATTTCCCAAATAAGTTTATGATATTTCAAGACTTTATGCCTTCCCATGTTAACATCCCTAAGTTGAACCCTCCTTATTCAATTGCCAAATTTCCTGAAGGGTCAAGGAATATTATTTCCATGTTATCTTTTATACTAGGATATTTCACAGATGGATTCACTGATGAATCCATTCTTGGCTTTCTATCCACTTTATCTCCAGGTCAACCCCCTGCACTCATTTTTGATTAATCCAGTTTTATAGCAGATAGTATTCATCACTAGCTTACCAAACTACCCACTGAAGGGGTTTTCATATACTCTTCCTACTTGTTTCATTTGTTTTTATTCTTCCAAGCTGACAATTTTCCAATTGCTTTGCAAAAGATGAAATTGGAGGGTAAGCCTTTGTCTATTGTCTTCTGGACTTCCTTGCTGAGGAAAGAAAACAGTGAATTCACTTATACAAAATTCTTAGACCTTTTCCTCCATACAACAATGAATATTTTGTACAAAGAAGAGTAGCCCAGGGTTAATGAAGAAATGAAGAGGATATTACAACTATCAGAATAGAGAAAAATGGGAGACTCGTTTCTTTATGAAAAACACATAGAGATAAGAATTTTTGGCTCAAACTTATTACCTTATAAGTTTCCAAAATACATGTGCATGAGAGTTTTTGCATTGGAATAATTAAGGAAAATTCTAAATTCTGACTCCATCGACTTCTTAGCTACTAGGAAAAATACCCAATTCAAGCTTAAAAATCAAGTTTGGCCTTTCATCATAAATAATAGAGAAGTAGAAAAGGAAATCACCAATATAATAGCAGGGTTTAAATTTCAGGAGAGCTTTCCTTGGAACTATGGTCCTCAAGGGATCTTGAGTAATTTAATGGTTAAATGCAAACTTACACCATTTATACATGAACCTAAGCCAAAAATTGAGAAGTTTTCCAACTAGGAAGAATGGATAGAGAAAACTCTGATAGATGCAACTGTCAATGTAGAGCCAGCAAAATAAATGGATAATACACAAGCTATGGTAGTTGCAAAACAGCCTGAAACTTCAATAAAAGGAGACATAGATGAAGGAACTTATACAGCTAAGACCACCACAGATACAAATTTCAAGTTGATTTACAATAAAAGGCTCAAATTCAGTTCCATAGGGAAAGAAAAGGTAATTGACGTTGAGGATACAAATGAGCCAGAGGTAAACAATGATGACGCCACAGTGATAATCAATGAGACTCTTGCAGAGATTGGAAAAGATCAAAAAACAAGTAAAGATGATACCTAGATGATTAAGAAACAAAATATGGATGCTTCTTCCTCATAGACAGGTGAGGAAAAAGACCTAGATATAAAATAAAAGTACAAGCAAATCAAGCAAAAGAATGAAGAAATTAAGTCTAAGATTTATTCTCAGTTTCTTAAGAAAAAACTAGGGAATCAAAATAGGCTACTGACAGCCTTTGACTATTCCACAAATAAAATGATAATGTCATTTCTACAATCAACTACTTCAACACCTAAGACAGTGGTAGACTATAAAAATGTTGAGTTTGAAGTAGATACTGAAAATGTGCATGATCTAGACCAAATTGAATTCCATAGACATAGCTCTGAAATTTTATATTCAACTGTGGTGACAAAGTCTATGAGTGCTACTAAGTTTCAGAATACCATTATTAACATGCAGAATCAAATGGAGAGCTCTGTGGAAAAAGATGAACCCTAATCTTTTTTCCGCCGCCTCCCTTCCTCCAACCACCGACTGGCCTTTGCTCGGCCCTGCAGAAGTTCGAGACGCGAGTTTCAGAGGGGCCCCGACTCCATTCAAGCCATACCTGACGAATAAGAGCGCGTGCAGCCCTGCGCAGGGGAAAAAAGAGAATCATGCGCAGGTTGGGCCCTTTGCAAGCTGCGCTCGCACTGCTGTAGCTATGGCGGTGGACTCTCTTCAGCTGCAGATCGTGGGCAGCTTCGCTGCGAGGATTATCACAACGCTCGGCCTCGAGGGTCTTCAGGCCGCCAAGATATTAGATTTTTTGGATGCTCTGACAGGCAACAAATCAATCTTCGAGGGTTCCAGAGCTACCTCGCATCCCAACTGCTTATGGATCCAGCACGACATAGCAAGAAACCCTCGTGCATTATCTAGAATGGAGCAAGGCCATGATTTTTCTAGCCAGCCCCTGCTCCCCAACAGTCCATTGTTTCAGAGAGCTACCACAGAGCTCACCAGTCAGCCACGCCCCAGCTACAAGGGATACAACCCTCACCTCAATGGATGCAATGCCCTTCGCTGCAGCGCAGATCCGACCATTAAAAAGCGCCTGGCCTCATTTCAGATCCAACTCCGGCTGCTCTCTGGAAAAACTATTCTGCTTTGGGTTTCTCCTTCAGAACTGATACAGACTCTGAAGCTCAATCTGGAACATCGGATTGGGATTCCCTTGACACACCAGAGACTTCTTTTCCAAGGTAAACATCTTGAGGATCCTCTTCCCCTCTCTTCTTACAACATTCACAGAAATGATTCAATCGTGTTTACCCTTCGCTTGAGAGGGGGTGCGGGTGGACAGTCTTCTTCAGCCCCTACCTTCTCTTACAAAGATGTTGTTCATTCTCAGAAACCCAAACCCCCTGCAGCCCCCCAAACCCAGCCTTTTCTGGTAGACAAGCTGGATGAGGTTCCTTCTGTTGAGATCTCTCATCCAGATCTCGCAGAAGATCTTCAGAAATATGCAGATAGAGCTATCATTGGCAGATTTAATGGACTTTGGCCGCGAACCAAGGATCTCTTTGATTGGATCCACGAAAAATGGACAAGAAAATGCCTGGTAAGCTGCTGCTCACGAGAATTCTTCATAGTATTGTTCGATCATTCAAAGCATTATGAACAGGCCTTACAGGAAGTTCGCTGGTTTTATGGAAACGCTGGGCTCTTTCTAACCCCATGGTTCCCAGATTTCGACCCTGCTACAACTACCATCACTAGGAATCCTATTTGGGTCAGGCTTCCCAACTTACCCGTTCATCTATGGCATCTGCAAGTGTTCAGAAGTATGGACGATACCTTGGGACGCTTTATCACAGTAGATCTCGAAAGGGCACTTCAGAACCTCTACACATATGCCAGAATCTGCGTGGAGGTTGACATCAGCAAAGGCTTGCCTGATCAAATCAACATCAAGGTCGGCGATTTTGTTTGGAATCAAATCTTAGACTACGAGAACACTGCATTCCGTTACCGCCACTGTCACCAAACAGGGCATCTGCAGAAATCCTGCCCCTCTCTCGCAGGGAGAAAGACAAAAGGAAACAACACAAAGTCCAAAACCAAAAAATGGACTCCTTGCTCTCCGCCGCCTGCTGTTGACTCTACTTCCTCGAGCTCTGATGATGACAGAAGTGACGCATAATTAGATCCAGCTCCTCAGACTAAAAATTTGTCCACTGATGCACCCGAGCATCCCCCTTATACTACCTTCACTCAGAAGTGTAATCATGAGTCTGCCTCCACTGATTCAGATAAGGAGGCCCCTCCTTTGGAGAACTCCAGTCTTCAAATTGTCACAGCACTTCCTCACCAGAATGGTTGGGTTAAAGTCAACAAAAAGAAAGGGAAGAAATTTCGTGTGGAAAACTCTACCAACTCTGGGTAGGAGTCGGTTCCTTCCTGCCTTTTAGTCGCTTGATGCTGCTCCTTGCTTGTATCTTCTCTCTTTCCGGGGACCGATCTTGATATTTTATCATTTTCGGTTAGCCGTGTTTTTGTCTCTCTTGATTGTACTTTCAGATGTACCATATTTTTCTTAATAGAATTAGTCCAATTCAGAAAAAACATGCAGAATCAAATGAAGCTAGAAAAAGGCTCTTTTCATGCTAAATACCTAAGGATTAAAGCCTTAGAGGATTTGATTTTACAGGTGGGATATGATCCCTCAAATGTGCAGGAAGCTGAATTATTAATTAATAAAAAGAATTAAATTGCAGCTTTGAGGAAACATCTCAAGCTTCCTCAAAGTGAGAACCCACAGACCAAATAAATACTTTAGGAACAAACAAAAAAATAAGAAATGATGTAGTTGATCCTCAAACTAACTGCTCTGATTAAAGAAATGGAGACCCAAATGGATCAAGTTGTTAAGGATAAAGAGAGTGTGAATGAAACTAATTCTCCTATTATTCCTACAGTGATACCAGTGATTACCATAGCTATGGCTTCCACTTTGGGAGAAAATTTATCACCTAAAGAGCCATTGGCAACTGTAGTGCAGTGCATTCAGCTACTACATAAGCCACAGATTCTTCCACAACACAGGTACAACAAATAGATGGACCAGGTCAAATAGTGAAAGCTATGGATAAATTTTCCTTGAAAACTAATGAGATAAATAGCTTGAAAAATATGATTCAAAGTCTTGAAGCCACCAACAAAAAAACAATGATAACTGCTAAAAACCATGAGCAAAAGGCCATCAAACTTGAAGAACACATGAAGAATTTACAAAAGAAGTTAACATTTACTGAGCAGATTTCCTACATCAAGAATCATCTTTGGACAAATATTATTGAGGCCATACATTCTCAATGGCCTTTAATTCAGGTCATCTATGAGCAGAGAGACTTGCTGTTATCAGCACAAATTGAAATTCAGAAAACCAAGGATGAGTTAGTTGATAAGCCATCACACGCTTTAAAATTCATCACTTTCTTGAATAGTAAGAACATAGTAGAGTTGCAAGAGTTACAGGTATAGGACAAAACTGAAACAATGTTACAAATCAAGAAGGTTGTGACCAAGAGAAATTTTATGAACAACCTAGAGGAAAAATGTGAAGCTATGAACATTTCCATTGCTAATTTTTGCCAAAATACACTATTTTGAGGTAGAGAGGCCTACCAGATATTCACGTCTTCGATGAAAAACTAATGGTCCAAAAATATTACAATAAGAAGATAAGGGAGTTTGAAAAAGAACAAGTCAACAAACCACTGACGCTGGGCACTCCTACAGGAAAGGTCATCCTTCAATATGTTGAAGACTTGTTTTTTCTACAACATGAGATTAGGCATATTTTTGTTTTCAAACCTACCTTTGCCAAGTAGACAGATGTCGATGAGAATTTTAGAAAGATAAAAAAATGTGAAAATTCCACTTGGAGAGCAATGGTAAGTATTCATAGATTTAATGTAACAGTGAAAAGGTAAAACAATGAAGAAAATTCACTAAAAATAATCAAACAGAAACAGTGAAACAAAGAGATAGTCAACTGATTTTTTACTACAGTAAGACATATTTTTCAGCAGTAAAGAGTGAAATATCATTCAAAGTGTATCAATGTTTAAAGAAGTAGCGTTAAAGAGTATCATAGGAAAGTGTGTCAGCCATGTCAACTCAAACAAAGATATTTCCTAAACAAGCAGCAAGCAGGACAATTATTCAATAAAAATCTCCTTGTTAGATAAAGTTGTTCTATATATTTTGGATAAGAGGACAACTTGCTGATTTGTTAAGAAATTGTCCCTCTTATTTTGTAAATATATTTTATATTTCCTAAAGATATTCCTACATTTCTCTAGGATATTTGTAAACAACATTTTTTATAAATACTTCTGTATTAGAAGTGTTAAGTGTGGAATAAAATTGCTAGACTTTACTATAGACTTTTTTGCTGAGCATTGGAGGCTATTATGTGTTGATTTTGAAGTAGCAGACTGGACAAAGCTAAACTGGCATCATAATTCAAGATCCATGTGATAAGCTGATGAGTGAATTACTCCCTTCTTTTCATTGTTTTCTGATCTGAGTTTCATGCAATTCATTATATGTTTGTTCTATCTTAATGTGTAACTAGAAATATTGCTACAGGATAGTCTAGTGCTCCCTGTTTTTAAATAGTTACTATTTTAATGTTTTCTGCTAATTTCCGGTGTTAGGAATTCTTAGTTGCTCCTACTCCTGTTTGACCCCTGCCTCCTTCTTCCATTTTCTAGATCAAAGGATCCTTCATTTCCTTTTATCCTGATCATACCATTTCACCAAAAAACACTTTTCCAAATCTCTGAGGGTTATCTATCTTGCCTTGAATACATTTTTACTTTTTTGGCCTTGACTTCTAGTGCTGCTAGCTAGATTTAGACTCCATAGCCCAATGGACAAGTAGATTTCTCTCTAGTTTACCTCTAAGTGATTTTTTCCCACCAAAACCTTTAAAAACAAAACCAATTGTTCTATCATAACTAGCCTAAAAACATAAATCAACAACAAAGATAAATCTTAAAGAAAGAGCGCTCTATGAATTCTAGGAAGGTTAGATCCTAGAATTTGAAGTAGGTTTGTGGTTACCTCTAGTGTTTTTATACTAAAAACTCAAATCCCATAGCTTAAGAAATTACTAGAGTGATAACAGTGCATATGCTGCCCATTTGTGTAGAGAAGTCAAAGTCATAGGAGGAGCAATTTATTTGAGGAGTGGTTGCTGTTCATGTGGGTAGTTTCTTTAAATTCAAGATCTTGAGTCGAAATGGCGTAAATGTGGAGCTGCAAGCACAACGTCAGAGAATACGAAATCATTGAATTGATTATAAATCACAGCGAAACTTTTGGCTCATTATGGGAAGCATGATATTGTCAAGAATGGTGTTGGCAAGTTACAATTTTTGGCTTTCTGCAGAATCAATAGAGCTACTCATTGACCCTAGATTTTCTTCTGCTTCACAGAATCGTGTTTTCTATACACTAGAATCTTGCAATTCCTTCTTCATCATTTCTTTTAAACCAACCTAGATCCATCTTAACTCCAGATCTATCAAGCATCGAGAGGGATCAAATCTCTCGAGGTGCAAACCTCTTTTTTGAGTGGAAAACGTGAGGAAAGGTTTGCACCTCGAGAGATTTGATCCCTCTCGGCACTTGATAGTTCTGGAGTTAAGATGGATCTAGGTTGGTTTCAGTCGTGTGCTGTCAAGGAAAATCTATCGAAGATATGATTAATTTTATCAATAATATATAAATATATAAAATATTAATATATCATTTTAAATATGCTAAATATTTCTGAGATTAACTTGGTCATTTTAATTTTAAATTTTCTTAGTTACCTCAGTTCGTTGAGATGATAAATATTGTTAATAACTATAATGATGAAAAATGATGAAATATTTTTTTTGAATGCAAAGTGACAATAATAGTGTTGAAAGATAGAAAATGTGAATAATAAGAATGTACTCATGTTACAAATATTCTTCATTGTGATCAATCTCAAACTATTTTCTTCTACTATTCTTATTGCAACCCTTGTTAGTTTTTCCATCTTTCTATATCGATTATATGAAAAAGAAAATTTAAATTGTAAACCATTTAAATCTTTAGCCCAAACTGTTGTAGTAAACATGATACCTTGTCTCTCTTGCTCTCCAATATTAATAGGTTAAATCACTATAACATAAAAATCAATGTAGATTGTCAATAACGTTTTGTGCTTAAACTAAAACCAATGCATATTGTTAATCCAATCACTTCAAAATTAATGTACCGTCATATATCCAGTTAAATCAAATCATAAATCAACATATACATTGAAATCAATGCATTTAATGCAAGAAATCAAATAAGATTAGAAAATAACTTCTACATTGAAATCAATGCACCTAATGCAAGAAATCAAATAATATTAAAAACCAACATCTACACTAAAATCAATGCATTTACTCAAAGCAATCAAATAGGATTAGAAATCACCATCTACACTGAAATCAATGCATTTAGTGCAAACAATCAAATATGATTAGAAACAATATACATTGAAATCAATGCATCTAGTGTAAGCAATCAAATATAATTATAAATTGACATCTAAATTGAAATCAACACATCTAGTGCAAGCAATCAAATAGTATCAGAAGTCACCACCTACACTGAAATCAATGCATCTAGTGAAAGTAATCAAATATCATTAGAAATAAATATCTACACTAAAATCGATGCATCTAGTGCAAATAATCAAATAGGATTATAAATCACTATCTCCACTTAAATCAATCCATCTAGTGCAAGAAATATTCTTCCCTCTCTCCACCCTCCATCCTATCTATATCCCCCTCCATCTCTTGTTTTTTGTCTCTCTATCTCACCCCCCTAAACACACACTCTCTCGCACTCCATATATATCATTCTCATTGTCAATCACCCCCTCTCCCCATCTCTCTCTTCTTCCCTCTATTCACCTTCCATCTATATCTCTATCCTCCCCTTCTCTACCTATCCCTCGCTAATCTATCTCTTTCCTCCTTTTGTCCTCTCTCCCTCTCTCCCTATCTTCCTTATCACTCATTGTCTCTCTCTAGAAACCAACATCTACACTGAAATGAATGCATTTAATCAAAGAAATCAAATAGGATTATAAATCGCCATCTACACTGAAATCAATGCATTTAGTGCAAACAATCAAATAGGATTAGAAATCATATACATTGAAATCAATTCATCTAGTGCAAGTAATCAAATATAATTGTAAATCAAAATCTAAATTGAAATCAACACATTCAATGCAAGCAATCAAATTGTATTAGAAATCACCACCTACACTCAAATCAATGCATCTAGTGCAGTTAATCAAATATCATTAAAAATAAATATCTACACTAAAATTGATGCATCTAGTGCAAATAATCAAATAGGATTAGAAATCACCATCTCCACTTATATCAATCCATCTAGTGCGATAAATATTCCTCCCTTTCTCCACCCTCCATCCATATCTATATCCCCCTCCATCTATTCTTCTTTGTATCTCTATATCACGCCCCTAAACACACACACTCTAACACTCCATATATATGAATCTCTTTGTCAATCACCCCCTCTCCCCATCTCTCTCTTCTTCCCTCTCTTCACCTTCAATCTATATCTCTACCTTCCCCTTCTCTCCCTCTCCCCTGCTAATATCTCTCTTTCCTCCTTTTTCCCTCTCTCCCTCTCTCTCCATCTTCCTTATCACTCACTCTCTCTCTCTAGAAACCAACATCTACACATAAATCAATGCATTTACTCAAATAAATCAAATAGGATTCAAAATCGCCATTTACACTGAAATTAATGCATTTAGTGCAAACAATCAAATAGGATTAGAAATCATCTATATTGAAATCAATTCATCTAGTGCAAGTAATCAAATATAATTATAAATCGACATATAAATTGAAATCAACACATTCAGTGCAAGCAATCAAATTTTATTAGAAATCATCGCCTACACTGAAATCAATGCATCTAGTGCAAATAATAAAATATGATTAGAAATAAATATCTACACTTAAATTGATGCATATAGTGCAAATAATCAAATATGATTATAAATCACCATCTCCACTTATATCAATCCATCTAGTGTGAGAAATATTCTTCCCTCTCTCCACCCTCCATCCATATCTATATCCCCCTCCATATCTTCTTTTCTATCTCTCGATCTCACCCCCCTAAACACACATGCTCTCGCACTCCATATATATCAATCTTTTTGTCAATCCCCTCCTGTCCCCATCTCTCTCTTCTTCACTCTCTTCACCTTCCATCTATATCTCTATCTTCCCCTTCTCTACCTCTCCCCTGCTAATATCTCTCTTTCATCCTTTTGTCATCTCTCCCTCTCTCTCCATCTTCCTTATCATTCACTCTCTCTCTCCCTCTCTCCACCTTTCTCTCTCTATGTATTTCTTCTTACCTCCCTCTCCCCCCCTCCAAGTCCATCTCTCTTTCCCTCTTGCTCTCTACTCTCTCACATCCTCTCTCTTCCTTCCTCTCTTTCCCCTTCTCTCGCATCGCTCCCTCCCTCTCTCTCTCTCTCTTTACCCACCAACTATGTTACTATATCCCTCCCTCTCTCTTTATATCTCCTTCTCTCCCCCCTTATCTCCATCTCTCCTTATTTGTCTCTTTATCTCGGCCCCAAACATACATGCTCTCTCTCTGTCTCTCCCTTGTCACTCCCTCTCTCTCTCCACTTCTCACTATATATTTATTATTTCCTACATCTCTCCCCCTCCAACTCCATCTCTCCTCCTCTTTCTCAAGTCGTCTCTCTCGTCCTTCCTCTCTCTCTCTCTCCTAGCTCCCTCTCTCTTCCCTGATCTCTCTCTCTCTCTCTCTTCCCTTCAATACTCTCTCTTCCCCCATCACTGTCCTCCTCTATCTCATCCTTCCTCTCTCTCCCTTTATCTCCTACCTCCCTCTCTCTTTTCCCTCCAATCATTTCTCTTCCCCCATCTCTCTCTCTCTCTCTTTCCGCCCCTCTCTCTCTCTACAACTACATTACTATATCCCTCCCTCTCTCCTTCTCTCTTCTCCTCTCCCCCCTTCTTTCCATACATCCTACTTTGTCTCTTTATCTCACCCCTAAACATACACACTCTCTCTCCATCTCTCCCTTATCACTCTCTCTCTCTCTCTCTCTCTCTCTCTCATCTTAGTTATGTAAGATAATAAACATAAATATCCTTAAATATAAAGTAGATTATCGAGTAAATATGAAAAAAGGTTTTATTTACTTACCATACCTCTAGTTTATTTATATTTTTATTCATTTATCGTACCTATTTTAATTACTATGGTATTTGACCCATAAGCTTGTTATATAATTAGGTTTTTATTTATAATCCAATTTGATATATTGTCATTTATTTACCTTACCTCTTTATACCTCTATAATATTTATTTATTTACCATATCTCTTTATACCTATTTTATATTTATTTATTTATCATACCTCTTTATACCTCTTTTATATTTATTTATTTACCATACTTATTTTATAAATATGGTATTTGGCCCATGGTATTTAGCCCATGATATCAATATTAATTTGTCCCATGGTATTAGTCCCATAGGTTTCATCTAAATAAAACCTCTTTTTTAAGTTTTTTTAAATATAAAAAGATTTATGGGGTAAATATAAAAAGAATTTTTATTTATTTACCATACATCTAGTTTATATATATTTTTATTTATTTACCATAGCTCTGGAGTAAGGATAAAAATAAGTTTTATTTATTTACCATACCTCATGTTTATTTATATTTATATTTATTTAAATTTTAAAATATTTCAACTTTGATGGGGAAATATTTATGTCTTTAAATATTTTAATTTATCCATAGAATATGAGTTTTCTTTTAAAAGATTCATTTTACAAATATTTAATTAAAAGAAATATTAAAAGTTTGGATTTTGATTGTTTGTTTGAATTTAATCTTTTCCTTTCATTTACAAAATGGTATTGACTTTACTAAAGAGAAAAGATGTTTAAAATTTTACTTAATTTGGAAATTCAATGTGGTAAATTTTTTTGTTAAAGGTAAATTTATGATCCATTCAAATTTACGTATATAATTTACTATCCATTCAAATTATATAAATAATATACAAAGTTAAAAAATTTATATATAATTTAAATATTCAATTTATATAAAATTCAAGATTACGTTAATGTTTTTTATTGAAATTAAAAAAAAAAAAATTTATTATTTTTTTGAGAACATGACATACCCAACATCACGATCATGCTGAGCTGTAGATTGCGCCTCTCAGCATAATAATAAATATTTTTCTGTAATTGTGTTTGACTAATACCTGCAACGCAAATGAAGGTAGGTCGGTTAACATGAGAAGAAGGCACAAATTCAAAAAATGCAAGAAGTGGGTTTTGATGTTTTGTTGGTTGCGCGCTTCTTTTTTGGGCATAGGAAGAAATCAATTACTCCGCTTGATGTAGCAAATTTATTTAAATAGAAGACTTCCACACATGGATTTCTAAGGCTTAGAACGCTATCCAATGAAGTCGAGAAATATGTTGCTCGAGTATGGAGCGTAAAACTATTACGGTTGGATAGGTATGCATACCAAAAAAACCAAGCTTGCATTATTTTAATTTATGAGAGACACGTAGTGGGAAATTTTACATGAGAATTTTGTTAAAAGAGTTGAGAAATATTGAGAAAGGATTTACATGAGATTTTGTAAATTACTTAGGTGGTGTATTGGTAAAGGCGGATTTCATAAAGTTTTTTTGAAAAGTAAAAAAAGAAAAGGTTTTGAAATTTGAGAGGAGAGATTAGGAGTTTTGTGGAGTAATAAGGTAAATTTTTCATGAAGGGATAAATTTCTCTAAAGATAAAGTGTAAAGTAATTAGTAGTGGTGAAAAGAAATAATAAAAATAAAAGGTTGTATCAAAGATGAAAGTAAATTGATGTTGTAAAGTATGGTGGAGGACAAATGAGTTGTTGCACAATATTTTGAGTGGGTGATATATGGTTTCATAAAACCATGTGTGGGTTTGAGAATGCATGGCTTCATAGTGTAATTTTAACTTTTTAATTATGTGTTCCAAGTAGGAGAGTTATGAGAGGGGGGATTTATATGGGATTATGTAAACGAGTTTATGTTATTTTTGGGGCTTTTTGTAAATAGTAGACTTAGTTATGAAATATGATTTTCTATGGAATGAAGTTGAAGCAATGTACTGAATTTGGAAGTCATAAAGGAGTTGTAAAAGTCCAAGTTGAAGCCAAGTTAAAGTTATTGTAACAAAAAAGGGTTCATTTATTATTGTATCCAACACCTAAGATCCATTGATGTAAAATCTCATGTCAAAATCAAATTTAATTCAAGTGAAAGGTGATTGTAATTGGTGCATGATCGGCACAACCCAACACCCAAAGTGTTGTCATTTCAAAGAGATTTTGAAGAAATACAACAAATTGGTAATGTGATTCAGTTGCAGGTTACAGTGAACAAGGTGAGGTTCACAATAGACGATGAAGATGGAGGATCAAGAGAATAGTCACAACAATGATGCCATGGTAGTTGGAATTAATAATGAAGAAAGTGAGATTTCTGAATTAAAGACACGATTGAATGTGTTGCTAGAGATACTACAAACACAAAGACACGGATGGATAATAAAAAGAACAATTTTATGGCGATTTAAACGATTGATTGAAATAAGATTGAAGCACAAACTAAACTTCCAGACAAAGATATATATTTGTGCAATTGAACAAGCATCAATGTTGGGTGACAATGATGATGAACTTATGGATATGGATGAGGAAGAGTTAGTGGAAAACTTGAAGTATTGTATGCTACATAAGGAAGAGATGTAGGACACCATAAGGGCGACCTCGAGGTCTCATGATTTTAAAACCAATACTTCTTTTGTGCTCACAGGTAGTGAAGAATCGAAAGAAACCGAGAGTAATCTGGAAATTAAGGAAACTTAAGAACCATTAGAGGAGCCTATGAAAGTCTACAAAGGCATAGATATGGAGGATATTGCTGCAGAAATATATTTTTTAGAGGATTCGTTGAAAAATCCAAAGGCTAGTTATGAAACAAATGAAATGATAATAAACTACAACAATTTCACAGAGGATGAGGACGATATTTCAATGACGAAAATGCAGTAGCAAAGTGGTCGCAATGAGGAAGACTTCCAGGAGAATAAGCAAAGAATGATAGAAGATATGTGATATCCTAATGAATTCATGGAGAAAAAACATATAACACAAAGGAAAGAAGCTTACATTAGCAAGGAGGAGGGACAACTACATCATAAGCCTAGAAACACCAAAGAACGACAACATCCTAAAAGAACTAATTTATTGCAAATGAAAGTTTGGGATGTAGGAGAATTCTTAACATTTTATGAAGATTAATGGTCAAGAGACCATGTTTTATTTTTACCTTGGGAATCTGAGGTAGGAGCATCTACCCTAGGTTAGCCATTCGCTAAGTGAGTTAGTTTTTTAAGTTAGGATTTAATTAACTAATGTATTTTCCTATGGTTTTTAGGAGATAATTGGAATTATTATAAGTAGAACTTTCGATAGGATTATGGACGGTCGAGAAGATCATGGATTAATTAAGGATAAGGGATTGAAAGAGATATTTTAGAGATTAGATGAGAGATTTTAGGGATTATGACAGATATTTTGCGAGTTAGTTTAGGGATCTAGAACCTACATTGGGTTATAACACAATTGTATAAATAGGTGAGCTCTTGAGTCATGTAGGTTGGTAGAAGAGTGTGTGTGAGAGTAAGGAATGTGATGTCCAAGCATGAGGCCAAGTTCTCTGTAAATATTTTTTTATTAATTTATTACTGAAAGAGATTTGATGTGCATATGTTTAATCTACAATTTTAATTTTGGTATGTGTTAACTTAATTAATGTGCAAACCCTATTGTCGGCTCCATTAATTAGGCTCACAATTCTTATTCATGGCTTCTCAAGCCCGGACTGTACTTCAATATGGATTCTCTGCACTATGTTTAATTGACTGGGGTGTGCACAAAAATATTAGAGGTAGCTTACTCCATATCTCAAAACAACCTTCTCTGAAATGATCCTGTGAAATAATGGTCCTTGTTGTCTTGACTGGACACTCGCAACTATCTTCATTAATTTTTGAACCAAGTCTGATGTGCACTCCGTTAATACTCTTTTGGCTAATCCATCTTTGAATACAACTATGTGCTGTAATATTAGTCTTTACTCCACATAGTTACATCATTAGAGCACTACATATCGCAAGTTTCTAAAACAACACATTGATATTGCGCTTCTTCGATTTCCTTGGATACTTTAGCTTTTAGCTCTTTTAGCACTGCTTTCCCATAGGAGCATGACCTATGATAAAGGGATTTAGCGCTTAGCTCCTAAGGCCTTCAAGCTCCTACCGGGGGATACTCTCCCTTTGTATTGGCATTGTGCCTTTGGTTATCTGAACCCACCTTATGACCATGTGCCAACCTTACATTGGAGCCCACTCCATCTGAGCATTCCTCATGAGCATTTGTGAAGGATTTGCAGGATCCTTCTCCTTCTAATATGTCAACCTCTGATATGATGTCATGAATTCATTACTCCATGTGGCACTTCTAGAGTGTTGCCACATGTCACCTAGATTTGGCCCACTAGACCACTGAAAAATGTTGAATCTCTCTAGCATGTGTTCTGTCATACCATCACATCATGCTGATGTCATCTACCAATTCAACATTTCAGAGCCAATCTTATGTTTCCATGTGTCCTACCAGAGGAGAGAGAGGATGTCCTGATAGAGCTTGGTTTCACCGCAGAATCCTTTGTTAATTTCTCTTTGGAATTTATCAGTGATTTTACCTCTTGTCGACATGTTTTATATCAAAAATTCTTAAAGGATATTTGTAAAGAAGTTCCAATATTCTAGACCCCATATATTCTGATGAACACAGGCCTATGATATTCCGATATCTCGAGCCTTTGATATTCTAATAAGCTGATATTTTCCAACCTTCAATATGTCAATGTGCCGATATTCGCTTACCTCCGATATGTCGATGATCTCCAACTTCCGATGCTGTGATATTTGTGAACCTCTGATATCACCTGCTTTGATTCTCCCCTATCAGTTCTTGATGTGTTCAAACCCCGATATTTCATCCTTCTCAAGGCTTCAATTCCTTGGACATCGGAAGGACATATCCTTTGATCCAGGAGTCTATTTTTTGACTTCCACATATCATTGGAAATATTTTCCAGAGCTCTTTCTAGTGGGTAGGGTATGATGTAGACTTGGAGCACATTTTCTGCCTTTGATGTGACTCCAAAAATTATTCCACACTATTTTTATGGACATGTTAACACCCCAACCATCATAGAAATCATTTAATTTCTTTTCAATAAGCCTGCTTCTGTGATGACTCTCTATCAAAAGCCTATAGATATCAATGGAACATTGTTGACACTTGTTGACATAAATGCCAATAATAATCTCTATTGAGTCTTGTTGATCTCAATGTCAACACTAACACAACCACCCATTATTCAACACATCTAATGTAGTAGTTGGGGTGGTACTATCACAACCCAAAAATGACACAATTAACCATTCGAATGTGTATGCTATTCAAGTTAAACAATTTAGAGATAGTGTGATGCCTCAACCATTTGGGTACCATTCCTACCTCTCTTGAGGCCCAATTCAATGCAAATTAACTCACAACAACTTGTGTTATAAAAAATAATCATTATTTTTTGGAGGTTCCATATGAAAATTAACATTATGTATTTCGTTTTCTAAAGTTCTCCTAGATGTAAAACATGGGCACATGCATACTCTAGAAAAATAAAATCTTTTAAACTAAAAATAATATATATATTTCATTAACAAAAATATATAAACATTACAACATAAATAAACGTAATGGAAGACAAATTATCATCTTTAAAATTTTACAATTGTCTACATACCTACGACATTCTATGCGATCATAGACCACATTTTTCATTTGTTTCAATAGTACGCTACCCTTGAGTTGCAGATTTTGAATCCATGGGAATTAGCATTATCTTTTGAAAACCTGGTACATACCTAATACCAACAACTATTAACCAAGTTACCAAGCTCGATAACCTCCAATTTATACTCCCGTGGCTTCCAAGGGTTCCACTACTATCATAGTCCTTCCAGGACTCCAATTCCACCATTTTTCACATGTTTCCATGAAAGTTTTCCAAATTCTTGATAAAATTCATTCATATTCATGCCCCAATAAAAGAATCCTGTGTGTGTATACTTCACTTTGCCAAAAATATTATTTTCTATATAAATGCCTATATTTTTGCCACTTGGAATTCACCAAAGTCTTTAATTTACTGTGGTTATATGCATGGGAACTTTTCATGATCATTAGGTCATAAAATATTGTTTCAATAATACATGGAGTGTCATCCCCCAATCCTCATTTACATATTTTTTTTTTTCTGTAATCCTTTATTTTATTAATATATATTTTTTACATAATTATGTTTCCATCACTTCTAGCCTAAAAATAGAAAACATGTGCATATGTGCACAACAACCACATTACGCATATTGATAAGGTCCGACCATAATTCCTTTATTAATGTAGTAGGCCCATTGGGCCCCGTAAGAGTCATGGTTAGTTATTTAGTAAATAAATCCGATAAGATGTTAACCACATTAATGATGATTGTATGTGGTTGACCGGTATATAAAAGAAGGATCACAATTAGTTAGTTTAGTTAAGGATGATGAATAAAGAGGTCATAGATATTAAATAAAGTGGTTAAACCATATTATGCAAGGGACCACAAATAGTTATGGTTTTGGATCTCATGAAAATATATAGAGTCCAAGATAACGAGGGAAATATCTTCGAGTATTTTGTAATTAAGCTCTACTATGCTAGAGGTTTCCCCCTCAAAGAGGCATATGAACATTATTTTCTGCTACTCATAATAAAAGATTCCAACCTTGTCTCATTTTCGGCATTATTTCTCTGGTTTTTTCTGGCATTTTGATATTATCTACATATTAAGAGCATTACAAATGGTATTAGAGCACTTTCCAGGCTCAACTGCACCACCAATTTTAGTAAAAGAAAAACAATGTTAGAGATGTCTTTTAATGTGTTTAAACCATAAATATATGTCATTACACGCATCAACCTGTGGTTGGAGAAGCATACACACAAGAACTACATGAGATGATCACATAAGCTGGAATCATTTGTAAACCTTGTTGGTACCCCTTTGAGTAGTAGTGCATTAGACAACAAATGTACACAAACTTCTGTTCCACATAACTCTAATATATCATAAGTCCTCCTAGGTTAACCCAAAACCAAACCATAGATATTTTATCATTTATCTTGTGAATATGGTACACCGAGAACAATACTAGGGGAGACTACTCGCATGCCGCATGTACTAAGGGTAGTCGGGTAGTATGACTGAGGGCATGGTCGATACTCCTCAATTAGTGCTCTAAAATATTGGGTTGAGTACTATCATTGGATCCCTTATGTATATCATGATCTATAGCACCTAACACTCCATATTGTCATAGTTCCCTCACTTTTTGTTGTTGGGCGTCATAATCCTACACATTTTTCAGTATCCAGATGTTGGGGTATCTTTCACTGCAATATTGATTAGTTGAGACAATTAAATTCTTACACATTTTGTACTATACATAAGTTTTGGTTTCTTCCACCACAATACTGATCATTTGGGACCGCCAAATTCCTACACATTTTATAGTACAATGATTTCAGGATTTTCGTTGCCGCAATATTGTTCAACTAGGACTAATAATTCGATTAGAGTTAGAAAAAAGTCTAGTGGTCCCAAAATTCTACTTGTAAGAGATGTAGCCCACAATATCCAGGATTTAAAGCTAATCATGGTGATACATGTTGGGCCATGGAAAAAGTACGTTTTACCCCCATCTTTAGCTTGATTTATTATTAAATTGTATATGTGTTCCTTAATTTTAGAAATAAATCAAAGGCGAATAGTATAAAAGTAGGGTAAAATGAATTATTAATAAATAGTGTGTTTAATAGTATAAAAACTAAATTTTTTTGTCTTTATTGATAAGAAATTTGAACCAACCAACTGTTGACCAAACGACCGAACAACAGTAGTCAAGAAAAGAAAATGAAATCGTGTATGGTTCCTGTGAATCAAAAAGAGATGGAAATACATGCCTATTCTTGAAGCATTCGGCAGATAGTTGTGAAGCCTGAGGATCTCCCAATCCTGAGGATTCACTATTATCTGTTTTATTTCTCCTTAAAGTTATAAAAAGTTGTAAGTGAAAGGTAAGAGGAGAGATATTTCTGTATATTGTAACTTTTTGTAATAAACTTTTATTTAGACAGAGTCTTTGAACTCGTGATGATGTACCTATTATATTGATTAATGAAAGAGTTAACTTTTTTGTTATAAGTGGATTGGGACTATTTCTTGGCACAAGACTTCTATGGGCTTCGGGCTTGGTTCCTAGGAGTTCTCTTGCTATTTTGTGTTATACATTTATTTACTTATTATTGCAAATTATAAATTCTTACATTTTGTAGAATTATGATTCAATTCAGTAATTTCAAGCGTGGTGTGTTACGATTTCCTTTTCAATCAGGTTGAATTTATCATTACTATTCCTTTATTACTGAGTGATGTCTTTCCATTTATTAGATTAATTTCAGCATGGTTAAGTAGTTCCTGTTCAATTCTGCACATTGTTATTTCTTGAGTTTTTCCCATTGCAAATGTGAAGTATGGTTTGTTGTTCAATTTTGAATATTGTCATTAATTGATTTATAGAGAATTCCATTGCAAAATGTCAGTAGGTGATTTCTATTCAATTTATTCAACATTCCTTTTCTACTGTTGTTCAATTCATTAATCTTGTTGTTCAATTGCAACAGATCTTTAATTTCAATGTTGAATGTTTACCTTTTGCATAAGTTTAGACTAGTGTTTCATTTTTTGATTGATTTGAAGTATTTCACTCTTTGATTTTAAATTGATTGATTGAACTTCGAGAATTAGATAGTATTTCTTCCAATGGTTTAGAATAGTTAACCTCTGATTTCACTCGCATATACTTTGTTACACCCTTGAAATAAAGATACTTACCCTAGGTTGATAATTAATGTGAAGCATTAACATTACTTTTAACATTAATCTTTTTGAGCCAACATTTTGGCGTCGTTAGAAGGGAGAGTGCTTAAGAGTGATGTCCTTTTGTTTTTCTTTTTTCTGTAAAAGAACGGGTATTGAAAACGAGAGGTAAGAACCTATGTTTTAGAAAGGAAAATTCTTGCTCACCAGCACGATTTTTAGCAATTGTGCAAAGTTTAAATAGGATAGTTTTTTTCTTTAGGAATTACTAGAAAGAAAAATATAGAATTGGATCGAAAACCCCCGTCTAAATTGAAAAAACCCAAGGGATCGATGACCCTTGGCAGAAACACCTTTATAGATGTAATCACAAGACATGCTGAATCTTAGGCATTTGTAGGACCTGGGAAAATTTCCCAAAGGAATCCTACTATAATCCCTCAGGCAGTATCCTCACCATTTACAGCCCATGCCGAGATCCATAGTGAAACTGTAGGGTCTGAAAAAAGCTTTCAGACTATAGAACATTTCAGTCCCAACCCTTCACAAGAGGGAAATTATTGCAATTTGTAAGAAGGAGAGGGGGATAATGATAGTGCTGTAAGAATAAATCTAAAAACTCCAAAGATTGGATCTACTGAAATAGTGGTTGAGAGAGGGACACCCAAAATTCTAGATCGAGGTAGTGCTGCAAGGCCTCCTCCAAATCCACCTCCTAATAATGCTCAAATTATTCTCGTGGACCAGGAAATCTGTGAAGGTTATTGGCACATCTTTGATCAAATGGCACAAAATCAACCCCAGGGATAAACATCAACATTGGAGTATCCCATTTTTCACTCGGTTGAAAATTCCCCTATGAAATCTATTGCGTTACAAAACATCCCCACATTCCATGGACTGAATTCGGAAGATCTCGATGCATTCCTTCTTTTTTTTTGATGTTTTGTGTAGGGGATATCATTACACCACTAACCCTAAAAAATTGAAATTATTGCCTTCTACATTGAACGGGGAAACTCTACGCTGGTTTATGGGGTTCAATGGGGGAACCATTAATAATTGGTATCAAATGAAATGCTTTGTTCTTACTAAATAGCAAGATTATTGCCAGACTCGAGAATGACAATATGAAATCTTCAACATGACTGCAAAATATAACAAGACATTAGAAGAATATGTCGAACAGTTCCAGTATAATTTGCAAAGGTCACCATATACTAAATTATCTAAAGATGTCCTAAAAGTAGCAATGATAAAAGGAATGAAAGATGAATGGATAGAGACACTTAATATAATGGGAAAAGCAGACATCTATCAGGAAAATTATGATAAAATTATTTCATTATGTATCCAGTTCTCTCGAGGCAGTATGCATAATAGGCTAGCTAGACGCGATTCAGTTGCTATCAGAATTATAAATAGTTAGGTGGCAGCATAACCAGAGCAGAATTAGGGAATCCCTTGGAATATTTCAAAACCGATATCTTGGGCACCCTCACAACATAGCTAGATGTCTTGAAAGCGAAGCAGAAACAAGCTTTAGCAAAACATAACTTGGCTATTTTTTTTCCACACTGTCGGAAGAAACAAAACCAATGGGAGTGTCCATTGGACATGGTCTAGACATGTGCCATATGTACCAAGGACCAGCCCACTGAAAAATCCCCTTCACTTCTAGGGTTGAAAGTGGTCTTAAAATAAGTAGAAGATGAAACATAACTGATATATCTGATGAATCAACATCAACAGTGGCAAGCCTGACCAACAGGTATGCCACAAGGCCAATCTCTATTCTTTCCTTCTTCACAATTTAATCAGTAGAACTATGGAACATCATGAAAAAACCAATAATTTTTTTTTCTTGTCCATCCAAAACATTTTCCATGTCCCCTTGGCCAACTCAATCCTTTCCAGGTAATGGTTGGCCGAATTTTATTTTCTCTCCTTCATTCTGGAAAAAAAACCCATATCGGTCCCAGTGGCCTGCCTCCACCCAAAAAAATTCAAATTGGTCTCAAAACTGGCAATGACTCGTTGGAATGACCAATTTACCTATGGGAGCAAGGGCTCAAACTCAACTCACATTACCATCTCCATACCCAGTACAACAAAAGTCGTAGCCTATAATACGCCCTCAACTTCCAGCTCAACCAAATCCTAATCCTAACAAAAGACCTTTTCAACTGATCCATATTGTTGAGATTTCGGACTCCAAAACTGAACAAAAGGAATGCAATGAACTTAGGATGAGATCAAGGCATGCTATTTCACCTAAAGAAGATACCTCCCTGCTAAAAATTGAGTCTGAAATTCCATCAACACCTAAATAATTGACTATGACTGAAACGAAGATAAAACAAGGGAGGGAGACAATTGAACAAAAAGATCCTAAAAATCTTATTATTTCCTCTCTCCCATTCCCTGAGAGATTATTAATACCCAAGTCAATTATCTCTTCAGATTTTGATCTCATAAGGGAATTAAAAAACACTTGTATTTAAAATTTCTCTCCTACAGGCTATACAAGACATCCCTATTTATGCTAAAACAATTAAAGAATTATGTGTAAAAAATCTTGTGAGGAAAGAAAAAAAATTTCCAACTGTTCATGTTGTAGGGACACTGTCAAATTTAATTTTGGGTAAAGAAACACAGATCAAATATGATGACCCAGGAAACGCCATAGTCACAGTACAGATCTATGGTCGCTCCTTCTCAAACACGTTAGTCGATTTGCGAGAAACTATTAATATTTTAAGTACAGAAACATCTGAAACACTTAGTATAACATCCTTGGAACCCACCACTACCTTGATGGAAATTTCTGACCGATCTGGTGTTCAACCATAAGGTACATTATAGGATATCCTGGTTTCTGTGGACTCATGGGAATACCAGACATATTTTTTAGTTATTAACCCAAAACATAGAATAGACAGACATCCACTGATATTGGGATGACCTTGGTTAGTGATTGGTCTCGACTGCACCAGTCTTGCATGGCCCCAATTGGGAGATTCCCTTTAACATTTCTTTGAATGCATCTGACATAACGATAGGAGATATTCTCAGTCAAGATGATGATAGTAAGCCCTACGTTATTTACTATATCAGCATAAATCTCACTCTTGTTGAACTAAATTATATAGTGACCGAAAAGGAATTCTTGGCCGTCATTTATGCTATAAATACATTTATACATTAGATAAGTGGATATCAAGTATTTCTGTATAACGATCATTCTACCATTATGTGTTTAGCTAACAAACCTATTAAAAATGGGAGAGTGACTTGTTGGTTGTTTCTTTTATAGGAGTTCGATATACCTATTAAGGACCGTCTAGGGAAAGGGAACGTAGCTGTAGATTTCTTGTCTCGAGTCCCAAGGACAAATGATCCACTGGTGATAGATGATCAATTACCTGATCAACATTTGTTTACCGTGGTAGTAAAAGTGCCATAGTACGCAGATGTAGCGAATTATCCAGTAGTAGGGAAACTATCGAGACACTTGACAACAAAGGAACAAAAGCTTATTGTTCAACGCAGTAGTAGTTTTTCTTAGATTGGTGGATATATTTTTCACACAGGAGCTGATATGCACATATGCAAATGCATTTGAGAAGACGAGTTCCATGACATCTTGAAGGCCTACTATGAAGAACCATGTGGTGGACATTTTTCAGATCGCATGACTGGGCACTAAGTACTACAAATGGGCTAGTATTGGCCCACAATTTTTAAGGATAAACAAAATATGTGCAAGCCTGTGATAGTTTCCAAAGAATGGGTCGATGTGGCCAATCCGACGAGATTCCATTGTAGCCATAGTTGGCAGTGGAACCTTTAAAATGATGGGCCTTGGAAATTTTTGGGCCATTCAATCTGCCATCAAATTAGAAGGCCTAAATACTAGTTGCCACAGACTACGTAACGAAATGGGTAGAAATAGTAGCTTTTCTAAGAGCTACATAAGATTCTATGATCAATTTTATTTTTGAGCTATTTTTGCGGTATGGCTTACCCAAGGAAGTGATAACTAATTGAGGGCCACATTTTGTAGGACAAAAATTACAACTACTCTACGGAACCACCATATCATTCATAGAGTCACTTCTCCCTACCACTCGCAGGTGAACGGGCAGGTCTAAAGTACCAATAAAGTCTTTGAAGCAATTCTTACTAAAACAGTCTAGACACAATGCAAGATTGGGCTACTAGACTGTCAGAGGCCTTGTTAGCTTATCAGACAACTTGAAAAAACATTACTAGATATTATTTGTACCACCTGATATTTGGAAATGAACCAATTTTCCCCATTGAATTTGAGATAAAGACTCTTAGAACAACCCAAGAAGTGGGGTTGGATTTCATAGAGGCCGAAGTTAAAATAATTCAACACATAAATGAATTAGATGAAGCACAACTACTTTCTCTACAACATACTGCAATTATTCAGCAACAACGGGCTAAGTGGCATGACAACCTCATAAAAAAAAAGATGTTCCAAAAAGGAGATTGGGCACTCCTCTATGATTCCAGATTTCAAGATTTTCTGTCTAAATTAAAAACAAGGTGGCTTAGGCCATATGAAATTCAAGAAGTACATAAAAATGGTACCATTAATTTGACCACCATATATGGATCTGACACTGCCTTTCGAGTAAATGGACACCGGGTGCACCTCTATCATAAACCACTCACAAAGAGTATTTCTGCCAGCATGTGCGTGACGATCACACTATCCAAATCTTATTTGCAGGGAGTAATGACCCGACAACTTCAATTTTATAAAAATATGTTATTTCATTTTAGCTGCAAATAGTATATATATTTTTCATGCATTTGATTGTAATTTATAGGTTTTTTTTTATTATTATATAAAATAATTCCATTTTATTTCTCTTTTATTTGTTTTCAACGTTCAATCAATTGAATAGTTTTTGTTCAATCGATTGAAAAACTTTTGTTCAAAGAAAATGAAAAATTGCCTGTTTTTTTCCTTTCGTGTGTTTTATTTTATTTTTTCAATCAATTGAATACCTAATTTTGAATCGATTGAAGAGTTGTTGTTCGAACCAAATGAAAAAATGAAATTTTCCCTTTCATGTGTTTTTATTTTTGTTGTTCAATCAATTAAACAACTGCTATTCAATTGATTGAACAACTGTTGTTCGAACCAAATGAACAACTGTTTTTAGCGTGTTTTTTAAATTATTATTTTTTTGATGATTTTTTTGTTCAATCAATTGAGAAACTTATATTCAATCGATTAAAAAACTGTTGTTTGAACCAATTGAACAACTACCTTTTTTTTTATTGTGTGTTTTTAAAATTTTTATGTTCAAAGTAGCAAACCTTTTTTTTTTTTTTTCTTTTAAAAATATCTACTCTTCCTTTACACAGTCTTGCCATAAAAACCATTTTATTGAATGAGGAATTTGCACCTAAAGTAGAGAAAGAAGTGATATTACTAATAATTATTTTTGGAAATTTTGATGGATATATTTACTTTGGAAGCTGACATGGTTTATATATATAATGATTGGATGGAAATCCCCTATTCACTCATATTATCAAGCAATTCATTATATTAATCTTATGCCAGTTTATCATGAAGAGAAGTGAATAAGGGCACCATTTTTATTGGCATTTGTTTTCTACTTCTTACACCATCCCTAACTCTTAGGGAGTTAATGAGCCTCCCTCCATTTATAACAAAAATAAAATACGTTTGTATGTGCAAATTTTTAAAAGACAGGATAGGGGATCTCATTATGAGCCAGCCTACCATGATCATGAGGATATAACAGGTGACATTCCCACAATTGCCACCATACCAGGGTAGTGACCTTCTCGACAACTAAAGTTTCTTGAAAGATAGGAGGTCTCATCACGAGCTAGCCTAATCACTCTGTTAAACCCCCATGAATGGAACAATGACTATCTGGCCACGACACCAGCATAGTGGTCTCTTTAGAAAACAAGCAAAGTGTCTACCTTTAAATAGAGGATTCTGGCTTATCTTTGGTTTAAAACAACAACGCTATCAAGGCTATGGATGCCTGCTCGCAGCAATGGCTTTTCCTGTGGTATTGGAGTATTTTTTACAACAACAAATTATTTTACATTCCCCTATCTACTATTGATCCATTCCTGAAGCACAATGCATTGTTTGACTAAGTTTTATCATTATAATAACCTATATGCATAATCAACTTTGATTTTATATCAATTATCTTAATTATGTTGAATTGAGTGATAACAACATCCATCATAATCCGTTACCTATCACGCTTCCATCATATTATGCCATCAAAATAGAAAATCGTTTTTGTAATAATTTCTCCTCCTCTTTTCTCCTTTTTTGGTCATTTCCATCTGATGTACATTTAGATGAATGCCAGCCTCTGACTTGTATTTCGTGTGCATTCATGATTTCTGCCACCCTTCCTCTTTTCGTGTTCTTAAATTTCGTGGACGTCATTATCTCGTTGGAGGGAGTACAAATATCTATAATAAACATGCATGCGAATTAAGTATGTGACTTCGTTCGGATAGGATAATTGGAAAATAAAATAATTGCATTAACTTCATGAATTCACATTTCTCATAATAAATTTTATAAGAGTTGCATGAAATATTTGTGTTGTTTTTAACTAACAGAGCTGAGAGAAGCGCATGTAGAAGGGTGAATAAATCAGTTCCAAAAGCGTAATAGCCATGGGTGGAAACTCTGTTCACAATGAGCACACAATATTTCAAGTTACAGAATTTGCTCACACTGTTCTCTAGAAATCTAGTTATATTTCATATTTGAATAGGCTACAAGGGTTCAATACAAAGATAGAAATTGAATTCCTGTAGAACTTGCAGGAAGGGCATACCATAGTTAAAGGCAGAGTTATACCAGTCTCCGAAGAAGTAATTGTTGAGGTCTCCAGACTTCCAATGGCAGGGGAAAAGTGGATTGATAAACATGTTATCATATAATAAGAAGTTTTAGTATATCAAAACCCAAATGAGAAATTGGTATGAAAAGGAAAAGGTATTCACCCTGTATCCTTGAAGCAGCCTTGGCGAGAACTAGAAGTCGTCATCCAAAATTATATCACATGTGATGAATGCCAGGATGTGGTAAAATCTCGTCAACTCCAATTGTTAGTTGTACTAAAAAAGAATATTTCAGTTAATTTTCCTTTTTTCTTGAATTCTATATTGCATGACATTGTTGTTCGGATTAGGAAAGACAAAAACCCTTAGGTAGGTGTTAGCCATCCTGGCCTAATAAAATTGATTATTGTTCATGAATTAAACAAACAATATTTAGTTGGGGATATATTTGTAAATTATACCATATCTGCCCCTGAAGAAAGCCATGATAAAGTAGGAATTGAGCATCCAAGAATATACATGCTAGTCCATAGGAAATCTAGATGGAAGAGAACCCATGTCTCGACCTCAGGTCCCGTAAAATGGAGACAGTCTGAAAGAATAAAACTATAGCAGAATACATCAACATTGCTAGACGAGATAGGGCCATCCTATACACCCACTCTGAGCCCTCAAAATGCACATTTAAAGCTTTATGAGGAGGAAATGGCTCAATTATTAGAACATATGAAAAAATATCATGGAGCTAGGAACCCATTTGAAAAATATAAGGAGAAGATGGATCTTTCGAACCAGTCTGCCTCTACTGGCAGTTCTGGTCACATGGAAATTCTACCTTCCATTGATGAATTGCAGGATTTGAGGGATTTATATCCCTTTGATAATGAATTTTTGAATAAAGAAGGTCAAATAGAAAGAGCCTCTGAGTCTTAAAATTATTCATGGATACTGGTTTGTTAGAGCAGGACACAAATGTTGATACCGCTACTCTGACACCTGAAGAAAACATTACTCCACCCAGCCAAGATATCAATGTCAACACAACCTCTTTAGTGCCTGAAGAAAAAATTATTTCATTAAATGATAAACCTAATACTGGCACAACCCACCTAAACCTGAAGCCACTGCTGCACCTTCTCCTCCCAAGACCCCTTTGAAGGAAAAACTAGCTTGGGATAAGTTGATAAGAATGCGCAAGAAATGAAGAGAATTGAGAAAACTGTGAAAAAGTTAAAGGGATAGTTGAAAGAGGAAGATAAGTCTTAAAATCGTAAAAAGGAATTAGATAATGTGGGGACCCAAAGAGAACTATGTTCTGTAGAAGAAATTGGCATTCAAACTGAACCAAAGGAAACCCAAACGTATTTTGTCACAAAAAATGTAGATGTTATTGTACAAGCTAATGATTGTAGTCCCCAAGAGACAGTTGAAGGCTCAGTGTATACCGATCTGATACCTACATGTGACAAATAAACCCGAAGAGAGGAAAAAAATGCTTATACCCCTTTGGTACAAAGGGTTTCCAATCAAAATCTTCATAATGAATTGATTCAAATTCAACAAGAATTGGTTCGTTATAGGAAGGAAGCAGTGCCTTTGTAAGAACATCAGGAATTACTAAAAAATTCAATGACCTTAATGCAACTGAAGATGAAAATTTTTCTCGACTTAGGAAGAAAGAGTGAAATTAAAAAGGGCAGAGGCTCAAGTAGAACATGTTAAGAAACAAACCAGTGTTGTTTGTTCCCTTTGCGTAGATGTGTTGTCTTGCAGATCACCGACCACCAATTATGCCTTATTTTTACTCAAAATGTATTTGTTGTTGAAGATCAAAGATGTCAGAGAAGGGAAGCCTACAACATTTAAGTCCACTGTAGAATTTGTCCAATGTTGTAAGGAACAGATCAACAGTTCCAATGCCTTCTGTGAAAATTTCACATGCATAATTTCTTGTTAGAAGATGAAAGAGATAGTAACCCCAGTCCCTTCGTTGGGGACATCGAGTTTCAAGATTCTATTTATTTTTCTAAAAAATAGATTAGATGGGCTAAGGCCTACAATATCCTCGAGAAAATGGAACATGAGTTAGATTTATGGGTTAGAGGGGAAGCTACAAAACCCATACATTTATTCATTCAACATAAGAGGTTTATGCAACAAGAAGGAGTGATAACCAAGCTAGGGAAAATTCACAAAGATATTGTAAATAATGGAACAACATACTTCCACGTATTCAGGGGGATGCTTTATTAGTTGCTAAGAAAATATGGGATTCCTCTACCAATAACATCCTCGAAACCCACCACTACCTTGATGGAACTTTCTGACCGATATGGCGTGTTCTTTTGCTGAAGCACAATGAAATTAGTAGGATATTCCCAAGAATCTAATGAGATGATCACATCGTCCAATAATCATTTTGGCTTAATTTTAGATCTATCTACTAATTCAAGCACAGTGGGAGTAGGGCAAAGATGAGATAATCGAAGTTGATTCATGGTTTTCTTAGTCATGACATTAATGGCTGCCCCCAGGTCTATAAGAACATTAGAGACAAGGAAATTACCAATATGAATTGAGACAACAAGGTTTCTGCGATCATTATATTTTTCCATAGACACACATCCCGTCATCAAATCTGCTACTCTACCAACAAATTTTATGGTTTGGGGTTCGAATCTCTTCCTCTCGAGTTTCTTGAGACAGAGTTCCTTAATAATCTTGGTAGAAATGGAGATCTCTTTAATGGCTTGAAGCAAAGGTATCTTAATGAAAATGTTTTGAAGCTCAGATGCCAAAGTAGTCTCAGAAATAGGCTCACTCCTTTCCATTACTAGCCTCTCTGGGAAGGGAGGCTGGTTGGAAGAAGATGGAAAGGATTCAGAGGGTAAGGGATACTTAGTGATAGCTTTCAGAGAATGGTTAAGATTTTCCTCTTCTCCTTTCTCTTCAATGATTACCATAGGCTACTTCTGATTTTCTGATGTTACAGTCCTTCCCAATCTTAATTGAATATCATGAACCCCAACTGGAATAGACTGGTCCTCAAATGATAAAGGTGGGTTTGTTACATAGATTATTTGCAGTTCTTTATTATTATTAGGATTAGGCATAGGTTGAGAAGGCAACTGAGGAGGTCTAAAGGGTGGAGGTAAAGCAAACAGTGGAGTGGACTGACTCGAAACTTGAGGCATTGAATAAGGTGTATATGTAGATGGATATGACTGCATAGGTGGCTGGTAGGAATATGAAGAATGAGTTGGCCCTCTCCAACTTTGTTGCCATGCTTGAGAAGGTTTCCCATGTTGATATTGATTCCCATACTTCCATTGTTGATGAGATTTAGGATAAGAATATGGATGTGAATTATAACCAAAATAGTGTGGAGAAAATTCAGGAGCCATACCTGTACCTACCTGAGGCCAGTTCCTTCTTGCTCCCATAGCATACAACTATTTAGCTTCAGGCTGCCCCCCTCTAAATATAGCTTTATGTCCTAGTATAGAGGGACATTTTTTTGTGATATGGTCTTCTGCACAAATAGCACACTTGTTAGTTTCTTTCAAATTAAGAGGACACTCTTTAGGAGGATGCTTGTCTCTACATTTAGGAAAGAAAATACATAATGACTCTTGTTCCTTCATAAGTTTCTGCTGAAATTTTAAAGAGTCTAACTGTTTGGTAACTGTGTTCATTATATCAATTTCCATGTTTTCAATTTTTTTTTCTAGTCCAATAATCATAGCATCAGTAGATTCAGTTTTTCTATTTCTATTTTGAGTTCCTCTACCAGATCTATACTTGTTTATTGAAAATTTCCTACATAATTCACAAATTTTGTCAAAAGTTTGCTGAGAAATATCACCTGTCCTAATAGATTTAAATTATTTCTAGCATTATTAGTAAGTCCTCTTAAGAACAAGGTTCTAATAGTGTTTGGATCAAGCTTAATTTTTTACCTTTGTAAATATACAGAAATATTTCCAGATAATCTTCAAGAATTTCATCATCATCTTGTATGATTGTAAAAATTTCATCTTGCATGTCCCAAGTTTTGCAATATTCTTGATATTTAGACAAAAACACTCTCTTCATCTGATCCCAAGAGGTTATAATGTTTCCTCCTAACCCCATAAGCCAACGTAGTGCTGAGTCCTTGAGAGTAACAAGAAATAGTCTTAACTTCTAAGCATCAGTTGCATAATCATAACTTCTATACAGAATATCAAAATCGAATAGAAAAGAGTCAATCTTCATGAACTTTACCATGGAAATGAGGGAGAGCTGATGGTGGAATATTTTTCATTTGTGCCACAGTATCAAGATCCACAATTTGAAACAAAAAAGTGGATTGTTCTTCACTTACCTGGTTGTCACCAGTCCCCTCCAAATTATCTTATTGGTCCACCATTGTTCCCCTTTTACTTGTATCGCTCTCAACAGGCTGATCCACACCTGAGCTGTTATCACCAAAATCTAGGTGGATTGTTCCTGCGTGATGGGTTTGAATTGGATTACGCTTATAGCTTACATAATGAGACACAATGTGAATTTTTTTTTTAGAATTCTTTCAGCCCTTAGTGGGCTTCAAACCCTTACCTTTTCTAGGCATTCAATTAAAAGGAAGAAAAGAAAGAAAAAATAACATACAACTTCTAAAAAAAATGTTGTCAGAAATCAATTAACACCAGTAAAATTCCTTCAAAGAAGCTCTTCCAAAAAATACTGCAAAAAATAAAGGAAAAATGACCTCTATTTGTATAATTTGAAAATTCTTACCAAATCAAATCGCCTCCCCGACAATGATGCCAAAATTTTGGGTGCAGGAATTACACTTAGGCAAAGTCCTCAGCACTTAATTTCTCAACTCGAGGGATCCGTAAACTTAGAGACGAAGCACAGGAAATGCCAGAGATGGTATGAATATTCCTAATGTAAATCCATACTTTATTTAAAGGAAATATTGCAAAATCAAATCAAAAGAGAAGAAGGCAACTTGAACCATCAAAATAATCTAAGACTTGGAACAAGGAGCAATGCATTTACAAGATGGAATTAAAGATAAAAGGAAATCACTCCAACTAATGGTTGTTTAATCTACTGAGTGTGTATGTTTTCTTTAGCAGAGACACTTTAGCAGTCTTATCATATGGGCCCTTAAACCTGCTTCTTTAGAGATCTCCTTCTTGCACTAATCTGTCCTGCACTAGTGCAGGAACAGAGATTTACGTAGAAGGTATAAATGGTGTCTTCACTAAAGGTTTTTATTTACTTCATGCAAGGGATAAAACTTTTCAAGGTTCATAGCACTCAGATCTCGTGGTAAGAAACTGGTTCTTGCACCGGATCATAGCTTCCTGCACTTAGCATTTAATTCTTAAATGAGTGTTTAATTATTGCAAGTGTTTTTGTACGGTTAAATTGAATTGCACACATAAAAAGTAAATGTTTCTGATCTTAATAGAGTGTGGGAATCAAGAAACAATCAATATACATTTATCCTGTCATAAGCATTAAATGAAATAAAGAAGGCTACGAAAACGTAGACTACGAAAGATTTCTACATCACACCAATGTGCACTAGTGCAGGTTCATTTATCCTGCTTCGACCAAGAGGGAATACCTTTCAAATAGAATTTCAGAAAAGGGAAATATCACAACAACGTGCACTGGTGCATGTTTTTTTCTCCTGCTTCTACCAGGTAGAGGAAAACCAACCTGAAATCAAGTGCAGGAAAGTAAATTGCAGGTAAAGAAAATGTATCTAGTCTACACAACGGATCCGCTTGCACTCAAACATGAATACATGTGCTTGAAGTTAAATCACACTTGACAATATAAACATAAATTACAAGAAAAATAGGAAATGGGTAAATGTGCTAGGTTGGCTGGGCCCTAGCCAACTAGCGCATTTCCCTCTTTAAATAAAAACGATGATCAGTAGCTTAATCAATTCATCAGCTTAAAGATAGAAACACAATTTCTGAAACATGAGGAAGTGCTCCTTTTTATTAATTCATTGAGGAAAATACATGCGTGAATACATTGTCCCGCCCAGATTCGGGTGATAACAAAATAACCTGTTACCCCCTCTCTGTTCTCCCTCTGCTATCAAATTTTACTCAAAAAATTCTGCCCTTTAGTCCTATTTACATTTTACAATATATAGATCCTTGGCCAAAGGCAAAAATAGGTCATTTAACTAATTACATAACAAAATGTAGAGTTTAGCTTCTACCTTCAAATTAGGCAGTTAGCAGAATTGGTCGTAGCTAACCAGATTTTTCCCTTCACGGATTGGTCTCAGCTACCTTTGGATCACTCTACCATCTTGGATGAAGCGGCTCAAGACAAGGCGGTGATCAAGGAGGTTCAGATCTGTTGCAAATATTTGTTGTGCTGACAATGGTGCAAGATCTGATCCTGCACTATGATAAACGGTCACGATAAGTGCTCTAACTATGAAACAAACATAGGAGATATCAATAAGTTAAAAATAGTGATTAAAAGTAAGAAACCATGTCATAAATGATTAATAAATTCTAAGTTGAATTAAAAATATGAAAAATTAAGTGTATACGAATATGTCACCGTGCTTGGACTGGTGAAAGATGAGGGTGCATAAAAAAAGTAAAACATAGGTAAATGGTTATGGTTTAGGAAAGGGAAAATGGAAAAAAGAGACCAAATTAGGGGGCTAACAACTTGATGTATTAACTATTCCGATTACACGATGTGTGGCATGAGAACCAGGAGGAGTTGTAGTAAGTTGACCTGGACGAGGTAAAAAAATATTTTTTTCATAGAAAGTACCAGACTATGTGTAAGCAAGGTCTATATACTGGTATTGAGCGATAAGCTATTCTTCTGTTACAACGCCTCATTTAGCTACATATTCAATAATCTTAGGGAATAATGATTTGATAAACCATTCAACCAAAATTTGATCTGGGATGAAAACTTTGAGTAAACAACGTGTACGTTTCTATTCATGGATTTGATCTGAAATTTACGTAGACATACTTTGTTTAAGTGAAGTCAAAATTTCAAACCCATTATCATAAAGGATTGGTAACTAAAATGGGTAAGGAAATAAGTTGCTAAGGCATTGAAATTGTTGGAGGAGTCTCTTGGTAACTCAATGTACCACTTCATGGCTAAGCTGATCAAAGTTCTTTTAAAATGTCTTAAGCGTATGGAATCATCAATTAGAGAGTTGGATGGACACCACAGATGATAATTCATAACATGGTTTGAGGGGTCCTCTCCTGGTTTTCCTTCAAACTTTGGAATGTCACTGAGAAACTTAGTAGCCTACATGGATGACCAAAATAAAAGAAAGTAAATTGTGTCATTCGTTAGCCAAGAAAAGTATGGAAAATATAAAGTTGCAATGAAAGGTAACCACATCTTGGGGTCTTGAGGAGTGAAATGATAATCGTGAGGGACAAGACTAGTAATTGGATGAGGGTATCCATGAAAACCTCAAATAGCTTGAGCAGTTGAAATCATCACACCACCAGGGTATGCAGGGGTAGCTGTACTGAGTTGAGGTCGAGATGGTATCTCAAATGTATAATCGAGGTGTGGTTGGCTCTAGAAAGATGGATTTGATTCCAATTTTCCATATTTTAATTATCCTTGAAATGGATGGCCTTGAACAAATTCACCTTGAGGAGGTTCACCTACCAAGGGTTCTCCCTGAAGATTTTTACCTATAAAAGGTTTCCCTTGTATAGGTTGACCTACAAATTTTTTTCCTTGAATATATTGACCTACAAAAGGTTGACTTGTTTGCATAGTTGTTGTACTAGTTTGTTCCATAGATTATTGAGGAATCGACTGGATTGTAGGTCTAGTTTGATGGGTAGTAGTTTGAGGGATAGCTTGTGTAACAATTGGCATTGATTTGAAGGCTCATAGCAGTAGAGACTTTGGGAACTCTTGGGATAGGTGTACTTCATTCTTGAACAAATACTTGCAAAGCAGATTGGATAGGACTACTAGGAGTACTCTGACCTACTTGTTCAAAAAATTTCACAGATACCTTTGGGTTAATTTCAATTGCACCTTGAGTAGTTTGTTGGACTTTGGTGTAACCAAATTTTCCAAGTGGCCGAGCAGGGGTATTATAAGGCATTTATGGGGTAGGATGCAAATACTCTTGCGTAAAAAAGGGGTTCCACATAGTTTCTATCCCTGGATAAGGAGTTCCTATTGAGGGTTGTGACACATAGGGTTGAGCATAACAATTTTGAGGCATTGGAACATAAGGTTGATAATTACCAGAAATATGTTTCCCTACAAAAATTTGATATATTCTAGTAAAAGGTTGTCTTCCATGAAAAGGATTCTTCCCTTGAAGAGTTTGCGCTTAGAAAGGATGTTTCCCTTGAAGAGGCTACTTCCCTTGAATAAGTTGCCTCCCTTGAAGAGGCTGCTTCCCCCGAGGCACTATATATCCACCTTGTTAGCAAGCTTGAGGGATATTCATGGAAAACACACACACACACACACACACACACACACACACACACACACACACACATATATGTTACATAGTCAAATATTGAGTTTTAGACTCAAATAGATCAGTTGACATAGTCGAAGTTTCAGAGAAAGGAAATGCTCCTAAAAATTTCCCGGAAAGCGACTGGTACCAAGAAGGAAGAGAAGGACCACCATACAAAAAGCTTTCTGGTGAAGAATAAAACATGGATGACTTAGTAGACATGCTCTCAGAAGCCATGTTACTATACCTGGGTAAAGAGTAGAATGGTATTCGATGTCGTGGATGTTCGTAACCAAAATTATGTAAATAATTGGTGAATTATAGATACCAAGGGTCTTGTTGAAAGGGAATAAAACGTAAATCCAAAGGGTATATTGATTCACTATACCTTAAATCTAAATTTTCTTGACTGGAGGGAATTTCAATTTCTTCTTCTTCGTTAGATATTTCTTCGATGCTAATAATGTGAGGAGGAAGATCCTCATTGATGAGAAGCTTTACTCAAGGTGAATGAGGATAGCTAGGAGTTGGGGAAATAACATTTGAAAGTGAATCAAATGAAGTGGAATCATACACATGTACAAATATTTTAGGTTTAGTGAGCTGTGTATTTGAAAACTCGCAAGTGACACATTCAACTGTAATTACATCAGAAATTTCTGGTTGATATTTTTGTTTTCAGTTATCATAGGTTGACTAACTTTCAAATCATGATGTATTACGACAAATGATTCTCCTTATTTACAAGACTTGATTCTTAATGATTGAACCCTTTCAATTTTTATTTTTTCCAATTGAATAGGTGTATATTCAGGGGGTTTCCCTGCATTCTATGTGAATGTCTCAATAATTCAACCATGATTAATTTATTTAACACAATAAATAAAATAAAAACAATAACACCTAAGGCCTTTAAAATAAATCAAGAAAATGAACATAGGCTACACAATATAAGAAGCAATCCACACACAAACAATACATTTCCACAATAAACTAACAAGTTGGTGATGAAATCCAATCTTGTAGAGATTAATTTGGAAAACTATCGATTGGAACAATTACCCTCGCAACCTGCTTAATGAAACAGTGTGGTGCAAGTAACTCCACTATGCCATCTCGAAGTGAAGAATACCCTCCGGAAAGGCCAAGTGAGTCTATTCAACATCTACTTGACGTACAGTGGGACCTTCCCTCCACTGTCACCTTGGGAAAAATCCTAAATATTATAGCCACTAAGGTTACCAACTAAGACTATTGAACTCGGGGGAATATTTTGTGGCCAGATATACATGCAAGGGTAGAGTATCAAATATCAATCCCCTTGAAAGTTCCTCTACATGGTAAATAGAAGGTCTATTAACATGCACATTTTCTATCTTCACCAATGAGGTAGGTACGATTACTCCACTGGTTCCAACATGACCTCGTTCTTGACTCTTTTAAGAAGAGATTGCTAGAGAAAATGTGCAACAATTGGGTTTTTCTCTGGAACAAGGTGCTACTTGTTTGTTTTATCTACTTTGGAAAGTTAATTACTCCCCATTCCAAAGCACTAGTACTAAGCTAAATTGGTGGAACGAGCCTTGGAAAATGTAAAAATATCTAGATCAAATTTTATTAAGAGTTGTATTAATTTGGATGTTGTTTATGTAGAGAGTTACGGAAATGAAACTAAATGATGGTGTGAGCGACTCAAAAAAGTAATCTAAATACATCAAAAATGAATATGCAATTATTTGTTTCAATGAATTCATATTTAAGAGAAAGTAGAAGGATTTTTTGAACTCAAAGAAGCACAAATTACCTAAAACATTCCATAAAAATTGTTGTTCTTCAGGAAATAAATTTCATTTTGAAGCATAACAATATCACTTTGTAAAGAAAATATTCATTGATTCAAAGCAAAAATATACAATTTTATGAGCAAACAATATTTAATTCTTCAAAATAAAAAAACAACTAGAAAAGCCCTAAAAAATTAAAATCTTTTCAAAAATGAAACCTTTTTAACTAATAATCCAACTAGTGATACCTATCGGTGTCCTTTCATGATTTCATTCATCTGAAAGAAAAATGAATCATTTTTTCACTTTAAAAAGAAGAAATAATTTCATAAAGGACTACTTTTGAGACAAATCACACTTCACTTATCTAGAAGTTTTCCTTTTGCAAACGAGAAAAAAAAAATCAGTCAAAGAAGTAGGACTAACAAGAGACCTGGAAGCTCTAGATGGAAATGACAGAAAACAATGATCTAGGCTGTGAATCTATTTTCCCAAACAGAGAAATTCATCATACCAAGGAAAACCCTACCTAGAATTGCAAAAAGGATGATCTATCAAAAATAATATAAGGTAATTAGGAAGAGTTCACAAACATACTCTAAGAGTTGGTATAAGTCAAATTGAACATCTATAAAAAATTTATCACACTCTAAGAGATAAAATATTTATTTATTTCTTTTTAAATTGAGGGGGTGCACAGGTTGTCAGTAGAAACCGGGGTGCATGCACCTAGTATTAAACTAAAAAATTGCACAGTTTTGTGCTATATTTATCACATAAAATAATTCAGGGTACATAATATTTTAATGAAATAAGCACAAGGCATTCTAATTCAGAGGATTTAAAAATTCATAAACCTAACACCACTCAAACATAGTCAAACTAGAAAAATTGGAAAGCTAATTCAACAAAATTAAGAGAAAAATAATCTTGTTCCCTACTTGAGTCGCAAATTTGTTTTCTAGATAAATCACTCTTGTGGACAAGAGAAATCTCCTGAGTATCCCAACATATAACTAGAAACAAACGACCATTTGAATATCTATTTCCCTAAACTATTAGCATTCAGATTATCAAAACTTAGAAATAAGGAGGTAATTCTCCTACCTTTCAATGAGATGTTTGATGTATACCTTGCCCTTTGTCCCGAATAATTTCTTCAATGTTGAGCAGAACATGCAACCACAAACATGCAGAGAATCAAAAGCACCTAGAGTATATAATAATCCAAACACCTATTTAACTTAATGATCAAGGAGATTAAGAATTATTATTGTTTTAATGAATCTAAAAACAACAAAATGAGAAAAAGGTATCCATATGTATTATCAAGAATATAAAGAGCAATATTAAAAGTCGAGCCTTCAGGTCATAGATATTTTTCCCATATGCCTTCACAATCGTGCTCCTTGGTTTGACAAGATTTCCTCTCTAGAATGAATAGCATAGTTTTATCTTCAGTGAACTATTATATGCAGTTATGTACAATATACAATCTATAATCTACCCCTAACCATGAAGTTTCAGCTCAATTTATAAGAGAAATTGAGGAGGTTTCAGATAGATCAATAGATGGATGAGATCCTTTAATGAATGGATTAGGGTTCCTTCATCCAGGAGAATAGGTTCCATGATTGGAGGGATATAGCTCGAACTGTGTGACTCAAGAGTCTTTAAATTGGAATAATATGAATCCAACTATGCTTCTAGAAGTTACTTTTCGCTTTTACTTTATTCTAAATTGGGTGCACAATTTTTATGGGCAAACAAAGTGCAAATGTCCACAGATAAAGGGAGGAATATCAGTGCATGTGCACGAAGTGACCGTAAAAGTACACAAGAAGCCCTTAAGAGTTTTTAAGAGTTTTTTCCTAGTTCCCAAGACCTAGTTAAGGAATATAATTGTTTTGACTTCTAAGGAAGCATGAGTATGGATGGTGATAGATCCATATTGATAGTCAAATTTCACGGTGAGAAAATGGCATGTAAAAATGACCCAAAATTTTTTAGGCAAACTCTGGGGGCCAATACCTAGTGGAAATGGCTGGAGAATCCACACACCCCTTGGGGCCGTCTGTGGAATGCAAAATATGCTCCAAACTACCATCACTAGAACCTGATTAGAATTAATGGGAGAATCAAGGGATTGGTTCTCTAGATCAAGGCCAGGGACAATAAGACTATTATATAGGGCCGTAGCTTCTCGGAGATAGGAAATGGCAAGCACACCTTATTTTGAGAGGACACATGGCAACAGATATTGAAACATGACAAGGATCAATTCAGGCAAATCCAAAATACAATGAAAGACAAAGGAAAGTATACGACTAGTCAGTACTTGAAGCCTTGTAACGATAAGGAAAAATGGAAGGAATGTTTGGATGACAAGTGTTGGGGACTCCTACCGAATAGTAGGATGTGGTAGGATCTCTCTAGAGAGCTACAGGAAAGACCCATACAAGGAAAAAGAGGAGAATACAAACTTAGATGGGTATTCATTGTTGTGGGGCACTTTAGCCTCAAGGAACTATATGGATACATGGAAGTACATGACCAAATCCCTCAAGATCACAAATGGAACACCCTATGGGAAAGAAATCACTGACCTAAAATCACCCTCTTCTTATGGCTAATGATGAAAAAAAAACTCTAACTTGGGATAATCTCAAGAAATGAGGGTTTACCAACCCCTCGAGATGCTACCTATGCGAACAGAGTGAAGAGAATACAAATCATCTGATGAACAAATTCAAATATTCAACCAATATATGGAAATGGGTTACCTTCATGTTAAATAACTTGGATCGGGACCCCTCCTCCATCATCTACACCCTTGAGCACTAGAGGACCTCTTTCTTTGCCAACCTTCAAGTGAACTTTGCATGGAATCTCATCCTAGGGAATATATGTTGGTTTATATGGAAGGAAAGGAATGCAAGGCTCTTTAAGGGAATCTACAATCATGAGGAGCATATGTTGTCCCTCATCAATGAGACCATTAGGGAATAAATAGCATTTATTTCCCCCAGACACTCCTCTTCTCCGCCCACCCCAATAAACCTCAGAACTCATTAGTTGTTAAATATGTAACCTCCCTCAGGTAGAATTCGCATGCATGCTCAGGGCACGAGTGAGGTGTAAGACTTCTGGTCACCCCCAGAACAAGGATTCTCAAGCTAAACTATGATGGGGTTGCCAAAGGTAATCTAGGAATGCCTGGATTTGGAGGGCCTTCAGGAATTCAAGTGGTCATATCATCTAGCTTTAAGGTGGGAAAATTCATCACATCAAACAACGTTGCAGAGATACAAGCCTTAGCGCATAGTATGGAAATCACAAGAGCACAAGACTTCTCACCACTCATCATCAAAGCGTATTTTTTGGTGGAAACATAGGCTTGTAAGAATCTTAAAAGTGGATCAAGCACCACGCAAGTCTCAGACAATTGGAAGCTAAATAATATTCTATATAGAATTGAGGAACACATCAACAATGCTCATGAAATAAATTTTGAAGCGATTAGATGAAAATGGAATAACCTAGTGGATAGGTTGGTGAATGAAGGAGTGTATGGCCACCTGAGAGTTCTCTCGATGGCTTGGGAGGATCTTGCCTGATGCATAGTAAAAGATATTTCGCAAACATCATGGAAAACGATAATACAGATGGATGACATAATGAAGAGGAGGCCCCAGGTCGCACTCATGGTAATGAGTTATGACATCATAACAGATCAATAGAATTCAAAATGATATGGAGTAGAGTGCCAACAAAGGAAATTATCGCACCCCCTTTGATGTGCCACCCATCTTACCTCTTAGCCACTGAGTGTATGTGGTACCTCACCTTCCTTCTGAGCGTCTCAATGTTGGTCAATATTTCACACATCTCGCCATTGTTTCCTTCCTCTCCCCTTCATGCCTACGAATACCAGCTCACCCTCCTCATCTCTTCGCATTGTTGCTACTCTTCTTTCGATTCCTGTCCAATTCTACGCTCTTCCCTTCTTACGTTTGATTCTATTCCCTTTCGCCAACCCCTCTCTTGTTCCCACTTCATTTTATCCCAGGTTTCTAGTGACTACAATCAGGATTTATGCATGGCTACCCATCGTGCCCATACCATTGCTCAGCAGGGCCGTGGTTGTGGCCATGGCCAGGGCATCCACTCCTTTAGCTGGTCCTCCTAGAACATGGCCCCAACAACCACAAGATAATCTGTCGTAAGAAGGTTTGCCATGAATTGGGCAATGGCTGTAAATCTGGAGACCAAAGAGAGGATTTCCAACCTGGAAGACCAAGTGAGAAATGTTTGGATCAGACTCACCACGGAAATGTTCGACGCTGAATTTAAATGGATCCTCGATCATGGTTTCACTCGAACCGGGGAGAACCTATACATCAAATACATGGAACTGTCATGGCAGTTGAAAACTATTATGGGACTCATTATGCATGAGAAATAGGAAAGAAACAATGCTTTAGAGAAGAAAATATATGCGCTCATCAGCAAATTCACGGTCTATGTAGAATTTGTCCATCATAGGCACTTTGTGTCAACAGATCTTTCACATTACGCTCTGCTGAAGAGAAAAATTGTGAGTGTTGCACCAAACATTAAAAGAGAGACTGTCAGGACTTCCATGAGCCAGCCAACCCCGACCGCCATGAGGGCAGGAAACACTCTAAAACGGCCTATTAGCCTCGACAATGAGAAAGTAGAGGATATGGCGTAAGTTCTACCCATGGAATTTCTCTACCTGACTTGTCTACTTTCTATTCCTCAACATATATGTTTAAAAGTCACCACACAAACCATTTCTTACATGTCTTTAGTGTTGACACAAACAAGCTTTTTGACAGTCTAGGCATGCAAAATTTTGCTATGTATACCCTTTTATTTTTCTCTATGCTTCCATGAATTTTCTTTCTGCTCTTCCGCTCACAGGTACATTATGTCCCTTTTCTACTTTCATTTTGAATGTAAATGGCCAAAATCCAATGTTACAAATTCCATGTAAAAGGGAGGTCAATTTTTTTATAGATTTAGTGTTGGAGTATGTCGCTCGTACCCGGCCTCTTATGATGTGATACTCTTTTTGTGATAATATATCTATCTTGATGCAGGAGCATCTCGCTTGAAAAATCATTGTATTTTGGTTGACTTAGGGGGTCTAATGATTGTTAAAGAATTTAATTTATTAATAGGAATTTTGTATATTTTTAAATGATTTGAGTGAGAAATGGGTGTGTGAAGTTTTTAATGTAATTATTCTGAAATATGTGAGAATACAAGAGATATTAGAGTTGTGAAGATCTCATAAAGATCATAGGGATTAGGAAGTCCTAGAATAGTGGATTTAGAGGATATTTAGGATATGGTTGAGTAGGTTGTGGATTTGAACTAGAATTCGTTGCAGAATCCTTTTGCATATATTTGTAAGCCTCGAAGGCATTAGGGAGGCCATTTCAAATGAAGAAAATGAGGCCATGGTGAGAGAGATGAATTAAATGAGGATTGTGAGTATATGTACAGTTTGATTAATGAAAGGAAGTCTTCATTATGTTCATTCGTCTCTAGATGATTGTTGATTGAATTCTAGTATATGTGAATCTGGTATTAATGTTGTTTTGAATATGTAATTAGCTCTTTTAATATTATGTGGTCTCAGATCAAGGTTGAATATCTCTCTGAAGCTCTTTATTACTTCATGGAGTGGTTGCGTATGTATCAATTATACCTCTCCGGTCAAGTATACCTTTGCTACTCCTTTTAGTTACTTCTATGATCTTAGTTAAAAGTGTTTGGATATATATTCTCTATGGGTTGAAGTATTTCAGGTTTGGCAGCGGTTCTGTGGATTGAAGTCGCAGATTATGTGGTGAAACAGAGTATAGACTACAGTGATGGAATTTTGGCATGGTTAGATGGTGGAATCGCTGAAGAGTCACCGATATGTGTATGTATCCAGTGGATAAGAGCGATTTGAGTGTGACTACCAAGCCTAATTAATGAGAGCCCATTAATAAGTGTGGACATGTGAACGATCATATATAACCTTTGATTTGCATGACGTGTTTATTCTTGTGAATTTTTTATGCCGCAGTGGAAGGTCCCTACGTCAATAGAAAATGTTGTCCCTTTTAAAGTGTTAGAGTTGTCAATGCAGAAGGCGTTGAAGCATTCTCTGCACAACACGTGGAAGAAATGTAGATTCAAATTGTGATACACAATCCACAAATAGAGTTGATATGTAGTTTTTGTAAATGCCTTCAAATCCTGAAGATTTTGTGAATATGTGTGTCTATCCGAGGAGATAAAGGCACCATTAGACATGTCATTTTTGATGTTTGTGTTGTGTTGAAGCACTGTCAAAAAGTAGAGACCTGTTGAAGGGCGGAATTGAGAAGCTAAAATGCATAGAGGAAAGTGAATTAAATCTCAGGGGTGCTTCTACGTGAATGAGACAACGTTGACTAGATCAGAATATAACCTCAAGAGTGTTCCTGTGAGGAACAAAGTGTGGTGAAGTGAGCATTGTGTGAGATTTGTATTATCATCGAGCACACACAGGGAAAATTTTAAGGGAAAAATTTTATCTGAAAGTTTAGAAACCTTGGCGAATCTTACTAGTCCCTAATATGCAAATTGTAAAATTTTTGGTGATATTTTTGTAGAAATATTTAGATTTCCACTAATTTTATATTAGTCAATATAATATTTTGGTGATTTTTAAGGTTAAATAATGGTTTACTATAAAATTTTGGTGAATAATTTTAGAAAAAAAAAAATTGGCAATTATTTTTTGGAAAAAACATTCAAAATTAGCCCACTTGCAAATATTAGCCCCTAAAATTTTCCCTGATACATAGTAGCAGATGAAGGATGTTCTCTTCTTCGAAAAATAATTATGTTCCTAAACCAGCTATTCAACTCCTATCTCATAAGTTCAATTCTTTTTCTCGCAGATGGATTCATGTTCGCACCTCAAACGTTCTCACACATCCAACAATATTGATGGTAAACGAGCACTTGTGTTTTGAGGCACAGAGGGTTGACATGCTCATGTGTTCCATTAACAATCTTAGATATTGCATATAGTGCAAAAATTTGAAAACTAAGCCTTCCATATTTATGTATAACTGATGTGAGCGCATTTTTTCATGAAATTGATTAGAGATGGAAGGGTTGAGCTCTCTTTATTGAGACTTGTAGTGTAGCCTTAGTGATTAAGGTTGCCTATTTTGGAGGAATAGAAGTGGTAGATCATCATACACACACACACACACACACACACACACACACACACACACACACACACACACACACACACACATATATATATATATATATATATATATTTAAAAATACAGATAAATTTGAATCACATCATCAGAATTTAGTTGATTGTTTCGAACCAACCAATGTGGTTCATCCTCAGGACACACTGGAGAAACTAATCGATCTTGATGAATAAATAGAGGAGATGCATCATTGCCCAGAAATAGGCATTTAGAACTAGTTGTTAAAAACTATCCTTTAAGACTAGCTCTTAAAAACTAGTGGTTAGAAAGATGGTTAAGAATTCAAATAAAAATAAAAATTAATCAAATTAAATTTTTTATTAAAAAGGGTTAAGAATATTTTATTAAAAATGTGTTAGTTAAGAATTCAAATTAAATAATAAATTAATTAAATTAATTTTTTTATTAAAAATGGGTTAAGCATTTTTTATTCAAAAAGGTTAATAAATTTTTATATAAATTATTATTTAATTAACTATAATAGGGAGGGTTAAAAATTTTAATTTAATAAATAAATAAATAACAATAAAATGAAAATAAATAAATAAATAAAAACAAGAAATGAGTAAATAAATAAATATTGTAACCAATTTAATTTAATTAATTTATTAATTTAATTTGAATTCGTAACCATCTTTCTAAGGCCTAGTTTTTAATAGCTATATTTAGCAACTAGTTTTTAACAACTAGTTCTTAACTGCTATTTCCGAGCAATGATGCATCTCCTCTATTTATTCATCAACATACATTAGTTTCTCCACCTTGTGATGAGGATGTGTAATATTCCAAAATGGAAAAAACATGAATATAGAACATATGCAGCGTTCCAAATAAATCAAAACATGAATATAACACTAAAATCTGGAAAATGTCGGAAATACGCAGCAACTAGAAATTACATTAATACATCATAATCTATTAATAGAAACAACTGGGTCATATCATTATAATCAACAAAAAATAAAGTACAGAATGCTCTAGAAGGAATGCACTCAAGCCACAAGATGGCTGAAATACACTAAAGAAAACTAGCACTAGAAATGTGTGCTGCTACTACTGATCATGATGGAAACTACTACTACTGGGAAGAATATCCATGTGCAGGAGGCTATCATATTGCTCAGAATGATCTGGGATTTTAGCCACGTATTCTGCTCAAATAGCCCAGAAAAACCCAAAAATGGTTTGGCCAGATTTTAACTTTCGATTTTCGACCCTTTTTGGGTTGCACATTGCACCCCTACTGGATAAGTTACACACTCCATGGAGAAACTGCTGATGTTGGGCTGAAGGAATGATTTATCAGCTGCAACAACACCCAACCAAATCAATATATGATGTTCTGTTCCATTCTCTTGATCTCCAAGCTATAAGCTTGAGATCTAGCTCCTCCTTCCTCTACTCAAGTTGCAGCTACACACTGGACAAATACTCGACTGAACTACATTTTCGAGAGGGATGAAGTTGTAACCTACTGCTATATGATTTAATATAGTTCACAGGTGATGGAAATTATCTCTCCAAAGAGAGGGAAAGAGTGCTCATAGGATTCCAAGCTGAAATACTTGGGACTTCCTTCCTCCCTTAGATCTGCTTGACTCGACTGCAGAATTCCTTAAGGAATTGTTGCTGCATGGAGGTGTAGAAATGATGGCCTGATTTTTGATGTAGCAATTTTGATCTTGGAAGACTGAAATGAAGCACAAGATGAAAGGGACGATCCCTCCACCAGTACCTTAGCTGAAATGCTAAGAACTACCTCCTCCTCTCAAACCCTAAGACAGGAATGCGTAATTATTGAAGTTGTATGTGCCGTAGAGAGGGGTTATATGTGGCACCAATGCCGGGTGATGAGTTTCTGCTAAAACAAACCTTCCGAGGGTAGGAACTCGGATTCCCCCGTGGTTAAGGGTGGGATTCCCGCTTGGGAACACCCGTGTGCTAAACAACACAAAAAACTTAACTAAACACCTGAAGTGTGCAAAATAATGTCAAACAAGAATACAATATCAAATTCCAGACTCATTTACTTTGCTACCCTCATCTTCCTTATATGGTTGTGAGCCTTCCCTAGCCTTCGCCCACCTTATAATTGCACTACACATATGGCCACCAGTCCCCATAAATATTGTGTTGTCTCTCCATGATCTCCATGATCTCTGTAATTAATCTCCACTCCCTCCATCATGTGTGCATTTAATGCACCACTTCCTCCATCACTTCATCATTATCTCTCAATGATCTTACTTTTATTCCTCCACTATCTCCATCATCTTCATAATTAATGTTCTATGACCTCCACTCCTTCATTATTAAGTTGCTCCAATACACCATAATGCTAATCCACTACCTACTAACCCACATTCACACAATAGAAGTGGACTTTATTCATCTAATGGGGTTTATGGGTCCCTTCACCCTTTTATTTAATTAACTAAGGAAGAAAAGTAAGAACTTTAATATTCCAATTAACTAATGGAATATTGTGAATATTACAGTCCTCCCCACATGAATGTTTCCTGTCCTCAAGCAACTGAAAAATTAGATGCTACAACAATCCTCCTCCCTCCAAATGACATCCTGATATGGAAGGTCTCCCCATCTCCTCCAATGTGCTATGAATTCCCATCTCCATAGCTGCCTCTCTAGAATGTCTACAATGGCCTCCAACTGAATAGTTAGATGCCTCTCCTCATCAATAAGTCCCCAATTGGAAACCATATGCTGTCCAAGGACCTCCTCTATGTATGACATATATGAAATGAAGTGGTTCCTTCCCCGAAAAGAAAGTCCCAGCTCATGAACTATCTCTCCAACCCATGCTTCATAGAGTAAGATGTATCTCACGATGCTCCAATCCTTGGCCATGTTGGCCCTGCTTTCCCCAAGAATCATATCAACACTGTGAAAAATAGGACATAGAGATATATGGGTTTACAGACCATACTCTCTCAACAACAACCGTTGCAGCAATGCCTCTTACTACCATACCACCCCATCATCATTCCAAGTATGGTGGGCATACTCTCCTAATAGAAGCCAACATAATAAGGCCTCTTGTTTCCATCCTCCGTCCTTATCATGTAAAGTATGGGAGGAAGTTAGCCCATGCTCTCCCAAAAGTAACCAAAGCAACAATGACTCTTGCTGCCACCTCACATCATCATCATGTAGGCGATGGAGCAACAACATACTAATTGACATGTAGAATATCACATCAACCCAACATAACCAAGCTCCCTGCTGCCACATCATGTGAGTGCCATGCAATGTCTCAAAAAATAACACACCTATTGACATAGCATGTGTCATGTGATGGCCAAACTCTCTCAAGATTAACTAGCGGAACCATGCATCATGCTGTTGCATCTCACTAGTAATATACAAAACATGGATCATACAAATACGAGATGTTGGGTAGTAACCATACTAACCCATAGGCAACTAGCGCAACCATGCTTCTTGTTGCCCTGTGTCATAGATATGCAAGTAGCTCACCAACCACTTGCTCATCATCCTTACCCATCCATCCAACTATGGTTGATGACTCCTATCATGTTAATGCTTGGTACCCACCCAATGGAGAATAACATCCTCCTCAATCTGATGAATATCTTTTCACTCCATGATATGTTGAAGTGCACCCTTGTTGAGGTTTCTCTATGAAAACCTCTCATCGATGACCCGATAGAATCAATAACATTTTGAATACCCTGTACGTAGAAACTTCTCTTTGATCTGTGAGATGCTCATCAAGAAGGCTTCATCCTAATAATGGAAAATACTATCTGTCATAATATGTCTACCATATATCATTTGTCTCTCCAATTCTTCATGACTGAAGTGGTCATCGAAATTCTCCAAGAATATTTGGGCTCCAAACTCATCACTGTTCCTTAGTGATAGTGTTGTTGATCTCCATGACGGTGCATCTTTTGTCTCATGGCCATATAGAATGTTGAACTCATAGCCCGACATTGTAATGATTAGGACTATGCTCATCCTATCCTCTGAAAATCCACACTTCAATAAAAGTGTTGTCTGTAGCTCAATAATGAACAACTGGGATGGCTATACATCTCCTCCTTGAGAAAGTCGAGGGTCCTCTACGCAGTGAGATATTTCCTCTTCAAATCATGAAGGTGCTCTAACCCTTGGTTATGCAGTTTCCCTAATGGTAAGATCCCACAAATATCAAACTGAGGTGCTGAAATAACAAGGAAGGGAAATGTTTGCAAACCTTGGATTAGCTGAAACTTGGGAACATATTGGAGAGCTATAAGATTTCCTCCAACTGGTGCAATGGATTCACCAATTACTGGCGATGGTGATGGTTTCTCCTCTACTGATGCACCAATGATGGTATCTTCCTCATATTCCTCATGCATCTGTTGAATCATGCATGGGACTCTTAATGTCAAGTGATCAAGACCATCTTGCAAAGATGCAAGTGTTCCTTCACCTGATGCAAGTAAGTTCGCAGCTGATGGTGGAGGTAGGGGTTCCTCTTCTAGAGTAATAATGATGACATCCTCCTTTGGCTCCTCATGTACTATCTCAATAATGATGGGAGATGTCTCAATGCAGGATGTCTCCGGTTTATTCCTTCCAAAATTCTTCTTCAGTCTCTGAATGAAATCTGCATAAGCACACACTTTCATATGTGATAGATGACTGAACCACCAAACTTTGGCTTCACCCCTTAGGTGGAGTTCTGAAACATCCACAACCTCTCTTTCTACTAAAATATATAGCTAAAATAATGTAGCTAAATCTTCCCTCCAATCCCTCAACATGATTATGGGAGATCCATAGAATGTAGGGAAGAAGAATATATGCTTCTTTCTTCTATTTCTGTTGTGGGATCTCCTCTCCTATTTGAGTTAAAAAAACTACTGGAGAGTTAGATTCTCCTTAAATTCTCTATAATCTGATTTTTACTTTGCCAAATATTTACTTAGCGTCTCATACTCCAATTTTCCTCCAACTCCATGCCATTCACATTCCTCTTTAAAGATGGTGGACATAGTACATTGTTGTGGAGCTCTATGCATGACCGGTTGTTTATGTTGTTGATAGGAAGTGCTTGGACCTTCCTCATTCTAAAACCCTCTTTAAGTTTCTCTTTTCTTTCCCCTCATTTCTTTAGTCTTTGTGGAGAGATCATGCATATATCTGAAGAGGAGTGTGGAAAAACTCAATCTTTTCGCCATTGTAGACTTCTTTTTTTTCTGCTCCTTCTTCTTATTCTTCTCATGTCATGAAATGCCGAAACACTGAGCCAAAGATCATGTTATGATACCACTATAATATTCCAAAATGGAAAGGACAGGAATATAGAAAATATGTAGCATTCCAAATAAACCAAAACAGGAACATAGCACTAAAATCTTGAAAATGCCGGAAATATGTTGCAACTAGAAATTACATTAAGACATCATAATCTATTAGAAGAAAAAACTGGGTCAGATCATTATAATAAACAAAAAATAAAGTACACACTGCTCCAAAAGGAATGCACGCAAGCCACAAGATGGCTAAAATATAGTAAAGAAAACTAGCACTGGAAATGTGTGCTGTTGTTGTTGTTGCTGCTAGAAACTACTGTTACTCGGAAGAAGAACCATGTGCGGGAGGCTATTGGAGTGCTCCGAATGATCCGGGATTTTAACCATGGATTCTCCTAAAAAAACCCATAAAAACCCACACATGGTTTGGCCAGATTTTAACTTTGAATTTTTTACCATTTTTGGGTTGCACACTACACCCCTGTTGGCTCAGTTATGCACTCCCTGGAGAAAAATTCTAACATGAGGCTGAAAGAATTATCTATCAGCTTCAACAACACCCAATCAACTCAATACATGAAGGTCTGGTCCCTTCTCTTGATCTCCAAGCTAGAAGCTTCAAATCTAGCTCCTCCTTCCTCTCCTCAAGCTGCAGTTGCACACTGCACAACTACTAGACTCAAAGATATCAAGAGGGCTGAAGTTATAGCCTTTTTCTAGATGATGGAATATAGGTCACATCTGATGCATATGATCTCTCCAAATTGAGCGAAATATCCCTCACAGGATTCCAAGCTGAAATACTTGGAACTTCCTTCCTCCCTTAGATCTGTCTGACTCAATTGTGCAATTCCTTAAGGAACTGATGCTCCATGGAGATCTAGAAATGATGGCCTGATGTGAGATGTCACAATCTTCATCTCAGAATACTGAAATGATGCAGAATATGAAAGGGATGATACCTCCACTAGTTCCTTAACTGAAATGCTAAGGACTACCTCCTTCTCTCACACCCTAAGATAGGAATACGTAATTCCTGAAGCTGTATGTGCTGCAAAGAGGGGCTGGATGTGACACTAATGCCGAATAATGAGTTGTTGCTCAAGAAAACCTTCCAATAGTAATCACTTGAAGTCCCCCATGGGTAAGGGTGGGATTCCTATCCGGGAACACCCGCATGCTAAACAACACAAAAAAACTTAGCTAAACAACTGAAGTGTGCAAAATAATGTCAAACAACAATAAAATATCAAATTCGAGATTGATTTTCTTTTCCGCCCTCATCTTAATTGTATCATTGTGAGCTCCCTATCCTTGGCCCACCTCATAACTATGCTACACATGTGGCCACTAGTCCCCATGAAGATTTTGTTGTCTCTCCATGATCTCCATGATATTTGTAATTAATCTCCACCCCCTCCATCATGTGTGCATGTTGTGGGGCTTAGTTTTCGGATTAAACCTCTCAATATTAATTATCAATCTAAGAGTCGTAAATGTGAGTTGTACTCTGTATTGGCTCATCTTAATGGTCAGAGTATATAAGTTTCCTTATTAATGATAAACTAGGTGCTGAAACGAAACACACATTTTCTGGCAAACAAGTAATCGTGAAAATGAAACCTACTTAACCAATTTCATTTACGGCAAACTCCACACCGAAATTAAACTACAAATCAATCCTTAATCTCGCTCTTCAATCCTACTTTTAAATCTTCTATGATAACTTGAAAAACTAATCTATTAACTCTTCTCAATAACTTGAAACTAGCACTTGAAATTAATAAGCAAGAAGGAAACACATTATAAATTCACACCTTAAACTAACTAGACAAATTCAAGATTTAAATTAACAGATTACAATTCTATCTATTTCTAAAAGAAACCATTTCACTCTATAAAATAACACTTAAGAATCCCAATAAAACTATTTTAATATTTTAGTCTAAATGAAAATGCACTATTAAAAAGCAAGCCTACATCAAATCGAATCATGTAACTCATTAGCTAAAACTAAATCACGTTGCATGCATAATTAAATCTACACTCAATCTTGTACTTATACATAAATGATTATACCATGAAAACAAGAACCATCCCGACTAAAAGTAAATCTATCAAAGCTACACTCAAACTTGCTTAGAATGAAATGATTACATTCCAAAAAAAAAAAAAATCCTAATTTAAAAGTGATTTAATTATTAAGAGAAATCCCACTATGCATGAACAAATCAAACCTTGATTTACACTCTAATGGCAATGTTTCTTATTCAAAATTAAAGTATTACAATATATTCTTATTACTGAATCAAATTGGAAAAAAAAGTAATGAAATAAATTCATAATTAAGAAATATTGAATACTATTAAAACAATTTAAAACAAAAGATAATTCTACAAATTAAACTAAAGCAAAATTCCTAAATCTATGAGGAATGAGGGACTTGACTCTAGGTTATAGTGGATCCTTACCACTCCCTGGAGCAAGTCCTGAACTAGCTCAATGTTTAAAAATAAAATTACAGTGCTTATATAAAAACAAATGCAGACCAAAATTTATTAAATTAAATCAAAACCATTGCTTCAAACATTAATGAACAAATACATTAGATTCTGGGCCATTTGCTACTAGATCTATGTCTGAGAAATCGATTTTTCATTGATAAATCTGATGGAAATTTTGCACTTTCTATATTTTCAGAAATCGATTTGAGAAATGAGAAATACTGCTTCTAAAATGACGGACTGATCACACTATGTGCTCTCTCCATTTCAGAAATCGATTGCTGCTTTGAACTTTGTTCTAATGGATCAGTTTCCTCCATTCTATAGCTCCTACACATTTCTATCGACTTCCTCCCAGCTACTGCTACTACTCCATCTCCCTCTAGCTACTTCTTTCTATCTCATGGGGACTGATATATATACATTTTGATTGCAAAACTGGAGCTTCAACCGAGAAATAGAGAAAATAATTTGTTTTACAAATTACCGGAATGAGAATCGGTTTGAAATAGATTGTCAATTCAGGAAATCGTTCCCCTTATTGTGGGATTTTTCTGTTGCTGGAAGGTGCATTCCAACTGCTCTTTTCCTCTTTGCATGATGATGAGCTACTCAAAGATGTATCATCCAGAGATTTTGGAATATCCATATTTTTTTGAGGCTAACGTTGTTGGGAATGAGACAACATAATGCGCATATGTATGAGCAACAAAGTTTCTAAAAATCATGACCATCATCGATGAATACTCTGGGTTGATAAACTTATAAAAAATATAGGATTGAAATTTCCCAACTATCTCTCCATCTGTGGATGCTAGAGAGGATCCCTGTATACCTCATCTGTACTAGCAAGCAAGAGGCAGTCTCCAACTGCTGGAACATCTTTCACCACAATTGGAGAAATCATGTGCTTTTCCCTACTATTAACAAGATGAATGTCTTTCTCATCCAGCTTTCGTTCTGCCTCATAACATTTGTCACAAAGCTGGAAATTCTTGCACTGGACGCAAACCCAGTGACTACCAGACACATCAAATAAACAAAAATGTGTGCATGCATGCTGCAAATGAACCATGATAAAGTCTTCTTTCATTCCATGGATGGTATCTCCAAGTTTCTACATTCGCAGAGCATCCTTCGAGGCGTTTCTAGCAAGCTCAGTGTACACAGTGGATTTTGAGGACCTCTTTGTACCAACGTTTTTGTTTTTGTGGTGTTTTCTTCCATCTTCTTCCTCTTGTTCAAATTGCATTAAAATTTCCTCAACAGCACCAGGCTAGTAATCTCCATCAAAGTATGGTAAACGAGCTGTAGTTACCTTAGTTTTGTGTTCCCCATTAGATAAAAAATAGTCATATATATTTTTCATATCAACCACAATGTTCTCCTTGGTCACCGTACGAAGCATTGTAAAGTACCATTCATGAAGCTTATCCAATTTTGGGGTCTTCTGTATTTCAGGATGTAAGTACAGGATATAATCTTCTCCTTTAAATGGAGGACATGCCCATATAAAACAACTAGTCAATCCCTGTTTCTTGGAATATTCTAAATATCCAATCAAAATTTCATGGTAGAAAAAGGCACGTAGAGATTCCCCTCTCACTTCAATAGCCTCCTTGTATCTATTTTGAATAGCTTCATGAGTTAGTGTCTCCTCCGGATAATTTGGGATTGGAGGATTACACAAAACACTTTCTCAGTTGCTATAATAGCCCTCCTAATTCATGATGCTATAGCTTGTAAAAAACTAAACCTCTAGCGAAGAAATGTAGTCCATTTCAATGGATCAGATATGATTGCACGCTTAATTTGTGTTCTTCATAAAATGATGGGTAAACTGAGATTTTTTTTAATTCCAAAACATAACCAGAGTAGCAATATTCATAGAGACCCAGTACGTTCACGTTTAGGAGTGGTCTTCAGTGGAATATTCCCCTGACGATAACTCTTTCAAGAAACCGAATTTCGGAAAACTGTTTTAGGATTATAGGAAACATGGTGTTCTGAAGACAACCCACGTCTCAGAATTTAGGGATTCTTCTAAATTTGGTCAAAATTGGATATTTTCACTTACAGCAATTCAACTACCCAGTTGTTGCTTTTATGCATTTGGTGAATTCGTACTCGAATGAATTCCTGCACTAAACCTTCCTGCAATCCAGAAGCAATTTATTAAAAACACTCATCAAATTAGCTAATAACAACAATAATATCTATTGTTTATAAATCCTTTTAATTAACAACATAATGGATTAATAACAATTAAAAACACTAGGTACAAGCATATAACGATGTGATAAATATCGTGAAAATTTGGGCAAAAGTGCAGCTCAACATCCCCCCACACTGAACTTCTTGTATGTCCTCGTGCAAGCGAAACCATAAGACGATGAAATAAGGTAGGGAAAATGTCAGTAAATATTTTAGCAGTAAAGATGAATATGTCTGATGTTGTAATGCATTTCTCCGCCCGCAACATCTAAAACCATGCGAAATGATGAAACAAGATTAGGTACGAAGAGTAGACATGATGGAGAAAATAGTATCGCACATACCTGTTACCTTGTCCCAAATTTTGTTTTTCCCCAAGGTCTTATGATGAAAATCAAATTTTACTGAAGAGGTGCAATTTTACAAATACTACCATAGCTTTCATGCACCTACTATAGCAATCTTGTACCTAGGTCATTCAGCACATATGTGGAGGCAACTATAATCGATACACATTGTCGGCAACCAACACCTATTGAGTACTTCATCACTTCCAATACCATAGAAAATTAAGGTGAGTTATCATACCATTCAGAAACCTCTTTATTGAACACTCTAAATTACGCTGCTATCTGAATTCAAAAATAGATTTCATTTTAATCTAGTACAATGAATTACCTTCAATAAGGGTACCACATCATTCAAAGTTTCTTGATTTTTGAAAGATAGAACTCAAAGCATCATCTTCAAATCGTCTCAAAACCATTGTCCAAGAAAAATGATGATGAGTCTTAGGGAAGATAAGGATAACCAAAAAGATCATAGTATGTAGTTAACTTTAATACCACAAACATGGCCCTGCTGCCTGCAGGTGTCCATAACCTCGACAAGGATGTCTTTTAACCTAGCGAAATGGAAATATCCCACTTACTAGATACAAATTCAAAGTTAGCTTATTTTCCTCTTTAGATAAAGGCCGCTGTCCTGGCTTGGTAACCAGATGATGGCAGTGCCACTCACAAGAAGTAACATGGATGAACAGGCTAGCTCGTGATGGGACCTCCTGTCTTCCAGATTTTAGGCAGAAAGCCATTACTCTGGCTTGGTGACCAAGAGAAGTAATGTCATGCATGCTAGGTCTCATGATCGTGGTAGGTTGGCTCATTACAAGACCTCATATCCTTCCCTAAATATCTTCTTAACTCTATTTATGATTGACCTTAAAGGTTACTTACTAAGTGGGGAGACAAATCTACTCCTTAGGAGTACAGGATGGCGTGAAAAGTTTTTAATGAATAATCATTGCTGGCTAATTCCTCTACCCTAAAGACTTGTTAAAGATATCCCAGACAATGCCTGAAATATTCATTGAGTTAAGAATGCTAGTGTTCTCCCGAATAGCTCATTATGATATTTGCAAGAGTGTTCCACCATAGGGGTTTTCCAATAGTACCTTCTAATGGAAACTAAAAATATATATCTGAGATGACAACTTATTAGAGTGATTAATCATGGTTAATTTTTTCAAAATCATGAGGCATTAGAGTGAATTGTACTCAACAAGATTTGTCACAAATGTGTGTGTTAACAACTAATGTGGATCAAAAGTATTTTTAATAGGAATTATTTAAAATGAAAAACCCCAATAGGCTGATAACAACTTTATTCATTTATTCTCCTACCCTGCTTTACCCTAAGAGGTGAAAGACTCTCGTTTAAGTATAGGAGTACTTCCAATGAAGCCATGTGCATAACAAAATGCTGATTATACCCACGCTAATTTTAAAGAATAGACTTCAAGACATACGAAAGCATGAGAAATCAATTTCTTTAATTGATATGGGACCAAGAGTTTCCAAATGTCGAGGAAGTAAGATGGCTTAATGACTGGTCGAAACTAGGATTCAATGGAACCCACATATTTATGATTTTCCAATTGATGCAAATCTTCCACAATTTGATAGTCACTCTCCTAGAGGCACAAAGAATCTTGTGAAAGACAAAAGATAAATCCCTCAAGTTCAGGTTCAAATATTTGATTTTCAAATTGACAAGAATAGTTGAGAGAGATTCTAGAGTTTTGGGTTTCCACAAAATTTTTAGAACAAGTTCCAATTATAGATTGCTCCTCTAGTGGTATTTGAATTACACCTTCTCGAGGTGAATGTTCGACAGTAATGGGGAAAGTTTCTAGATTCATTCCCTTTTCCAACATGGAAGATGTAGCATTTTGTTCAATAAGGGAATCAACGAAAGGAATAGGTGGTTCAAACTGCTATGCAACTCGATGGTTTATATTAGGGTTTAGGGTGCGGTTTGGCATAGGATTTTGGTTAATGATTGGACTAAGGTTTGGATTTCGATTGGGATTAGGCTTTGGACTAGGGTTAGGTCTAGGTTTTAAATTATAGTTAGGGTTAGTTCTAGGGTGTGGATTAGGGTTAGGTCTATGGTATGGATTAGAGTTAGGTCTAGGGTATGAACTAGGGTTAGGGTATGGATGAGGGTTAGGGTAAGGGTATGGTTGCACATACGACTAGGACCATGGAAGAGGATAACTTAATGGTGCATTGGAAAGAAATTGCAGTTGTTGTAGGTGCTCATATGATTGAATTTTCATGGGATATTTACCTAGAGATAACGATCCAAATGATTCTTGAGGCCATGGAGATATTTGGCATGAGGATGGGGGCCAAGGCGAGGACCACTGTGGCCATGAAGTTGGATATTCAATTGGAGGAGGATCAGAAGTTCTCCATGAAATTCCAAGATTATAAACATGCCGAGGAACTTGCTCAAAAAAATAATCATTATTCCAAGTATCAAATGGTGTTAGGTTTTTAGTTATACCTGGCGGCTGATTTGATTCCTTACTTGATTCCGTGAGTACCTTTCGTAATTGTGGCACTGATGGCCAATGTTTGGTTGCATGATCATCCTCGCGAATTTTACAAACTTCCACGCCTCTAAGTGGGCACTTTCTAAGGCAATCTTTCTTTCGACAGTTGGAAAAAAGGATAAGCAGTGGCTCTTCATCCTTCTCTTGTTCATAAAAATCACCCAATTTCGAAATCAAAGATTTAATTTATGTTTGAGAAAGATATTAAATTCAGCAGTTGTGAATTCTTCATCAGATGAGTTGTCTATCTCTATAGCAACTAAAAACTCCTCATTGAATGATTCCTTAGAATTCCATCTTCTTGTCTTCAACAAGCAAACTGGTACATTCTGTCATCACATGTATTGGTACGCAACGGTTCTTACAGTACCCCAAAAATCATATATCGTTGAAGACTGGATTATGAAGACAAATGGATTTATAAAAAAAATTTACTGAAATAAAGCGCACCATTCTTGCATGAAAGAAAAATTCCAAATCAAAGCAATATTTAAACTACTAAAAACAAAACATTTCAGAAATTAAAATTCTAAAACTTGCTTCTACTTCTACACATAAGCAAGATAAGGAAATAAAAGTTCAAGAGATAAGCAAGATGGCCAGAATTTGGAGCAACCCCACAATAGTGGATGCATGGCTATTCACTCACATCTTTCCGTACACTCTCTGCCCTCTGATGTCTTGCAATACCCTTGAAACTCTGTAAGAAAAGTTTTACCTGAGCCAAAATAAAACTTCCCTCGCAACGCCGCCAAAATGTTGTGGGGCTTAATTGTTGGATTAAACCTCTCAATATTAATTATCAATCTGGGAGTCGTAAACGCGATTTGTACTGCGTATTGGCTCAACTTAATGGTCAGAGTATATAATTTTTGTTATTAATGATAAACTAGGTGATGAAATGAAACACACATTTGCTAGAAAACAAGAACTCGTGAAAAGGAAACCTACTTAACCAATTTCATTTACGGAAAACTCCACACTGAAATTAAACTACAAATCAATCCTCAATATCGCTCTTAAATCCTACTTTTAAATCTTCTATGATAACTTGAAAAACTAATCTATTAACTCTTCTCACTAACTTGAAACTAACACTTGAAATTAATAAGAAAAAAGGACACACATTATAAATTCACACCTTAAACTAAGTAGAAAAATTCAAGATTTAAATTAAAAAATTACAATTCTATCTATTTCTAAAAGAAACCATTTCACTCTATAAAATAACACTTAAGAATCCCATTAAAAACTATTTAAATATTTTAGTCTAAATGAAAATGAACTATTGAAAAGCAAGCCTACTTCAAATCGAATCATGTAACTCACTAGCTAAAACTAAATCACGCTGCATGCATAATTAAATCTACACTCAATCTTGTACTTACACATAAATGATTATACCATGAAAACAAGAACCATCTTGACTAAAAATAAATCTATCAAAGCTACACTCAAAATTGCTTAGAAAGAAATTATTACATTACGAAAACAAAAATAATCCTAATTTAAAATTGATTTAATTATTAAGAGAAATCCCACTATGCATGAACAAATCAAACCTTGATTTACATTCTAATGGCAATGTTGCTTATTAAAAATTAAAGTATTTCAATATATTCTTACTACTAAATCGAACTGGAAAACAAAGTAATGAACTAAATGCATAATTAATAAATATTGAATACTATTAAAACAATTTAAAACAAAATATAATTCTAAAAATTAAACTAAATTAGAATTTCTAAATCTATGAGGAATGAGGGACTTGACTCCTAGTTGCAATGGATCCATGCCACTCCCTGGAGCAAGTCCTGAACTAGCTCAACGTTTAAAAAGAAAATCACAATGCTTATATAAAAACAAATGCAGACCAAAATTTATTAAATTAAATCAAAACCATTGCTTCAAACATTAATGAACACATACATCAGCTGTTAGGGAATTTCCTGCTGGATCTACATCTGAGAAATCGATTTTTCATTAAGAAATCTGATGGAAATTCTGTGCTTTCTATATTTCCAGAAATTGATTTGACAAATGAATAATCATGCTTCTAAACTGACGTAATGTTCACACTATGCGCTCTCTACATTTCAAAAATCGATTGCTACTTTGATATTTGTTCTAATGGATCAGCTCCCTCCAGTCTACAGCACCTACACATTTCTATCAACTTCCTCCCAGCTACTGCTACTACTCCATCTCCCTCCAGCTACTTCTCTCTATCTCATGCGCACTGATATATATATATATATATATATATATATATATATATATATATATATACATTTTGATTGCAAAACTCGAGCTTCAAACCAAAAATAGAGAAAATATTTTTTTTTTTTAAATTACTGGAATGAGAATTGGTTTGAAACAGATTGTCAATTAAGGAAATCGTTCCCCTTTTTGTGGGATTTTGCTATTGCTGGAAGGTGTGTTCCAATTGCTCTTTTCCTCTTTGCATGATGATGAGTTTCTCATAGATGTATCATCCAGAGATTTCGGAATATCCATATTTTTTCGAGGTTAATGTTGTTGGGAATGAGACAACATAATGCGCATATGTCTGAGCAACAAATTTTCTAACAATCACGACCATCATCGATGAATACTCTGGGTTGATAAAATTATAAAACATGTAGGATTGAAATTTCCCAACTATGTCTCCGTCTATGGATGCTGGAGAGGATCCCCGTTTACCTCATCTGTACTGGCAAGAAAGAGGCAACCTCCAACTGCTGGAACATCTGTCACCAAAATTGGAGAAAGTATGTGCTTTTCCCTACTGTTAACAAGATGCATGTCTTTCTCATCCAGCTTTCGTTCTGCCTCATAACATTTGTCACAAAGCTGGAAATTCTTGCACTGGCCATAAACCCAGCGACTATCAGACACGATAAATAAACAACAATGTGTGCATGCATGTTGGAAATGAACCATGATAAAGTCTTCTTTCATTCAATGGATGGTATCTCCAAGTTTTTGAATTCGCAGAGCATCCTTCGAGGTGTTGCTAGCAAGCTCAGCGTGCGCAGTGACTTTTTAGGACCTCTTTGTACCAGCATTTTTGTTTTTGTGGTGTTTTCTTCCATCTGCTTTCTCTTGTTGAAATTGCATTAAAATGTCCTCAGCAACACCAGGCCAGTAATATCCATGAAAGTATGGCAAATGAGCTACAGTTACTTTAGTTTTGCGTTCCCCATTAGATAAAAAATAGTCATATATATTTGTCATATCAACCACAATGTTCTCCTTGGTCGCCTTACGAAGCATTGTAAGGTACCATTTGTGAAGCTTATCAGATTTTGGGGTCTTCTGTATTTCAGGATGGCAGTACAGGATATAATATTCTCCTTTCAATGGAGGACATGTCCATATATAACAACTAGTCAATCCCTGTTTCTTGCAATATTCTAAATATCCAATAAAAATTTCGTGGTAGACAAAGGCACGTACAGCTTCCCCTATCACTTCAATAGCCTCCTTGTATCCATTTTGAACAGCTTCACGAGTTAGTGTCTCCTCCGGATAATTTGGGATTGGAGAATTACAGAAAACACTTTCTCAGTTTCAATAATAGCCCTCCTAATTCGTGGTGTTATGGCTTGTAAAAAAATAAACGTCTGGCAAAGAAATGTAGTCCATTTAATGGATCATATATGATTGCGTGATTAAGTTGTGCTTTTTATAAAATGATGGGTAAACTGAGATTTGTTTTAATTCCCAAACATAACCAGAGTAGCAATATTCATAGATACCCAATACGTTCACGTTCAGGAGTGGTCTTCAGTGGAATATTCCCTTGACGATAACTCTTTCAAGAAACAAAATTTCAACAAACTGCTTCTGGGTTATAGGAAACACAGTGTTATAAACACAACCCACATCTCGGAATTTAAGGATTCTTCTACATTTGGTCAAAAATTGGATATTTTCACTTACAACAATTCAATTATCCAGCTGCTACTTTTATGCATTTGGTGAATTCGTACTCGAATGCATTCCTGCACCAAACCTTCCTGCAATCCAGAAGTAATTTATTAAAAACACTCATCAAATTAGCTAATAACAACAATAATATCTATTGTTTCTAAATCATTCTAATTAACAACATAATGGATTAATAACAATTAAAAACACTAGGTACAAGCATATAATGATGTGATAAATATCATGAAAATTTGGGCAAAAGTGCGGCTCAACATCCCCCCACGCTGAACTTCTTGCACGTCCTCGTGCAAGAAAAACCATAAGATGATGAAATAAGGTAGGGAAAATGTCAGTAAAGAGTTTAGCAAGAAAAGATGAATATTCCCGATGTTGTAATTCATTCCTTCGCCTGCAACATCTAAAATCATGCAAAATGATGAAACAAGATCACGTACCAAAAGTAGACATGATGGAGAAAATAGTATCGCACATACCTGTTACCTTGTCCCAAATTTTTTTTTCCCAAGGTCTTATTATGAAAATCTAATTTTACTGAAGAGGTGCAATTTTACAAATACTACCATATCTTTCATGCACCTACTATCGCAATCTTGTACCTAGGTCATTCAACACATATGTGGAGGCAACTATAATCGATACACATTGTTGGCAACCAACACCTATTGAGTACTTCATCACTTCCAATACCATAGAAAATTAAGGTGAGTTATCATACCAATCAGAAACCTCTTTATTGAACACTCTAAATTACATTGTTATCAGGATTCAAAAATAGATTTCCTCTTAATCTAGTACAATGAATTACCTTCAATGAGGGTACCACATCATTCAAAGTTTCTTTATTTTTGAAAGATAGAACTCAAAGCATCATATTCAAATCATCTCAAAACCATTGTCCAAGAAAAATGATGATGAGTCTTAGGGAAGATAAGGATAACCAAAAAAATCATAGTAGGTAGTTAACTTTAATACCACAGACATGGCCCTGCTGCCTGCAGGTGTCCATAACCTCGACAGGGATGTCTTTTAACCTAGCTAAATGTTAGTATCCGACTTACTAGATACAGATTCAAAGTTAGCTTATTTGCCTCTTTAGATGAAGGCCACTGTCCTAGCTTGGTAACCAGATGATGGTAGGGCCACTCACAAGAAGTAACTTGGATGAACAGGCCAGCTCGTGATGAGACCTCTTGTCTTCCAACTTTTAGGTTGAAAGCCATTACTTTGGCTTGGTGACCAAGAGCAGTAATGTCATGCATGCTAGGTCTCATGATCATGGTAGTTTGGCTCATTACAAGACCTAGAATGTTGTGTAACCAGCTCCAAAAATAAAAGAAAATAGATATGAATGCCTTAGAAATAAGCCACTTCGAGGGGCAACCTCCAATAAATTACATAAATGAACAATTCTTGGATGATACAATTTACAAAACCTCCTTTCTATATATAGGAGTCCATGTGGCCATAATGTAATCCTAGTGGGCCACAATGAAATCCTAGCCGACCTAACAATAATAATTTAAGGGCACAATAATAACAAAATGGGGGTTACAAGGGTACAATAATAACAATAAGGGGGTTACACTAAGAACAATAAGGGACTATACTAGTAATATAGGGACCTAACATGCCCCTCTCCTTCAAAAAAGTGTTGTCCTCAACGCTTGAGTAGCTCTGGGTGCTTCTGTATATACTTCTCATCCTTCCATGTAGAATCTTTAGTGGGTAAGTTCTTCCACTTGATGAGATACTCTGAAATTGATCGATTCCATAGCTGTCGAGTTCTTGTTTCCATGACCGCTTCAGGTTCTAATATGATTTTTCCTTCCTCATCAAGTTCTAGCAATATTATTTGAACTAGAATATTTTCGCCTATAACCTTCTTTAAGCATGAAACATGGAAAACTGGATGCACTTGCAAAGAATCAGGAAGCTGCAATTTGTATGCCATAGTACCAATATTTTGCAACACCTTGTAAGGACCATAGTACTTTGGCGATAATTTATTATCCTTCTTAGCTTGCTTGAGGGACATTTGTTTGCATGGTTGTAGCCGTAAAAATACCCAATCTCCTACATCAAAACTTCTCTCGCTGCGATGTTGATCTGCCTGTTGTTTCATTCGATTTTGTGCCAAATTCAGGTTATCCTTTAAGAGTTGGAGAACTTCTTGCTGATGCTCGATGTGATCTTCCACTACTTGAACCTTCGAATTTTCCCTTAAAGATGATGTGATGGATGGTAGATGATATCCATAAAGTGCCATAAATGGGGTCATTTTTGCTGCAGTATGGAAGGAAGTGTTATACCACCATTCAGCGAGAGGTAACCACTTGACCCATTGTGTTTGTTTATCAGATACAAAACAACGAAGATATCCTTCCAAAAATTTATTTACTTTCTCAGTTTGACCATCAGATTGAGGATGATAAGATGAGCTATGAGCTAATTGAGTACCCAAACAAGAAAATAACTCCGTCCAAAAATTTACAGTAAAAATGGGATCTTTGTCGCTCACAATAACCCTTGGGCTTCCATGTAGCTTTTGTATTCCGTCCATAAATGTAGTAGCAACTGTAGTTGCTTTAAATGGATGAGATAATGCACAAAAGTGTGCATACTTGGTAAGTCTATCAACTACCACCATGATGACACTCTTTCCTTCGGACTTAGGTAAACCTGTGATAAAATCTATTGAAATCTCCTCCCAACGTTGACCTGGAATGGATAAAGGTTGTAGAAGTCCTGGGGTCTTAATTGTTTCCACTTTATTCTGTTGGCAAACCAAACATTCCGCCACAAACTTTCGAATATCAGATTTAAGGCCATCCCAAAAAAATTCTTTCTTCACCCCGTGGTAAGTTTTTAAAAATCCTGAGTGTCCTCCTAAAGGAGAAGTGTGCAATTCCAGAAGAATCTTTTGTTTTAGTTGGGAATTCTTACAAAGATATAAGAAATATTTGTACCATAAGGAATCATTTTTCCAACTAAATGTATCAGATGTACTAGGATCTTGCTGCAACTTTTGAATGAGTGTCCATACATCTTTGTCCTTCTTCCATTCATCTCTTGCTTCGGTTATCCAATTTGGTTGGATAATAGAATGGCACAAAGCAATGCTTCCACCTCTTCATTCTTTCTTGAGAGTGCATCTGCAACAACATTAAGCTTTCCTTTTTTGTAGATTATTTCAAAGTCATAACCCAACATCTTTGTGACCCATTTTTGCTGCTCTTCTGAAGATAGTCTTTGTTCCGAAAAGTGTTTAAGACTATCATGATCAGTTTTTACCTTGAAGTGTCTTCCCATTAGGTAAGTTCGCCATTTCTTTAGTGCATGTAGTATTGCTAACATTTCCTTCTCATAAATAGGTTTCTGTAAATACTTTCCTTTGATCGGACGACTTTCAAAAGCAATGGGTCTTCCTTCCTGCATTAAAACTGCACCAATTCCATTTCCTGAGGCATCACATTCCACAATAAAGGTTTTTGTGAAGTCTCGCGTAGCTAAGACCGGTGCTAGGCACATTGCCTCTTTAAGACGTTCAAAGGCCTTAGTTGCTTCAGGAGTCCATGAAAATGCATCTTTCTTCAATAATGTTGTTAGAGGCGCTGCTATTCTCCCATAATTCTTAACAAACTTGCGATAATACCCTGTTAACCCGAGAAATCCTCGCAACTTCTTTATGGTTGTGGGGACTTTCCATTCCTTAATGGCTTTAATTTTGTTAGGTCTACTTTAACACCCTCGTGAGATACAATATGACCCAGATATTCCACCTCTTGTACTCCAAAGAAACATTTGGATTTTTTTGCATATAATTGTTTCTCTTGCAATAGTTTGAGCACCCTGTCAACATGCTCAACATGATCCTTCCAAGACTTGTTGTAGATTAGTATATCATCAAAAAATACTAGCACAAATTTTCTAAGGAAGGGTTTGAAAATGGAATTCATCAACCCTTGAAATGTAGAAGGTGCATTGGTAAGGCCAAAAGGCATGACCAAAATTCATAATGACCCTCATGAGTTCGAAATGCTGTTTTTGGAATATCTTCAGTCTTCATTCTAATTTGATGATATCCTGAACGAAGATCCAACTTGGTAAAATACATTGCTCCATGTAATTCATCCAATAATTCATCAATCACAGGAATGGGAAATTTGTCTTTAATGGTGAGCTTATTGAGCTCCCTATAATCCGGACACATTCGCCATGATCCATCCTTCTTGTATACCAAAACTACAGGAGCAGAGAAAGAACTTTGACTAGGTTGAATTATACCCGCCTCTAACATTTCTGCAATCATACGTTCAATTTCGCTCTTTTGGAAGTAAGGATATCTATAAGGCCTGATGTTTGGAGGAACACTTCCTGGAATCAAAGGAATAGCATGATCATGATCACGAATAGGTGGGAGTCCTTTGGGAGTTTCAAACACCTTGGAATGATTGTCCAAGACTTGTTGGAGATCTCCAGAAATAGATGATTTTGATGTTGGAACTTCTAGTGAGCATAATTGTGCAATTACGCCTCGTTGTTCTTTCTTTAGAAGCTTTGTCATGACATTAGAGCTTATTATCTTTCCCGGCTTCCCGCAATACCCCGTAATTCGACTTCCTTTCCTTCTGGAAAAAAAAATTCAAGAAAAGTTCTTGAAAATTAAAAGCTATCGTCCCCAAAGATTGTAACCATTGTACTCCTAGTACAACATCAGCACCTCCCATAGGAATGGAAAGCATTGGACTAGTCAATACATATTCCCCCATGGTTAGCTTGATATTATGGAATTTTCTAGAGAAATTTATAATTCCTCCATTTGCAACCATCACTTGACATTCTGGTGCTGGGTATAGGAAACAATTTAATTCCTTGGCTACCTTACAATGAATAAAATTATGGGTGCTACCTGAATCAATCAACACTATTACCTTTTTCTTCTTGATATGTCCTTCTATATTGAGATTTTGAGGAGTGGTAATTCCTGCTAGTGCATTACACGATATGGTCGGATTCATTTCTTCCTCTTCTAGGGCTGGTTTCTGATGTATATCCTCTTCCTGTTCATTTTCTTCTTCCTCTTCACAATCTATGTAAAATAATTTCTTCTCAGCACACTTATGACCTTTATTGTATTTTCTATCACAACTGTAGCAAAGCCATTTTGCTCTTTTTTCTTACAATTGTTGTGGTGTCAACCTTGTAGGTTGTGGAAATCTAGACCTAGAAACACTTCCTTCTTTATAGAAGTGAGTGGTAGGCCTCCTTGTCGCCATAATTTTACATTCAATGTTTCTTGCCAACCTGAATGCCTTCTCCAATGAATCAGGTTCCAAAACGCGAACTTCATGTTGGATGTTATCCTTTAAAGTGCTTATGAAGAGATCAATCCTGTGTTCCTCTAGAATATCAATTACCCTTATATTCAATTTTTGGAAGTCCTCAATGTGCTCCCCCACTAAACCATTTTGTTTGAGATTTATCAATTCGCTAAAGAAGGTGTTTCTCTTTGTATCCTCATAATGTGCTATCATTTCCTCCGTAAAAATTGACCAAGTGACAATTTTTTTACGGGAGCAAAGCCATCGATACCATAAAAATGTATTTTGTTCTAAATGTATTGTTTCAATGCGTACCTTTTGTGTGTTTGGCACATTATGGAGATGAAAATATTGCTCCATCTGTAGTATCCATGTTACAGGATCCTTTCCATCAAACTTCCTCATATCCATTTTTGGAATATGGTGGTTCTTCCCGCCAACATTAGAGTTTATGAAATCACTATTAACATTTATTTTGTTCTCATCATGAGTTTCCTCTACTATCTTTTCACCATTAGGAAACATTTCTTGTATCAACTTTATCAAACATTTTATGTCTACTTTTAGATCATTCTTCATGTTTTCCATTTTAGCTTCCATGTCATCCATCTTAGATTCCATGACAGCTTCCATGCCATCTATCTTAGATTCCACACCTTTCTTCAAACCATCCATATTATTCTTCACACCATCCATTTTTGCTTCCACGCCTTTCTTCAAAACTTCCATTTCATTTTTTGTTGCTCTTTGCGAGAGCGAAATTTGGTGCACTTGCTCTTGTAATTTTGATAGATCATGTTGCAATTCTTCATCTTCATGAGTCATAGTGGAGCCTACTGAAGGCTTAATGGGTGTTGAATTATTTTTACAGGGCATTTTTTAGAACCCAATACTGATATCTATTCTAGAATATGCCCTTGGAATCAATTGCAATTCAGAAAAAAAATACACACCTTTTTCTTGCTTTTGAGGAGCTCGATATTGAAATCCGATTATCTATGTGATTGCGGCTCTTCAATATCTAAAATTCAGCACTGAAGTAGCCCTCTGAATTCTCTTTTGAATGCCACAGGTCTGACCTGATTTGGATTCTCCAAGAAAACGTTATGTCAAATCTCCCACAATGACCTAATTATGGATTGGTTCAGTAGAGAGAACTTGTACGACTTGCCACGTGTCACTCTTTCGTCTTTCACCTCTGAACTTGATATCCAAGCAACTATAGTCCGTGTACTTGCAACCAATTTTTACAGCACTCCAATCTGATGCTCAGAGAGAGATTTATTGAACATTTCCCACGACCACCTCTTTGAGATGAAATTCTTGAGCCTGAAAAAAAACTACCTTCCACAGATCATATCTCTAACAATATTGTGAACCAAGCTCTAAGATTTTGCGACATGTTTCCTCAAGATTTCAGCTTCGTACCCTAAAAATTTCAGATTCTGAACCTTCGTAGAAAACAAGTTCTAACAAAAACGCCACGATGACCTATTTAGGAGCCTGAAAAAAGACCTAACTTCCATAAATCATATCTCCGAAAATATTACGAACCAAGCTCTGAAATTTTTCGACGATCTTCCTCAGGATTTCAGCTTCGCACCCTAAAAATTTCAGCTTCTGAAACTTCGTAGAAAAAACGTTATAGCGAAAATGCCACGATGACCTGTTTGGAGCAGGGAAACCCTAGAATCCAAAGCTCTGATACCAAATGTTGTGTAACCAGCTCCAAAAATAGAAGAAAAGAGATATCAACGCCTTAGAAATAAGCCACTTCAAGGGGGAAACCTCCAATACATTACATAAATGAACAATTCTTGGATGATACAATTTACAAAACCTCCTTTCTATATATAGGAGTCCATGTGCCCATAATGTAATCCTAGTGGGCCATAATACAATCCTAGCTGACCTAGAAATAATAATTTAAGGGCACAATAATAACAAAATGGGGGTTACAAGGGTACCATAATAACAATAAGGGGGTTACACTAATAACAATAAGGGACTATGCTAGTAATATAGGGACCTAACAGCAGTAATGTAATGCATGCTAGGTCTCATGATTGTGGTAGGTCGACTCATTACAAGACCTCCTATCCTTCCCCAAATATCTTCTTAAATCTATTTATGATTAACCTTAAAGGTTACTTACTAAGTGGGGAGATAGATCTACTCCTTAAGAGTACAGGATGGCGTGAAAAGTTTTTAATGACTAATCATTACTGGCTAATTCCTCTACCCTAAAGACTTGTTAAAAATATCCCAGACAATGACTGAAAGATTCCTTGAGTTAAGAATGCTAGTGTTCTCCTTAATAGCTCATTATGATCTTTGCAAGAGTGGTCTACCATAGGGGTTTTCCAATAGTACCTTCTAATGAAAGCTAAAAATATATATCCGAGATGACAACTTATTAGAGCGATTAATCATGGTTAACTTTTGCAAAATCATGAGGCATTAGAGCGAATTGTACTCAACAAGATTTGTCACAAATGTGTGTGTTAACAACTAATGTGGATCAAAATTAGTTTTAATAGGAATTATTTAAAATTAAAAACCCTAATAGGATGATAACAACTTTATTCATTTATTCTCCTACCCTGCTTTACCCTAAGAGGTGAAAGACTCCCGTTTAAGTATAGGAGTACTTCCAATGAAGCCATGTGCATAACAAAATGCTGATTATACTCACGCTTAGTTTTAAATAATAGACTTCAAAACATACAAAAGAATGAGAAATCAGTTGCTTTAATTGATATGGGACCAAGAGTTTCCGAATGCTAAGGAAATAAGATGGCTTAATGATTGGTCGAAACTAGGATTCAATGGAACCCACATATTTATGATTTTCCAACTGATGCAAATCTTCCACAATTTGATAGTCACTCTCCTAGAGGCACAAAGAATCTGGTGAAAGACAAAAGATAAATCCCTCAAGTTCAGGCTCAAATATTTGATTTTCAAATTGACAAGAATAGTTGAGAGAGATTCTAGGGTTTTGAGTTTCCACAACATTTTTAGAACAAGTTCCAATTATAGATTGCTCCTCTATTGGTATTTGAATTACACCTTCCCGAGGTGAATGTTTTGCGGCAATGGGGAAAGTTTCCAAATTCATTCCCTTTTCCAACATGGAAGATGTATCATTTTGTTCAATAAGGGAATCAACGAAAAGAATAGGTGGTTCGAACTGTTGTGCAACTCGATGGTTTAGATTAGGGTTTAGGGTGCGGTTTGGCCTGGGGTTTTGGTTAATGATTGGACTAAGGTTTGGATTTGGATTGGGATTAGGCTTTGGACTAGGGTTAGGTCTAGGTTTTAAATTAGAGTTAGGGTTAGTTCTAGGGTGTTGATTAGGGTTAGGTCTACGGTATGGATTAGAGTTAGGTATAGGGTATGAACTAGGGTTAGGGTATGGATGAGGGTTAGGGTAAGGGTATGGTTGCACATACAGATGGGAAAATGGAATAAAATAACTTAATGGTGCATTGGAAAGAAATTTTGGTTTTTGTAGTTGCTTATATGATTGAATTTGCGTGGGATATTTCCCTATAGATAAGGATTCAATTGATTCTTGAGGCCATGGAGATATTTAGCTTGAGGATGGGGGGCAAGGCAAGGAGCACTGTGGCCATGAAGTTGGATATTCAATTGGAGGAGGATGAGAAGTTTGCCATGAAATTCCAGGATTATAAACACGCTAAGGAACCTGCTTAGAAAAATAATCATTATTCCAAGTATCAAATGGTGTTAGGTTTTTAGTTATACTTGGCGGCTGATTGGATTCCTTAATTTATTCCATGAGTACATTTCGTAATTGTGGTAGTGATGGGAAATGTTCGGTTGCATGATCATCCTTGCCAATTTTGCAAACTTCCACACTGCTAAGTCGGAACTTTCCAAGGCAATGTTTCTTTCGACAGTTAGCGCAAAGGATAAGAAATGGTTCTTCATCCTTCTCTTGTTCCTGAAAATCATCCAATTTCGAAATCAAATATTTAATTTATGTTCAATCAAGATATTAAATTCAACACTTGTGAATTCTTCATCATATGACTTGTTCATCTCTATAGCAGCATAAAAAATCCTCATTGAATGATTCCTCAGAATACCATCTTCTTGTTTTCAACAAGAAAACTGGTACATTTTGTCATCACATGTATTAGTACGCAAGGGTTCTTATAGTACCCCAAAAATGATATAGCGTTGAAGACTGGATTATGAAGACAAATGGATTTAAAAAAAAATTGACTGAAATAAAGCTCACCATGCTTGCATGAAAGGAAAATTCCAAATCAAAGCAATATTTAATCTACTGAAAACAAAATAATTCAGAAATTAAAAGTCTAAAACCTGCTTCTACTTCTACACATAAGTAAGACAAGGAAATAAAAGTTCAAGAGATAAGCAAGATGGCCAGACTTTGGAGCAACCCCACAATAGTGGATGTGTGGCTCCTCACTCACATCTTACCGGACACTCTCCGCCCTCTGACGTCCTGCAATACCCTTGAAACTCTGTAAGAAAAGTTTTACCTAAGCCAAAATACAACTTCTGTGGCAATGATGCTAAAATGTTGTGGGGCTTAATTGTCGGATTAAACCTCTCAATATTAATTATCAATCCGGGAGTCGTAAACACAAGTTGTACTGCGTATTGGCTCAGCTTAATGGTCAGAGTATATAAGTTTTGTTATTAATGATAAACTAGGTGCTGAAATGAAACGCACATTTGTTGGCAAACAAGCAATTGTGAAAAGGAAACCTACTTAACCAATTTCATTTATGGAAAACTCCACACTGAAATTAAACTACAAATCAATCCTCAATATCACTCTCAAATCCTACTTTTAAATCTTCTATGATAACTTGAAAAACTAATCGATTAACTCTTCTCACTAACTTGAAACTAACACTTGAAATTAATAAGCAAAAAGGACACACATCATAAATTCACACCTTAAACTAACTAGAAAAATTCAAGATTTAAATTAAAAAATTACAATTCTATCTATTTCTGAAAGAAACCATTTCACTCTATAAAATAACACTTAAGAATCCCATTAAAAACTATTTAAATATTTTAGTCTAAATGAAAATGAACTATTAAAAAACAAGCCTACTTCAAATCGAATCATGTAACTCACTAGCTAAAACTAAATCACGTTGCATGCATAATTAAATATACACTCAATCTTGTACTTACGCATAAATGATTATACCATGAAAACAACAACCATCCTCACTAAAAATAAATCTATCAAAGCTGCACTCAAACTTGCTTAGAAATAAATTGTTACATTACGAAAACAAAAATAATTCTAATTTAAAAGTGATTTAATTATTAACAGAAATCCCACTATCCATGAACAAATCAAACCTTGATTTACACTCTAAAGGCAATGTTCTTATTCAAAATTAAAGTATTTGAATATATTCTTACTACTGAATCAAATTGGAAAACAAAGTAATGAACTAGATGCATAATTAAAAAATATTAAATACTATTAAAACAATTTAAAACAAAAGATAATTCTACAAATTAAACTAAAAAGAATTCCCAAATCTATGAGGAATGAGGGACTTGACTCCAAGTTGCGATGGATCCTTGCCTCTCCCTGGAGCAAGTCCTGAACTAGCTCAACGTTTAAAAATAAAATTACAGTGCTTATATAAAAACAAGTGCAAACCAAAATTTATTAAATTAAATCAAAACCATTGCTTCAAACATTAATGAACAAATACATAAGTTGCTCTGCCATTTGCTGCCGGATCTACATCTGAGAAATCGATTTTTCATTGAGAAATCTTATGGAAATTCTGCGCTTTCTATATTTTCAGAAATCGATTTGACAAATGACTAATCCTGCTTTTAAAATGACGGACTGATCACACTATGAGCTCTCTCCATTTCAGAAATCGATTGCTGCTTTGATATTTATTCTAATGGATCGGCTCCCTCCATTCTACAGCTCTTACACATTTCTATCGACTTCCTCCCAGCTACTGCTACTACTCCATCTCCCTCTAGATACTTCTCTCTATCTCATGCGTATTGATATATATACATTTTGATTGCAAAACTGGAGCTTCAACCCAGAAATAGAGAAAATAATTTGTTTTACAAATTGTCAGAATGAGAATTGGTTTGAAACAGATTGTCAATTAAGGAAATCGTTCCCCTTTTTGTGGGATTTTGTTGTTGTTGGAAGGTGCGTTCCAATTGCTCTTTTCCTCTTTGCATGATGATGAGCTGCTCACAGATGTATCGTCTAGAGATTTCGGAATATCCATATTGTTTTGAGGTGAACGTTGTTGGGAATGAGACAACATAATGTGAATATGTCTGAGCAACAAATTTTCTAACAATCACCACCATCATCGATGAATACTCTCGGTTGATAAACTTCTAAAACATATAGGATTGAAATTTCCCAACTATGTCTCCGTCTGTGGATGCTGGAGAGGATCTCCATATACCTCATCTGTGCTGGCAAGCAAGAGGCGATCTCCAACTACTAGAACATCTGTCACCAAAATTGGAGATAGCATGTGCTGTTTCCTACTGTTAATAGGATGCATGTCTTTCTCATCCAGCTTTCGTTCTGCCTCATAACATTTGTCACAAAGCTGGAAATTATTGCACTGACCGCAAACCCAGCGACTACCAGACACGATAAATAAACAACAATGTGTGCATGCATGCTGCAAATGAACCATGATAAAGTCTTCTTTCATTCCATGGATGGTATCTCCAAGTTTCTGCATTCGCGGAGCATCCTTCGAGGTGTTGCTAGCAAGCTCAGCGTGCGCAGTGGCTTTTTAGGACCTCTTTGTACCATCCTTTTTGTTTTTGTGGTGTTTTCTTCCATCTTCTTCCTCCTGTTGAAATTGCATTAAAATATCCTCAGCAGCACTAGGCTAGTAATATCCATCAACGTATGGCAAACGAGTTGCAGTTACCTCAGTTTTCCGTTCCCCATTAGATAAAAAATTGTCATATATATTTGTCATATCAACCACAATGTTCTCCTTGGTCGCCTTACGAAGCATTGTAAGGTACCATTCGTGAAGCTTATCAGATTTTGGGGTCTTTTGTATTTCAGGATGGCAGTACAGGATATAATATTCTCCTTTCAATGGAGGACATACCCATATATAACAACTAGTCAATCCCCGTTTCTTGCAATATTCTAAATATCCAATAAAAATTTCGTGGTAGACAAAGGCACGTACAGCTTCCCCTATCACTTCAATAGCCTCCTTGTATCCATTTTGAATAGCTTCACGAGTTAGTGTCTCCTCCGGATAATTTGGGATTGGAGAATTACAGAAAACACTTTCTCAGTTGCAATAATAGCCCTCCTAATTCGTGGTGCTATGGCTTGTAAAAAACTAAACCTATGGCGAAGAAATGTAGTCCATTTAATGGATCGGATATGATTGCACGATTAAGTTGTGATTTTCATAAAATGATGGGTAAATTGAGATTTTTTTTAATTCCCAAACATAACTAGGGTAGCAATATTCATAGAGACCCAATACTTTCACGTTCAGGAGTGGTCTTGAGTGGAATATTTCCTTGACGATAACTCTTTCAAGAAGTCAAATTTCGGAAAATGGTTTTTGGGGTATAGGAAACACGACGTTTTGAACGCAACCCACATCTCAGAATATATGGATTCTTCTACATTTGGTGACAAATTGGATATTTTCACTTACAACAATTCAACTACCCAGCTGCTGCTTTTATGCATTTGGTGAATTTGTACTCGAATGCATTCCTGCATCGAACCTTCCTGCAATCCAAAAGAAATTTATTAAAATAATAATAGCTATTGTTTCTAAATCCTTCTAATTAACAACATAATGGATTAATAACGATTAAAAACACTAGGTAGAGGCATATAATGAGGTGATAAATATCGTGAAAATTTGGGCAAAAGTGCAGCAGTGCATTTAATGCACCACTTCCTCCATCACTTCATCATTATCTCTCCATGATCTTACTTTTATTCCTCCACTATCTCCATCATCTTCATCATTAATGTTCTATGACCTCCGCTCATTCTTCTTCCACTACTCCATAATGATGATCCACTACCTACTATCCCACATTCACAGAATAGAAGTGGACTTTATTAATCTAATGGGGTTTATGGGTCCCTCTACACTTTTAATTACTTAACTAAGCAAGAAAAGTAAGAACTCTAATATTCCAATTAACTAATGGAAAATTTTGCATATTACATGATGAACCACAATAGTTGGTTCCAAACATCGATCAAATCCTAATGATGTAATTAATCTTAAAATCCTAATGATGTAATTAATCTTAAACACATTTATGTACACTATGGATCACAAAAGTATTAAATCTAACATATTTAAAAATACATTAATTAAAAAAATTAATGCAAATAATGTGATTTAACAAAAAAATATTTTAATTCTTAGTTTAAGTAAAATAATAAAATATTTTAACATTTATGATAGAATATTTCAATGTAAAATATATATCTAATATATATGGTTATAAAAGAAACTATCTCTATATTATATAAAGTAACTAAAAAAGAAATTGGTATGGTTAAAATATTTTATTTTTTTTCATTGTTTTACATTTTGGTTTTCCAATATATTTCCAATTGACTTTGTTTAAAACCTAAGAGATATTTGTTGGACATGTAAATTTAGTCTTTTAATTAACAAAATTGAGGTGCTTAAAAATATTTTTAAGGCATTGAATCTATTTATGCATTCAAAAATTCAATTTAAACAATGAAATATTACATATCGTGTGTTTATGTGTTGATAGAGAGAACTAATAAAGGTCTATCAAACCATAGATATACCAAGCATAAAGAGAGAGCTTATATGAATAGAATACAATATTACACACTCTATGTGTAGATAAAGAGGGAACTAATATACATCAATCATAACGATGTATATATTGAGCATAAAGAGGGATCAAATATGTTGAGGTGTAAACGTTTTTTTGATGTTTTGAACTATAAAATAGGTTTTCACATAAAGAAATGTGAACCCTCATAAAGATGGAACTAATATACATCAATCATAACCATGTATATATTGAGCATAAAGAGGGATCAAATATGTTGAGGTGTAAACATTTTTTTGATGTTTTGAACTATAAAAGAGGTTTTCACATAAATAAATGTGAACCCTCTAGTTGCTTCTAGATTCATGAGTGGTTAAATCAATCTATATTATTATTATAAACAACTATATAAAGAAAATGTTATTGTTTTTGAGAAAAAATTAATATCAATAAGTTTTGGTTCATATATTTAGAATATGTGTGGCAATTAGGTTAATCACATTGAATAAAAATATAGAGAACAACCATATATTTTCATGATTATTTTAAGGTTAGAGTATAACTGGGTATCTTAAATTGCAGCCAATATCTATATTATGAATTATTTATTTGTATGTATGATTTGAATGGAAATTTTTTTAGTTGAATACTTATGGATTATATGGTGAGAAAGACAGCGGAATAATAGTTAATTTGATTTAAAAAAATTATTCTTTATAATTATAATAATGAAATGAACTATTTAAAAACATATACACATTGGGTTGAGTCAAAACTCTACCATTATAATAGCTAAGTGTACGTCAATGGCCATTGTAAATAGTTATTTATTTTACATTTTAATGAGCTTCCCAAATATGTCCCATGAAGAAGTTTGATAAAAAAAACCATATTAGTAAAATGTATTATAATTATTAATATAAAAAATGAAAAACATTAATTTTTAAATAATTAAATTTCAAATTTAATCTTACTAAAAGTTATAAATGACAAATCATACTCATTGTAAAAGACATGATAGTCAGTAATTAAATATGTTTGATATTGTCCACCATATTTTTTTTGGATCAAATTATCTAATTCCTAACTATTTTGTAACATCGTATATTCACATTTTTAAAACCTTATTTATCTATATCCAAAATATACTTTGAATTTTTTAATTCTAATTTTGTATTTCCAAATATGTTTTTACACATTAAAAATCTAGTATGAGATAATCGAAGATAATCGAAACTCAACTTTATAGTTAAAATATATTCATTTAATAATTTAAATAGTTTTATGAAATGAAAAAAATAATTTATTAAAAATAAATATTGAAATTTTATATCAAAATAAAAGTTTAAATAAATTAAAAAAATACTTATACGCTCAAAATTTATTAATATATAATATCATCGAATACAATTTATTAAAAGTGCATATAACATTTAAAAAATAAAAAATAAAAAGCTCAAATTTAAATTGCTATCAATTAGAGATATATTTAATTATGAATTGTTTGACGTTTTGTCATAACATGAGTGGATGGTATTACATTTGAGCACTCTCTCTTTTCATAATCCTACTTGTTGATTTAGACTGGCAATCCCACCATGTCATTGAGTAACACACTAACATTGTTATGCCATTAATATATTTAACATAGGTGTACATTTGTAAAGTGGAAAAATTGCAAGGCTAGAAGGTATGGGGAATTATTAGTGGGTTGAATAATTCAATGGAAATTAAAGATGAAAAGAATGAGGAAGTCATGGAAAATGATAGTACTATCCTCATTTAGTACTATCATATGTTATCATATGTTTTTTTTTGGAAGAGAACTCACACTTTTTTGTTTTAAATATCTGGTTACATCACAAGTGATTTCCCTCCTATGAGTCTTATGTATTGATTTAACACGCGAAACAATCTCATTCTTTAAAGAATGAATTTAATGATAAGGCTTCAACCAATTACATTCCCTTTTATATTTATCTCAATAATCATAACATATCAATGCTTGTCCACCTATGATGAACACTTCATAGATTTCCATTGGCTTATCTAAAATCCTCATCATCTATGGAAATAATACTAAATCCTATGAAGAATTCATGTTCTTACTATAAACCACAATCATGATAATCTTCATCGTCTAGGAGTACCACTTTTGTCAAATACTTTGCAAGTTTCTTTCATGTTTTTGCACCTGGCATGGATGTTTATTAATCTCCATCATATACTCATGGAATAATTTTCAGTATCCTTGTTGTTTATGCATGCAATTTCCCTCTAAAAAGTATTGTTGTTGTTTACACATCCCCACAATGAACACAACTCCACTTTTTCTATTAAATTGGGCATTTCATAAATATATGTAAATGCATTATTCTATATATTAAATTTTAATAGCATTATAAACAATAATGAATAATTATAAACAATTTTATAGTAATCAATGTAAAAATGTGTAACAAGTACATCAACACATTGTTATCATAAACTTTTGACAAATTATAAATTCTATTCTTAATAAATTATATATGTTTTTAAAATTACATTCATTAACCTCTCAATATAGTTATATATTACATAAGAATGCATTAATTTACCTAACCTAAGACATGCACCATGTGGGGTAAAAAAAACCATCACAACCTTAACCCAACCATTGCAACCCTTACCCAATCCGAACACTATTTATACATGATTAATGTATAAATAGTGTTCTCGTCCACTTTTATGCGCAAACGGTAAAGCTAGGTTCGAGAGTGCTGGAGATTCTTCTATATTTCAATTAGCTCATTTGGAAACCAGGGAAGAAAATCGAAACATGGATACAAATTCCCGTAACGAATATCTGAGAGATCCGGTTCTCGCTGTTATGAGATTTGTAGAAGCGGAAGCTGAGGCAAATGGAAGTATTATTCCTCCTGCTCTACAAAGCTCAACAGTGGGTACAACAACCGGCCAGATGGGAAATATTGAAGGTGACCGTTTGGTATCGACTGTGAGGTTTCATAACAGTGTTGTACACGACTCTAATGGTGAGAACGTTCATGTTAGAATCGAGAGTTTATCAGAGAATATTGATATACGTGAATTAGACGATGGGTTGCGTGGAGAGGACGTTCATCGTTTTATAATCGATGAAAGTGGATATGACGAAAGGGAAGACTATCTCACAACATTTACATTTCTAGAGAATATTATTGTTTTTCGATACATATACGATCATCGCCCACCCAATCGACGACCCGATATTCTGAGTGGACAAATTATATGGAATTCCAGATTCACATGGCGTCAGATCAAACAATATTTGGAGGACAATACGTATAATTTCGATTTCAGAGATGAAGTTATCATTATTAGGGGTAACTTGACAGAGGGAGTAGTTAGTAATCGCGCGGAGGAAGAAGTATATGATAGTCTTCGTGTAGCAGTGGATGGGTTGCCCTTAGCTACGATTAGCGAAGATAGTGAAAGCAGTGATGCAGCTACGTGCTCAATTTGTCAAGAAGCGTTTTCCACGGAAGCGCCTGCAAAACAATTGCCATGCAATCACCTCTATCATTCGAAGTGTATTCTTTCATGGTTTCGTCAGAAAAATTCATGTCCAATATGCAGAGATGAGCCTTTTGACTTACGTTGGGTGAATAGAGCGACGTGGATTAACCATTGACATATAGTCTGGTTTCTATATTTTGGTTATTTTCATTGAGATTTTCTAATGTCTCTGTCTTCTTCGTGACCATTGCGCTGAATGAAGTTTTGTATACGAGAATATATGCTTTAATATGTTTCTCGATTGATTGTAATTTGAATAATTAAAAAGTCTTCACGTCCCATCATTTATACTCACTCACTTAGTGTTGGATTTTTCTTTGAGATGTTGTTACTTTTATTTATTTATAGCTTAATTTTAATTATTTTTTATTAAATTATTATTTTTAATATTAAATTTATATATTTTTATTTCTTTTTTAATTTTTATTAAATTTATATTTTTAGAATTTTAGCTTTTCTGATCCATTGTGTAATATAGAATTCTTCTCTTAATAATCACATGTAAAAGAATTTTGTCTACTAGTTTCAAACCAACTAGTGTGGTTCTCATAAATTTATATATTTTTATTTATTTGTAAATATTATTGTATAATGATTATAAAAATTAATACAATCATACAAAGTTTAAATAAATTTTCATATTCTTGAGTTTGTTCATCTCTTTAATTTATTAAATAATATTAAATTTATATATTTTTATTTATTTGTAAGTATTATTCTATAATGATTATAATGATGAATACAATTATACAAAGTTTAAATAAATTTTCATTTTCTTGAATTTGATCATGTCTTTAATGTATTAAAATTGAAAAAACACATTTGTGAAAGGTGCTTATGGTGGTAATTTATTATAAAAAAAAATATGGAATATGGTATTGGTATTTGACACTCCATTAATATTATTAATATTACTATTATTATTACTATTTAAAAATAAACATTAAATCTAATATTAATATTATTAAATATTGATTTTATTCTTATTATGAATATTAATGTTAATATTATTCATGAAATTAATATATATATATATATATATATATATATATATATATATATATATATATATATAAAATAATTTTTCACATTAGTTCAATAGATGGTAATAGATGGTGATTTTGAATAGAAGGTGATGAGTTGTTATGTTAAGATAATTCATCGATTTAATTCTTATTAGGGTGATATACTAGATATGATAAGGCTAATTAAAAATAAGTTTTCTTGGTGTAACTTCAAATTTTATATTAGTACCACAACCACTTTAATAAATAGAAAATCCACATGACACTTTCACACATATCAACCACATTTACTAATATTTTATACTCATAATATTATAATTAAAATATTTTGAAAACATAAATTAAATTATATTGAAAATAAATCTTATATAATTTAAATTTTATAAAATAATAAATCAATCCTATCTTTTTTATAATAACATTTTTATAATTTATAATAACATTTTTATAATAGCATATGTTTTTTTGAAATATATAAAATTATTTAGGCATTATTTAAAAACCTAAATAGAAATTTTAATTATCTTTTCTTTGTCAAATGAGATTCAAACTTATCAGCCTTCCCCTGGAAATATGATTGTTACATTCCCCTGGATATTTTTATGCACGTGGAGAGATTTCTAATTGTGCAACAATGTATTTTGCACTATAAAAAGGACTAAGTAACCTAAATTCGTACATGAAATAGTTGCAGAGTCATAGTCATCATGTATGTATTAACGGAAGTTATTGAATTGATGATATTATGGAATTAAAATTCCAAAATTATTAAATCATTAAGGATCTTGTCTAATTTGCTATATTCTAGGTAAGCTTCTTCCACCACAGCTTAAGCTATGGAAAATGTTATAAGGTCGTAGTTAGTTTGAGTGTTCCATCCTATCTCGATGTATGCCGAATTTAGATGGGAAAAATCTCCACATGGGATGATTTGAAGTATGCAATTATTATTGTAAATGGAGATTTCCTAGAGGTGTGGAAATTACTTGGAAAAAAACACTTGAGTAATATATTATTACCAAGATATAGAAACCAATGTTGGTATATCGGATGAAGGACAATATGTTGGTATATCGGATGAAGGACAATTTTTTTTTAAATTACTCAAGTTTTATAATAATATTGAATAAAGTTGAATAAAGCACTTAGCAAAAAAGAAAAAGAAGAAAACTATAAGCGAGTGGGTTGGCATGACCATAAAAGGATGGACACAATCAAGAAAAAGTATCCTCGGAAAATAATGTATAGAATACATTAAGGGATCTTGGAGGATTCACTTCAAGATTAGGAGGAAAGTGTTTTCCCAAGTGAACTTTCCAACCATTAATCATTCAAAAATGTCCTTCACTATTTAAATTGAATATTTTGTGCATATGAAATCGGAGAACTATATTAAAGTGTCGGAGTTTCATTGAATAATGTTAGTATAGATTTCATGCATACATAGTTAAATGAATCTATGAAATGGATTAAATGTTAATGAAAGACTCAGCCCATGAAATTTGAAAATTTGTGTTACTTTGATGCCGTTTGTATACAAATTGATATCTAAATCTTTATACAATAGACATAGTATGTAGGATAATGGAATTAATAGTTGCATCTGAAATGACTTCGAGTGTTTAAATTTTGATGAATCAATACATGATAATATATAGAGTAACCACTATATGATATGTTTAGTTACGAGGATCGTAGAAATCGATTATGCATGTTTGTAGATCATGTTTATGGTAGGGTGTTGGCGATAACCTTTATGGTAGTTATAGAACAACATTATTTACAAATTGTTTTGAAATTGTAGGTTTAAATGGCTTCATATTGAATATACCAAAGTCTTTTTTTAAATCTCAAAACAACATTGTTATGATGATTGGGTGTTGCAAATTAATCCCAACCACGACATTAAATAAACTCGCAATAGCCATATCATCAGTTAAATGTTTTTTTGCAGGTAAACACAAGCACCATGCATAGTAAATATCTATGGGAAAACATTTAAATCCGCAAGCTTATATACTTCACATAATTTCTGTAATTTTCAGAAAATGGTGTCCTACTATCACTATGTATTAAATCCTTCCTGCCACATCACCTACCTCTTGATCGCATTGTGCACCTAGCAAGGTTTAGAATTTTCCTCATAGCACAATTGTGGAATCCTAAAAACTTCCTGATGAGATATGGTGGTACCCCTTTAATATATATTGCATACGTGATATCATTTCTGTCATGAACCTTTTCTTTTCCAGTTTACCTTTACCCTTGCCTCTTCCCATCGCCAACTACTTAGTGCGTAGCACATTGCGCTTCGTAGTTTTTAGAGCTTACCTTTTTCCCTAGTGCTAAACCTTGCAATTTTGCGATGCGATGTGATGACATATCGCACCACATAGAGATTCTTGTTATTATGTCAAGTTAAATGTTGTGCCATGCGATTAATTAAATATTGCGAGATGTGCATATTGCATTGCGCAAGCTCACAAGGATAAGCACCCACGTAAATGTTGAAACCGCCGAAATAGAATGTGAGATACGAGCGCACATGTGATGTGGTTTAAAACTGAAACCTAAAGGATTTCAATTTCGGGCATACAAGGTGTGTGCACTATTCTATGAAGAAAATGTCTAACATGGCAGAAGGATGGTTCATGCCATTAGCAGTCCAATCGAGCATTGAATTTACAACCTCCACCAGTTTATATTTAAAATATGTTTTTCATATGATTTAATATGTAGAAGTAGAAGAAGAAGAATGAAAAAAAAACTTCTCTCGTTTTATATCTCTATGTGGCTCTGTGAATTTTTTTCTTTTTTATAACTGTGTTGTCATTGTTTAAAGTAATTTCCGCATATCTCTGTGTGAATTGTGTGTTGAGGGAAAATAATTTCCCTTACCTTTCGAGTTTCTAACATGGTATCAAAGCGGGTTTAATCTCTGAGTGAAATAAAGTGTTTTTATTGAAGAGTTGAAATTTGTTTTGAGAAGCGTATTCTCCAGCAGCGAGATTTTCTACAAAGTCGAAAATTTTTTGTTTACACAGTGAAAATGGCAACAACAAGCACAATCTTGAATAATCCACAAATACCATAGTTTAATGGGAAGAATTATGCTTATTGGGCTATTACAATTAAGGCTCTGTTTTCTTCTCAAGATATTTGGGAACTGGTGGATAATGGATTCCAAGAACTAGCACATGTTGTAGCATACAACCCTTTGGCACAAGAAGAAAGAGATTTTTTGAGGGACAACAAGAAGAAGGACTCCAAAGCCCTCTTCTATGTTTTTGAAGCAGTTCATGAAAGTATTTTCCCAGGGTTTTTAGCAGCAACAAAGTCCAAGCAAGCATGTGATACCCTTGTGACAACCTACCAAGGCATAGCAAAGGTGAAGACATCAAAACTAAAAATTTTGAGAAGATATTTTGAAACATTATGTATGAAAGAGTCTAAGAATATAGATTCATTCTTTACACATGTGATTGGGTTGGTTACCCAAATCAGGTCTCATGGTGAGACACTTGAGGAAATGAGAATAGTTGATAAAGTTTTGAGAAGTCTACCATCAAGGTTTGGTGCTATAGTTGTAGCCATAGAGGAGACATAATCTCTCACAGTTTTTAGTGGACAAGCTTCATGCATCACTGATGTCTCATGAACACATACTGAACAGAGAAAACATAATCATCATTGTTGCATGAATTCAAGAAACAAGTTTCTTTTGGCCAAGGTAGAGGTCGAGGAAGATCAAACTATAGAGGAATAGGAAGAAGCCCACATAGAGGTGGAATAAGAAACCCTTTAAGCTCAAGTGTAATGGGTAGCAATCAAAATCCAAGTCAAGGCCCAAGCCAAAATTAGGCACAAGGTCAAAGGTATGATAAATCTCAAGTTTAATGTCATTATTGTAAGAAGCATCGTCATTATGCAAACGAATGCAGAAAGAAGAAATATGACATGGGTAGCAAACCAAATTAAAATTTCGTAAATGAAAATCAGAACCATGATAGCCTATTTTTAGATTGTAATATAGCACAAGAAAAATAAGGGGATGTATAGTTCTTTGATTCAGGGTGAAATGTGTGGAAACATATAAATGTTTTCAAATCTAGATGAAAGTGTGAAATCAGAAGTAACATTAGGGACTAAGAGAAAGGTCTCTGTAATGGGAAAAGGAAGAGTAGACATACTAACAAGGAAAGGAGATAAGAAGTTCATGTTAGATGTTTATTTGTCCTTGATTTGAAACATAACCTCTTAAGCATTGGAAAACTCATGCAAAAGGGCTAGAATGTATTATTTTAAAGATGATCTATGCACAATCTTGGATAAGCCTCCAAGTAGACAGCTCATTGCAAAGGTTCATATGACAAACAATAGCTTGTTTCCTCTCAAGCTAAGATCATATTTGAAGGAAAAAGGTGTTGTAGAAGATGTCACACAAGAAAACTTTCAAGAAGAAATTAAAGATGCAAATTGGTTATGGCATTTGAGATTTGGTCATCTCAAATTCAGAAGTTTGAATTTTTTGCACAGGAAAGGTATGGTGAAGGGGTTGTAACTCATAGAAAAACAAGACAACCTATGTGAAGGATGCATCTTGGGAAAACAACACAAAGACTCATTTCCAGTAGGAAATTCAATAAGGGAAAAGGCACCTTTTGATATTTTCCACTCATATTTATGTAGACCAATGGAAACACCATCATTTTGTGGTAGCCATTATATTTTGGCATTCATAGATGACTACACAAGGAAGACATGGGTCTATTTCCTAAAACATAAAAGTGAAGTGTTTGACTGCTTCCGCCACTACAAAGCTCTTGTTGAGAACAAAAGTGGACACTACATAAAAATGTTGAGGACTGAGAGAGGTGACGAATATATCTCAAGTGACTTCCTACATTTTTGCAAGGAGCATGGAATTCACAAGCAATTTACAATAAGGTATACACCTCAGCAAAATGGTGTCATAGAAAGAAAGAATAGGAACATCGTGGAAATGACAACGAGTATGTTGAAGGAAAAGCATTTGCCAAATGATTATCAGGCTGAAGTTGTCGCTTGTGCAGTGTATATCATTAATAGGTGTCCAACCAAAAGTTTCATGAATAAAGTTCCTGAAGAGGCATGGAGTGGAAGAAATAAATATGTCACTCACATGAGAGTGTTTTGGTGTGTGGTGTATGCACATGTCCCAAATGAGTTGAGGAAGAATTTGCACAAAAAGGGGGAGAAATGCATATTTATTGAATATAGTCATTAATCCAAGGCATATAATCTTTACAATCCATCAACCAAGAAGGTAATAATTAGTAGAGATGTTCAGTTCATGGGATAGAAGTTTAGAGAAAACAAGTCAATATAGAGACATGTATGTCACATGACGACAAAGAGGAATTGACTATAGGAAGTAATTCCTCAATAATGAATCCTCCTCCACCAACACAAGCTCAACAAAGCACACTGTAAGAAAGTAATAGGAAAACATTGCACAATCAGGTAAGTGCTTCTCCAAGCACACCACAAATATCCGCAACTCCATCTACTTCAAGCACAACACCATTCTCATCTCAAGAGCAAGCATAAGAAGACCAAAATTCAGAAATTTAAGTGAAATTTATGAGCCATAAAAAGTTGATAATAGTGCTGGTCTAAATTCTTTATTTGCATTATTTTTTCCTGTAGATGACCCAATACACATTGAAGAAGCAGTCAAAGAAGAGAAATGGGTTGAGACAATGAATGAAAAAAGAGGATCAATAGAAAGGAATGGCACATGGGAGTTAGTGGACCTTCCGCAAGGTAAAGAAGTCATTCGAGTGAAATGGGTCTATAATACCAAGAGAAACATTGAAGGTAAGATAGCAAGGCATAAAGCAAGGTGGGTTATCAAAGGCTACAAGCAATATCATGGAAGAGACTTTGAGGAAACCTTTGTGCTAGTCGCAAGGATGGAGAGTGCGTACAATGTTGTCGATAGCAACACAAAAAAAATGGAAAGTGTATCAAATGAACGTGAAGTCAGAATTCTTGAATGGAGTATTGAAAGAGTAGGTGTATGTGGAACAACCTCCTGGTTATGTGGTATAAGGACAAGAACACAAGGTGTGTAAGTTGCAAAAATATATTTATGCACTGATGTAAGCATTGTGTGCATGGTACAATAGGATAGATGCCAACCTGATGGAAAATGGGTTTAAAAAATGTGATGGTGAACCTAATTTCTACATCAAAGAAAATGGCGGTAAAATTATTATTGCTATTTTGTATCTAGATGATTTTATTTTTACAGGCAGTGATGAGTTTCTCATTGTTGATTTCAAAGAAGTCATGAAAAGTGAGTTTCAAATGACTCACTTGTGGTTGTTAAGTTATTTTTTGGGCATAGAAGTGAAGCAAATAGAAAACATAATTTTTATCTCTAACGCAAAATATCTTGCAGAAATTTTAGAAAGGTTTAATATGCAGAACATAAAGTCATCACCAACTACAACTTTCATGAGGTTGAAGTTGAGCATGGAAGATTGCAACAGCAATGCCAATTCGACATTATCCAAAAACATGGTGGGTAGCCTAATGTATTTGACCTCAACTAAGCCTGATATAATGCATGCAGGGAGTCTCGTGTCGAGATTCATGGAGACATCCGATGAGACACATTGACAAGAAGCTAAAATAATTTTAAAGTATGTCAATGGGACGAAGGAGTATGGTTTTTTATACTCTGCAACAAATGATTTTAATTTGATTGGTTACACTGACAATGATTGTGCAGGAAGTGTTGATGAAAGAAAGAGCACATCTGGATATGTTTTTCATTTGGGTTCGGGAGCCATATCATGGGATTCCAAGAAGCAACCAATAGTTTCATTGTCAACAAAAAACGCTGAGTATGTTGCCGCAAAAACAGCAATGTGTCAAGCAGTTTGGATGAGAAAGATGTTGCGTGATTTATGTCATGAATACGACAAAGAAACCACTATTTTATGTGATAAAAGTTTAGCAATTTCACTATCACAGAATTATGTTTTCCACAAACGGACAAAGCACATTGATGCTAAATATCATTTCATAAGAGAATTAGTTAACAATGGGAAAATTGTGTTGCAACATTATAGATCAGAGAAACAATTTGCATACATATTCACAAATCCATTGGCACGAGAAAATTTTGTTTCTCTCAGAGATTGTTTGGGAATAGTCAATGGCAGAAGTTGTGATTAAGGGGGAGTGTTGGAAATTAATCCCAACCACCACATTAAATAAACAGGTAGTAGCCATACTATCAATTAAATGTTTTTTTGCAAGGAAGGACAAGCTCCATGCATAGTAAATATGTACGGGCAAAAATTAAAATCTGCAAGCTTATATACTTCACACAATTTCCATAATTTTCAGAAAATGGTGTCCGGCCATCACTATGTATTAAATCCTTCCCGCCATGTAACCTACCTCTTGATCACATTGTGCACCTCGCAAGGTTTAGCATTTTCATCATAACACAATTGTCGAATCCTACAAACTTCCTGATGCGATCTGGTGGGACCCCTTTAATATATCTTCCATACCTGATATCATTTCTGCAATGAACCTTTGCTTTTCCACTTTACCTTTACCCTTGCCTCTTTGCATCGGCAACCGCATAGCGCGTCGCACATCTTGCATCACAGGTTTTAGAACTTACCTTTTTCCGTAGTCCCAAATTTTGAGATGTTGCGATGCGATGTGATCGCATATCGCACCACGATTCTTATTATTACATCAAATTAAATGTTGTATCATGGGATAAGTTAAATATTGTGAGTTTTGCATATCGCATTGCGCAAGCTCAGGAGGATAAGCGCCAAGGTAAATGTTGAAACTTCCGAAATATGATGTGTGATGTGGGTGCAGATGCAATGTCGTTGAAAGCTGAAACCTAAAGGATTTCAAGTCTGCGGATGCAATGTGGTTCAAAGATGAAATCTAAAGGATTTCAAGTCCATACATAAAAGGTGTGTGAGCTATTCTATGAAGAAAAATTCTAACATTGTAGAAGGGCATTTCATGCGATTACCAGTCTCGTCAAACATTGAATTAGCATTGAATTTACAACCTCCAACACTCTATGTTGAAAATATGTTTTTCATGTGCTTTAATATGTAGAAGTAAAAGAAGAATGAAAAAAAATATTTGTGGTTTTATATCTCTTTGTGGCTCTGTGAAAATTTTTGTATCACTCTGCTATCATTGTTTAAAATAAATTCACATAGGTGAACTGTGTGTTGAGGGAGAAGAAATTACATTGCTTTTCGATTTTCTAATATTGGGTGCTAGGATTTGAAACCATGACACGACTATAGATCCCTACAAAATTAGAGGGAAAATAAGCTGGTGTAGTTGTCCTAGAGAAAATAAGGAAATTACTGAATTGAAAATCCTAGTTAGTTAAACAAAATGGAAACCATGCTCTACCTGCGATCTAAATAAATATGGATAAAAGAAAAAAGGTCGAGTTACTATAAGGAAATTTGCAATCAAGACGGACGATCATATAGAACCAACTTGTGCCCCTAGGGAAACCCAGAAATTTGAATTAAAGATGAGCTCATAAGTTTTATTTCTAGAAAAGTTGTGTGAGGATAACTGAATATTTCCACTAACGCACAATAGTTTCAAAAACTAATATAGTATGGTACACAGTGAGTAGGAGAAATCCTAAAATAAATAATCAAAAACTATTTTGACTCATAGCAATTTGAAATGGTAGGGAAAAACTATAATATCTCACACTATTTCGCTATTAATAAGTTATAGATAGTTTCCAACCATAATATGAGATAAATCTGCAGATACAACAGATAAATTCATGACCTAATATAATGGAACAAAAATAATATAAAACATGTATATGTAAATATCTCTTCTCAAAGTAGAAGTATACATCAAAATTTTATGGCCGCAAGAAAAACTGTTAAAATTATCTAAGTATTGAAATTATACTTAATATTAATAAAAGAGGATACACATACCCATCACATATATCATGCACAATGTATATAGTGGTAAGAAGGAAAACAAAAACAATTTTATTAAATGACTCAAAAATATGAAGGGTTCCTTTCCGTTGTGAAAAACCCCAATGGTATTACATCATAAATGAAAAAACACAGTATGGAGTAAATGGAGGATTGTTTAAAAACCTACAAAAGAGACCCATTGGGAAATTTAATACATGCCGAAAATAGATCTAGGCATAAAAAAAATAAAAATAAATTTGATAGTTAGTCAACTAGATTCTAGAACAGGTCTAGTACATTTAAGGGGTAAATTTCCGAGTAAGACCACCAGGAGGAGCAACCTGGAATATTGGAATCCATATTAGTAGGTAAAGAACATGGTCATTGTATTGTAAGATAAAAACTAGAGGAAAACCACAACAACAAGAATGAGTGAGCCGATATGGTGTGAGAAATAATAGATGAAATAAAAATGAACACGGTATAAGAAATGAATATACCATACATGGTATAACAAACGTTACCCTGATAACCTGGTAGAATACATCCTCTTTTCGGCACTTGGATGAGACTCCACACAATGGAAAAAAACATATATATAATTAAAAACCACATGAAAACTATATTATTCACTAGTAGTGGACCAAATGGAAAAATAGGTCATCTCTGGTACTGTAAATATCTAAAAATCCACCAGAGCCAAGTGTAAAGTCTGGAAAAAACTTGTGCACAGACATTATAACCGTAGAAATTGTCATAGAAAATATAGGGCATGCTCGGCCTCAAGTATCCCTATAATACTAAACTGATTACAACGGAGCAAATCGTAACATTAGCTTCACCTCATAAATGTTGGAAAATTAATCACAACCACCTTGTTTAATTTTCTCACAATTGTGTTTTCATGTTAAGGGATATGGAGCAAATGAATTTTATCACAGCAACCATTCTATAATAAAAGTTTTGAATGTTGTGGATTGTGTTTTCATGTTAAAGGACATGGAGTAAATGAATTTCATAACACATTCATCAACAAAGTAAATTAATTAAATGTCAAAGAGAAATTTAATGCATGGATTAAAATAGTATGGGCAAACATTTAATCCATAAATGTTATTTAGTTCACCAAAATTCTTTAAAGTTTAGAAAGTCATTTTTTCCCATACTATGTATTAATTCATGAATTATATATGTGTGTGTGTGTGTGTGTTTTGAATTAACAAGCATAAAGTAGTACCGTAGTGAACGTAAGAACAATTGTTTTACCTCAAAAACTTTGTTTTACTCTCTTTCACCGTGAATAAAATTGTTTGAAGTTCATTTGCTCCTTATAGTTGTGATTGTAATCTCCTACACTCTATATTAAGAAGAAGACCTTCATGATTTGATTTCAAAAACTATCCGGATTAATTCATTTCCCTCTGTGTGAACTCTGGGTGTTGAGGAAAAGAATTTCCTCTGGCTTAAAAATTCTAACGTGGTATGAGAGTAGGTTTAAAATCTCAGTAGAAGGTATTTTTTTTACTAAGGAGTTCAAATTTTGTTTTGAGGAGTATATTTACCAGCAAGGAGAAAGTTTTTACATAGTAAGAAAAAAATTTTACAGAGTAAAATCCACAAATACCACACTTTAATGGAAAAAATTACGATTATTGGGCTATAAAAATGAAGGCTATGTTTTCTTCTAAAGATATTTGAGAATTGGTGGAGAATGGATTCCAAGAACCAGTAAATGCAGGACCATAGAATGCTTTCACCCAAAGAGAAAGATATGTGTTGAGGGACAACAGGAAGAATGACTCCAAAGCTCTCTTCTATATTTTTCAAGAAGTTCATGAAAGTATTTTCCCAAGGGTTGCAGTAGAAACAAAGCCCAAGCAAACATGGGATACCCTCGAGACAGCCTACCAAGACATGGCAAAGGTGAAGACAACAAAACTACAAATGTTGAGAAGAGATTTTGAGCCAATTTGAATGAAAGAGTCTGAGAATGTAGATTCATTTTTTACACAGGTAATTCATTTGGTTACCCAAATCACGTCTCATAGTGAGACACTTGAGGAAAGAATAATAGTTGAGAAAATTCTGAGAATTCTGCGAGCAAGATTTGATGCCATAGTTGTGGCAATAGAAGAGACAAAGGATCTGTCACAATTTTTAGTGGATGAGCTTCATGCATCGCTGATGTCTCATGAGCATAGGTTGAACAAGGCAAAAAAATCATCATTAGAGCATGCCTTCAAGACACAAGTTTCGTGAAGGTAGAGGTCGAGGAAGAAAAATTATAGAGGAAGAGTAATAAGCCCAGATAGAGGTGGAAGAAGAAACCCTTCAATTTCATGTGGAAGGGGCATCAATCAAAATTCAAGTCAAGGCTCAAGCCAAAATCAAGCACAAGGTGAGAGGTATGATAAATCTCAAGTTCAATGTAATTATTATAAGAAGTATGGTCATTATGCAAATCAATGTAGAAACAATTAATATGACATAAGTAGCAAAACAAGTGCAAATTTCATAAAGGAAAATTAGAACCATGATAGCATGTTTTTAACTTATAATGTAGCACAAGAAAAATAAGGAGATGTATGGTTCATAGAATGAGGGTGTAGCAACCACATGACTAGAAACATAGAAATGTTTTCTAATTTAGATGAAAGTGTATAATCTGAAGTGACATTGGGGACTAATAGAAAATTCTATGTCATGGGAAAAGTAAGAGTAGAAATTATAACAAAGAAGGGAGAGAAGAAGTTCCTGTGAGATGTTTACTTTTTCTGTGTTTTGAAGCATAACCTCATAAGCATTAGGCAACTCATGCAAAAGGGCTACAATGTATTTTTCAAGAATGATGTATGCACAATATTGGATATGCCTCCAATTAGAGAATTTATTGCAAAAGTTCATATGACAAACAATAGAATGTTTCCTCTAAAGCTAAGATCAGATCTGAAGGAAGAAGGTGCTCAAGCACAACTATCAATGAATTCACAAAAGGATGAAAGAAATGTAGCAGTTGTCACACAAGAAAAATTTCAAGAATAAATTAAAGATAAAAATTGGTTATGGCATTTGAGATTTGGTCATGTGAACTTCGGAGGTTTGAATTTGTTGAATAGGAAATGCACAGCGAAGGGATTTCCACTCATAGAAAAACCGGACAACCTATGTGAAGAATGAATTTTGGGCAAACAACATAGAGAATCATTTCTAGCAGTAAATTCAATAAGGGCAAAGCACCTTTGGAAATTTTCCACTTAGATTTATGTGGACCAATGCAAACAAAATCAATTGGTGGAAAGCCTTATATTTTTACCTTCATAGATGACTACACAAGGAAGACATGGGTCTACTTCTTAAAATAGATAAGTGAAGTGTTTGACCACTTCCACCACTACAAAGTTCTTCTTTAGAAGCAAAGTGGACACTGCATCAAAGTATTGAAGACTTGAAGAGGTGGCGAATACATCACAAGTGACTTCCTACGTTTTTGCTGGGAGCATGGAATTCACAAGAATTTTACAACAAGGTATGCACCTCAGCAAAATGGTGTCATAGAAGGAAAGAATAGGAACATCATGGAAATGGAAAGGAGTATGTTTAAAGAAAATAATTTGACAAATTATTATTTGGTTAAAGTTGTTGCTTGTGTAGTGGATATTATCAATAGGTGTTAGACCAAAAGTGTTATGAATATTGTTGCTAAATAGGCATGGAGTGGAAGAAAGGGAGGTGTCACTGACATCATAGTGTTTGGATGTGTGGCATCTGCACGTGTCCCGGATGAGTTGAGGAAGAAGTTGGACAACAAGGGGGAGACATGTATATTTGTTGGATACAGTGATGAATCCAAGGCATACAAGCTCTACAATCGATCAACTAAGAAGGTAATAATCAACATGGATTTTCAGTTCATAGAAGAGGAAGCATTGGATGGAAGCTTAGAGAAGACAGTCAATGTGAAGACATGTATGTCACATAAAGACAAAGAGGAATTTACCACAACAAGTATTTCCTGAATGGTGACTCCTCCTCCACGTACACAAGCTCAACAATGTATTCAAAATATGTCACCACAAACAAATAATAGGATATCATAGTGCAACCAACGATGTGCTTCTCCAAGCACACCAAAAATATGTGCAGCTACATCTACTTCAAGCGCAAGAGCAAGCTAATCTTCCACAAGCATAGGAAGACCAAAATTCAGAAATTAAAGTGAAATTTATGAGAAAGATGAATTTGATGGTGGCACTAGTTTGAATTTTTTATTTGCATTATTTTGTCATGTAGATGACCCAATTCATTTTGAAGATGGAGTCAGAGAAGAGAAATGGGTTGCGGAAATGGATGAAGAGGTAGGAGTAATAGAAAACAATGACACATGGGAGTTAGTGGACATTCCACAAGGAAACAAATTCATTGGTGTGAAGTGGGTATATAAGACCAAGAGTAACAATGAAGGAAATATTGAAAGGCATAAAGCAAGGCTAGTTGTCAAAGGATGCAAGCAACAACATGGAAGATACTATGCAGAAACATTTGTGCGAGTCGCGAGGATGGAGACAGTGTGTACATTGTTGTCGATTTCCGTGCAACATAAATGGAAAGTGTATCAAATGGATGTAAATTCAACGTTCTTGAATTGAGTGCCGAAATAGGAGGTATATGTTGCATGACCTCCTCACTATGAGGTAGAGGGAAAAGAAGAAAATGTGTATAGGTTGTGGAAATATCTCTATGGGCTGAAGCAAGCATCAATGTTAAACTAATTTAAAAATACTAACGTAATGGAAGAGGAATATTATTTACTCACTTAGTTTGAGATAAATACTAAGTGGGGTAGAGGAAATAACTATGGGAGAGAAAGGTGTTCCTGAAACCAAAAGGAAGGAATATTTTTCGAAAAAAATTTAAACAAAAAGACCTAGGAAAAAGGTTTGTAGTTATTAAAGCAAGAAACCACTAAAAAATATAGTAAGAAGAAAATATATAAAAGAAACCACCTACGAATCAAAGGTGGTGTTGATTGTAGAGGAAATAAAATCTTAGGTCGGGGAGAAGTGGCAGAGACTATTTATGGTGGAGAAGAAAATAATTTTCAGGGAGACTAGTTAGGTAATTTTTCTAGTGAAACTTCCATATATTATAGAATGTGTTTATTCTATTCAAAAGATGAATGTTTTTTCTATATTTAATATATCCAGTGATGGTAGGAGGAACTGCATATTTGTTTATTGGTCTATTACTATCATTTTCTAATTTTTGAATACATATATACCCATGGAAAAGTCTTGTGCACATTGACATATGAATTGTGAATATAAATAATTGATTGAATAGAGACATGATGATATTCATAGAAATAAATCTAATCCATGACTATGTATTTTTGGATATTACTATTCCTTGTTATTAAAGCTATATGCACGTGTGAGAAGCATTCAATTCTAGGGAAAGTCATTGGAAAAAGGATTGAAGGTTAGAACTATAAAAGAAGAAGTATGTTATTGTTATTCTATTGAAGTTATATAAAAAATATTGAAGCCTTATCACAATCATGTATGGTTAATAAAGTACCTACATATTTTTAAATTCAAGAAAATCAATATGATCCTTATGCTTCTTATGTGTGTAAATTTGGAATATTTTCTGTTTGTTTGTTTCACTAAAGAGGTAGAAGACAACAACGTAACGTTTATTAACGTTGTAATTATAATGGGATTCCAAAGCAAATTTTTTATTTGCTACTTAAATGAATAAATATTATTGACTATGGTTGATTGGTACAACAGTTACTCTCAAAGTTGATTGGCACAACAATGCTCCAGGAGACTCTTAAGACAAGAATAGTTACTTATACTTCAATACTTTATGGTAGTTTATGATTCAGAACTAAATAAAAAAAGATAATTTAAATATGTTATCAATAACCCTAGACATAAATGAAAGGGAACTAGAATATATTAAAAATGGAAGGTATCCACGTTAGACCAAATAGTCAAATATGTCGCTCCAAATGATTCCGTCTTATTTGTTAGAGTTATATGGGACAACTGTAATAAATGAAAGAGAATCAGTCTTGTAATGAATCATAGTAATCATGTTAGTTAGATGAAGCCAAATGAATATAAATGGAGAATATAAAGGGCTATGTTAAAAACCAAATATTAGACCAATATTCCTACATTTTATATGTGAGCTATCTCGAAAATAAATATTTAATTAGAATTAGGTTTAAAGAAAAAATGGGATGAAAGATATTCTTTATTATATATGAATATAGAGTTAGAATAACATTATGAAATAAATACAAATTCATGTATAAACAAAAGAAGCCAAATTGTTCAAGGAGAAAATTATAATTAGAGTTAATGTGAATTAGCTTGTAGGGTATTCTTTGAAGAATCCTGAAGAGGCGGTACAATATACAAAAGGAATTTATATAACAATGTTTGAAATAAATTGTGATTTTAAATCATTGGATATAGAGAAAAATTCAGGCCATAACAAAAGTGGACCGCTTTTTCAAGCAAGGATAAAAAATAGTATAACTACCGGTGCTTTATAAATGAGTAAAATTTTTCCATAATATCTTCATACATATTTTTTTTAGGATATAGAAAGTATGCAAAGAGCCTACATGTATCTGCAAGACATTGTAAACTACAAGAAGAAGTGTTGAGTACAAAAAGATGAGTATTATAGGTAATAATACAAACAAATATATACAATGGAATTGCACACATAGCATTTAAAGAGAAACTAAACAATTTTCCATGACACGAAGCAAACTCTTATATATATAATTTCAAATCAAGTCAACACAATTCCATTAAAATGGAGTCTGAAGGTCGTAAAAATTAATAATGATGAAGAACACAACAAAGTCATAATTTGCATTACATCCCTCATAATGGAATCACAGCTAAATTTAAAGAAACGGTATTTAGTGTTGGAAATCAAAAATTTATTTTTTTCTAAACCTCAACTTATGCATCCATGGAATAAACATTGGTAGGAAGTCGACTTTTAGCACAACAAGCGAAAGTCATAGTGTTGAAAAATAAATTAACCTCCATTAAGAACTTCACCCTCCGCACGAGAACCATCTACAGACAACTACCATTGAATTGGGCTTAGTAGTTTCCATAACAAAATGGGAATTAATGATATGCAAATGGGAGAATAGAAGGATATTGTACATCCTAAATGCCAAATTGGTCTCTGCTTTAGACTTGTGTACAATAAAGCACAAAAAATTTAGAATAGTCCTTACACGTAAAAAAGGATAATATAAACACTTGGCAAAGCTATTTACAAAGACTGCACTAAGAATAGTAAAAACCCCTAGTGCTAACATAAAAATATACACTCCAAATAATAGTAACCGTAACCGCATAGGGGCGACATCGTGTGACAATGGCAGAAACAAGCAACATTAGCAGGTTATCATTACATTGTAGTCGACGTAGGTTCATTGGCCAAACAACGTATTGACGGAAAAGTCACATCATAATCGAGGGAGCCGACATTACATAGCGGGCAGAACACTCATACGAATTGAAGGGTGGGTTGGCTTGGGTCCGCCGAGTGACCCACACCTTTACACAACAACGTGTATAAATTGGATGGAAGGATGAAACATTAAAGGCATCGAATAACAGGAGTATTCAGGCATACGAATAAGGCATTGATATAAGGCATCGAGCTTCATCAACAGCACGTTGGTGCAAGCCACCACCATGACGCGAAAAAGGGATGAACGCATTGCGGACGAAAGTTTGACAGCCTGGTGGAGTCATGGACATGTAGGTAGTTGAGTCGAGTTGGGTCAGCGCGTGCAGAAACACGTTCAGAAAAGTGTTTCGGGTAGCCGCAGGGTGTCGGGTTGAGTTCAAGCTACAAACAGAAGCGACAATGGAATTGGTGTGGACGCGTTACAGCACGTGCGGCTTGGTTGGATGAAGATAAGCAACGTGCAAGAGGTTAATTTGGAAGCACGGTGCTCTCAGAAATTGCGTGAAGGTCATGTCCAGGAGGAGACACCATGGTCACCCAAGTGACCTAGCAGCACGGTACTTCGGAAGATTTAGGCAGAAATTCCTAGGGTTTATTTTAATGTTGTGAATGGATGTTTTATGTTGGTTTAAGGATTGATAAGTGTTGTAACTTGGTCAAGAGGTAAACCCACCTTATCAAAGGAGCATAAGTGGCTTTTGCTGGATTGGACTTGTATTATATACATTTTATGAAACATAATATCATGAAAATTTATAATTAGGGAGTTGCCTCTCCCTTGAATGTTATAGGCTTCATGTGGATTTGATATTGATTTTTATGTTGTTTTATTTCTGTACAAGAACACTTTGACAGATTAAATAAAAAGGTGTTGAGTAAAGCATAGTCTACTTGTAAAGCATTTGGAAAAAGAAAAAAAAGATAGTGTCACACCTGTGTATAGCATGGTTTAAAGAATACCAAGGTATAGCGGCGTGAAAATATGGGTATTAACTCTTTCATCGAAATTAAGAGTAACAAGAACCCTATATATGAAACATATCAATATACAAAAGCTAAGACTAAGAAAGAAAAATGGAAATTGGTATAAATCTCTCTTTCTACACCATAAAGGTCAAGCAGTTAAGTGAAAGAAAATAATGTTCAAATAATGAAATTACATACGTTCTTGTTGAATCCGACAATGCAAATAGCCTTATCCCTAAAAAAAAAAAAAAGGATTTGTAAGGAACAAAATTGTGTCTACAAATTGGAATTTGAACCGTGGAAAGGAATTAACAAGCTAGATCACAACTGATTCATGAAATTATCTTGGTGATGGTAGGAAGAAAAAAGGGGGATTCTATCGAGAACCATAGTCAACAAGGGGTTTTTATTTCTTTAAAAATTCGACGATGAAATTATTAACATGACTCAACACCTGTAGGGAAACCGAAACTAGTTAAGCATAGTGGTGAATAAGAAATGGAAACTGATAAGAAATGCACAAAAGACACTACAAATCACTACATGTTATACCTGTGTGAGCTTTCCATTTCCTTATAGGGATTAGTAGAATCTTGATAATAATTATAGAGATGTAGGGAAGGAAAAATGTCCATTCAGAAAATAGCAGAGATGCATCAATACCTTCAAACACGAGAGTGGTGTTCCAGTGATAGAAAAAAGAGAAAGAAAGTTGAATGCACAACAAAGAGCTAGAGTATATGGTTAGGGTTTGTCCCAATCACATCCCAACCTTTATATGGACTGAATTTAATAATTATGTGGGCCACTGTGAAATTTCCAAGTGTAATCACATGACAACCATAACCCATAGGAAAGTTTCATTGTCCCACATATGTGTCATCACTAAAGATTCTTAGTGGTAAAATGTTAGGAAAAATTAAAATCTTACAGGTTTGACGAGATAAACTATTGTTAATATATGATATGTGCTAGGGACAAAGGTATAATGTAAATTCATATGGGTAATATGGTTTATAAATGCCAACATGGGTATTGTTCTTATTATATATGAAGTGAAATTCAATATAAAAACAAATAAAAGTACATAAGGCTTCATATTTTTAACATACCTAAACTCTACACCAATTTATTTTCTCTTCCATGCCATGTTTATTCAATTAGCAACATCATTCATCTATACTTTTTATATATTAATCTTGTAAATATCCTCAATAATGAAAACAGCATATCATTGTATAAGAATTATTTTCAAGCATGGACTACCACGTATCTCAATTAAATTGTTTTAATCGAGATAAAGTATTGGTCCTAATACGAAACAATTTTATGCCGAAATAAATTCTTATACAAGTCAAAGTGGCAACTCTTATTTTTCATTATTGAGGATATATACAAGATTAATATATAAAAAGTATAGATGAATGATGTTGCTAATTGAATAAACATGGCATGGAACATAAAAGAAATTGGTGTAGAGTTTAGGTATGTTAAAAATATGAAGCATCATGTACTTTTATTTGTTTTTATATTGAATTTCACTCCATTTCAAATTCATAAATTAGATGAAGAAAGGTGATTTTAAAATATTTTACTTCAATATTATTATTCATATTCTAAAATATTCACATAACCCAAATAATTTTGTAAGACATTGTCTAAATTTTAGAGATTTTGGTTAAAATTTAATGTATTAGAGGAAATTTTAGTCTAAAAGTGCCCATGCAATTTTCATGTCATAATATGTAAACCGATAAAATTATTTTAAATTTAAAAGGTGGCGCATGTAAAATAAGAAAAACTGATTTTTTTAAATTGTATTTTTGGCCTCTCTCCTCATAAGTTTAATCAAATTTGATGTGTAGACACTCATTGGATGAAAAATTGATCTAGGTGGATATTTGTGGCCACTTGGCTTATTCCACCTAGAGAGTTTCATCAGTTTCCTTATTTAGTATTTTTACCAATTTTCGGGTCATGTCCAGAGAAATTTTGACCCCATAAATGATGTTCTTTTGAGGTACATTTTAGTCCCATACCAGAAGGCACACAGTTGCAGAACAAACTAGAGTCCTCAGTGAGGTATTTAAAATGAGGTATCAAATGCACCAAATAGAGATAATATAACTAAGTTACGACCCCAAGAAGTTGGTTTCCCAGCTAACCCCAACGAGGATCATAAACTCTTGGTGTTACATCTCATTGGTTAGGCTTTTGGTTGTTTAGGGTTTTATTTTGTTATTCGATAATAAAAAGGCCCTTGAGCCTCATTGTAACATAGTTCAGAGGTATGTAACTACCACATCTCTTCCTAGATATAAGCTATGATCAATAGAGCTAATTTCTTTCAATTATGATTGTAAGCATTTTGAGTATTTGATATTAATGAAAGGAAATATAATTTTTATTACATATCTATATTTTTTGATTATATTTGTATTATGTCTTGTTCCTTATTAAATTCAGATTAGTGGTATCATAGCAGTCTACTCTTTCTTGATTTTTCTTTGCATGTACCCATCGAGGTCGCCATATAAGGATTTAGGGCTCGATCTGGTGGAACCTTTGCAAGATCAACCTTACAAACCCTCGTGGCCTCCAATGGTCGAAGAAAATAAAGATGAGGGAAGACGAGATCCTATAAAAATATTGCTCGAGGAGGCACTCAATAAAAAAAGGAATTCGATGATCGATAAATTTTCCCAAATCCTTCAACGACTCCCCACCGACGGTGCATCTTCATGCAATAGCCACTCTTGAGGTGCCATTCCTTTCATGCTACAAGTCAACTTCGACATTCTTGTATTTGAAGGAAAAATGGATGCAGACAATGTAACTAAATGGTTGAATTTGTTATAAGTGTATTTTTTGGTGCATGGTTTCTCTGATCAAGAAAATATTACCCTTGTGCTCCTCAAAGCCACCCCCCATGTCAAATATTGCTGGGAAACCTACCGTGAGCAGAGGGATGAGGAAGAACCCTCACTTTTTTCAGTTCGAATTCGTTCTAAGATGTAATCAAGGAAAAATATTATGATGTGGGGAGCTTTGAGGACAAGTACATCCAATGGATGACGCTACGGCAAACAAGGGACCAAGATGTGCACAAGGTGACGAATTTGTTCCATACCATGCGCACAATGTTGGGTATTAAATATTCAAAGAGACATTTGGTGCTCAAATATCATAGTTTCTTCCAAAGATACATTCAGGAGGAAATGGAGTTCTTCTACATTACCTCGCTTGGTGCGGCATATCGATATGCCACCAATATCGAGCAAAAATTTAAGAATAAGAAGCAAGACTTTGGATCCACGAATCTGAAGCAAGGGAAATTCGCCCCCAAACTGTAGAACAAGTGGAAAATTGAAAGTGGGGTGACTAAGGACAACCTGTCGAAAAAGAAATCGAAGAACAACACCACAAAACCAAAGAATGACACACAGAAGTGGTGTGAATTTCATAAAATCTCCACTCAAAAAACAACTGAGTGTTGGGTGAAACAATCTTTGGGTGGTCGAGTTGAAGGAATCTGCATCAGATGCATGCTCTGATTTGAGTCAGAACTAGATAAGGGGAATGATGAAGGGAAGCAAATTGTTCATTGGGAACCCAATTCCACCATTGCAACTACCAAGATCTAGAGGGAGAAGCCTGATGATCCAGAGGAGGGGGAGTGCCTCTTCCATTCCCAGATGTGGGTGAAGGTTTCTCCACTACAATTCCTTGTCGACAGTAGAAGACAAAATAGCCTCATTTCAGCATAGGTCGTGAAGCAGCTTAACCTCCTGACCAAATCACACCCATAGTCGTATACCATTAGGTGGCTTTACCAAGGAAGATATCTTCATGTTAGCCATCAGTGTCATCTTCCCTACAACATCAAGCCCTTCACAGATGAGGTACTTTATGATGTTGCTCCTCTTGAAGTTTCTGATGTATTATTAGGCCAAAAATACTTATGGAAGTGACATGTTCTCTATGATTCTAAGCCTTGTTCTCTTATTATTGCTTTGGGAAATAAGTTGTAGAGGATACCAGAGGTAGTACCACCTTCCGCCATCTCTTTGATTACAATAAATAAATGCAGTAACATTTTTCCCAAACAAGGGAATTTGTTTTCATTACAATTTTTCCATAGGGAAAGAATAATATTGTGGCCGCAACCTCCAAACAAGGCTCCCCTGCGTGGCAGAAGTAGATGGACAAAGTCATGCAGGAATACAAGGAAATTTTCTCCTCACACACATGGGTTCCTCTATGTTATCATGTCAAGTACTCCATTTATCTGACCCCAGGAACGCCACTGCCTAATGAGACGATCTATCGATGCTATGTTATGGAGAATGATGAAATGAAGAGGCAGATCTAAGATTTTTTGTAGAAATGACACATCAGGTAAATCTCTTCACCTTGTGGGATATTGATCGTGTTGGTACAGAAGAAGGATGACACTTGGAGACTCTATATTGAATATCGGGCATTTAACAAGGCCACTATCCAGAATAGGTATCTAATACCATCAATCAATGACCTCCTGGACCAGCTCAAGGGGGCCAAATATTTTGACAAGATAAACTTAAATTCAAGGTATCACCGGGTGCCAATCAAATCATTCTATGTGTGGAAGATTTCCTTCAAATCCAAGGAGGGCCTTTATAATGACTAGTCATGCCTTTCAATTTGATGAATACTCCCACAACCTTCATATGATTGATGGATTCCATATTGTAGCCATTCACCAACTCATTTGTGGTGTTGTACTTGGATGACATCCTGATCTTCAGTAATACTTGGGAAGAGCACCTCCACCATATCCGACATGGTTCTCAAAATACTTTGGCAACACAAGTTGTGTGCCAATTTGGAGAAGTGCACTTTTAGCATGACCTAGGTTCAGTACCTCGGATAAATTATTGATGAGCGGGATGTACATGTGGATCCATCCAAGATCCAAGTAATCCGAGATTGGCCAACCCCAACCACTCCAATAGAGCTTAGAAACTTTTCGGGTCTTGTTGATTTCCACCGTAGGTTCGTGTTGGGATTCTCTCACATCACTTGGCCCTTTAGTCAAGTCACCAAGCGAGGAACAAAAAAAAACATATTTTTGTCTGAATCTCTAGAGAGGGCGTAAGTAGAGTTGAAGCATCACCTCTGCTCTGCACTAATGCTCACCTTACTAGACTTGAAACAACTATTTTAGATCGAGGAAAATGCCTCTAACTATGATATTTGGGCAATTCATACTTAACAGGGGTATCTAGTGGCATATCACAGTGAGAGACTTTCCGACATAGTCGAGAAGTATCCTACTTATGAAAAAGAGATTTACTCCATTGTGCAGGTTTTCTGACAATGGAAGAATTACATTTTGGTGAAGGAAATGATCATCCACACTGACCACCAACTCCTGCAGTTCATACAGATACAAGGGGAGTTGCAGAACGGTCGCCATCAGAAGTGGTCCACATACATGCAACAGTTTCATTTGAACATCAAGTACAAGAACGGAAGTGCCAATAATGTTGCATAATACCTCAAACAACCATCCATTGAGGCGCTAACCACTGTGCTCAACTCTTGTGGGCACAAGACTTCCGATTGGCAGCCTGCAAGAAGAATATCACAACAGAAGCCACTAATAAACTCTTCTTTGAAGGAGTGTGGGTACAATTTGGGATCCCCCAGTATATCATCTTAGATCGGTATAATAGGTTCCTCAATACATTTTTCTCTAGCCTCTGGTCGATGCTAGACACCAAGCTCATGAAGTCGACAACTTTCCATGCCCAAACTAATGGACAGACACAAGTCGTCAACACAATGATCGTACATATTATACATATGTACAACTCAAAGAATCCATGAAAATGGGATGAGAGTCTCCCCTATGTACAACACAACTATAACAATTCTCTCTACATCTCAACTGACCATAGCCCCTTTGAGGTGGGCTTGGGATTCCAGACACTATGTCCCATTTACGTAGCCATGCAATTTGTGTCTACTCAAGAAGATTCGGCTCATGTCATGTCTGAAGCTAACAAGGTGAAAAAAATCATTGAGTGCATTTAACACATCCACCAACTAGTTCATCACATATTGGACATAGCCAATGCTAAGTACAAGTGCAACATGATGAGCATCGGGTACGACACAACTTCTAGGTGGGCTACGAAGTGTGGCCACATTTGCAGAAGGAGTGCCTCGCTGGACCGCACAGCTAGATTCATGCACTTTTATATGGTCCATACACCATCACTAAGGTTGTAGGGGACAATTTGTTCGATCTCCTTATTCCATGATTTGTTGGTCTACACCTAGTGTTCAACGTGGGCCACCTTCAGCCCTACTTTTCACCTCTACTAGACACATCTCACATGACATAAAAACTCACAACAACACAATTAAATATATATTGCATGGAACAAGCAACAATGATAGGATAATGGACACAAAAATCAAGAACACCCGCTAGGAGAGGATCTATTTATACCGAGTTCTCAAAGTAGGCCAAATCTTTCACCAGGGCAAGTGGTTCATGAGGGACCATGTTCAACAGAAATTTCCCCACCTCTTGGAGGCTCTGTACAAAATTAAGAGAATTTATTCGTAAGGGGGGATGAATGATATAGGTGGATATTGGTTACCATCCACCTATTCCACCTTGATAGTTTCATTAGTTTTCTTATTTACTATTTTTAGCAATTTTGGGGTCTTGAACTTCTAGAGAAATTTTGACCCCCTAAACGAACATTTTTTTGATGTCTACTATAGTCCCATATCCAAAGGTAGGGGACTACAACAAAAATTTTATTCCTCGGAGAGATATTTCCAATGAGGTATCATATATGCCAAATAGAGATAATATGAACAAGCTATGACCCCTGGAAGTTGGCTACCCAACTAACCCCAACGGGCCCCCGTAAATTATTGGTGTTACATCTCCTCGGGTTAGGGTTTTTTTTATGGTTTTCTCTTATATTTCAATAATAAAAAGGCCCTTTATCCTCATTGTGACACAGTTCAGAGGCATGTAGCCACCACATCTCTTCTCGGAGATAAGATACAATCGCGAGACCTAATTTCTTTCAATTACGTCTGTAATCATTTTTAGTATTTGATATTAATGAAAGGAAATATTATTTACATTTCATATTTGTGTTTGTGAATATATATGTATTATTTTTCATTCATTATTAAATTCAAATTATTAAAAAACGTCGTTTAGGGTGTCAAAATTGCTCCAGAAGTTTAGGACATGAAAATTGATAAAAATAGTAAATAATAAAACTGATGAAACTCTCTAGGTGTAAAAGGAGGGTGGCCACCAATACGCACGTGTATCGGGAACTAAATTCCACATCCAACAATTACCAATTATTCATACTTTAGAGGGCACCCACATTTGTAAAAATTGAATATACATTAACAAAACATGCTCCATACATTTTTTGATGTATATTCATTTCTTATCGATTTTGGTCTTTCCAAAAGTATGCATGATGGGTACTCGTTGGATGAAGAATTTAATTATGCATCCAACGAGTATCTATGCTTGAAATTTAAGTAAACCGACAAGGATATAACCTAAAAATACAATTGAAAAAAGTAATTTTCTTCTTTTCCTTCCAAAATATTTACATATACCTATTTTTAAATTTAATGTATTTCAATTGGTTTACAAATAATGACATGGAAATTATTTCAAACTTTCATATGAACTTTTAAGATAAATTTTCCTCTAATGCATAACTATTATTTTATTAGTTTAACTATAATTTTATTAATTTTCCTTAAGAAACAACTTTTATGAAGAAATTTCCTCAAATAATTTTTTTTATAGATATATTGTCCTTTTCTCGTATTTGAAATTAATTTTTGAATGGCTAAATGGATTCAATCATTGAATAATCCTTGGATCACTAATTATGTATATTTCTAAGATCAAAATTACCATTCCAACAAATTCTTAATGGATTGTTCATTAAACAAACTTATAATGGAAACAACTATGAAACATTGAAAAGCTACATGAATTCATTGGAAACTCCCTCCAAAAATGACAGATAATGGTTCAATACATTTTTCTTTCATGTCATTGGTGGTATTTATTTTTCAAAGCATGAAAAAATTAGAGAAAATGAACAGTTTCTTTGGAATTGGTTTTTAGAATAATCACATATTAGCCTTGATCTTGAACCACATTAGAGGGTTCGAAACATCGACCAATGAATAGTGGTGATGTGATTATTACGAAAGCCAATTCCAAAGAAACAATATGGATCACAAAAATCTGAAATAAAAAATAAAAAATACTTTAATAATTAACTATTTTTTCAATAACAAAGTATTACTATCTAAATGAAAACAACATATCATTACAACTAGCAATAAATAATTCTCGGTAATTAAAAATGGATCACTCGTTTAGAGATATATTCTTTTTCTAATGATAGACACAAATAATATGTGCTTAGAAATAATTATAATATAACAAGTGGTTTATTAAAAATATAATAACATTTCTAAATTAACCGTCCATAATTTATTCACATAATCCTCCTTATAACATAATATTTACTTTCTAAATCCTAATAATTCTAAATTAAAATTAATTATAAAATTGACTTTCTATATTCTAAAAATTTTAATTTAAATCAAATAAAAATGAACCTTAACATTAATCAAAAATAATAATTTAATAATAAAATAATATATTTAATTTAGTTGATATTTGTTGGTTAGTTGACGCTCACTTCTCATGCACTTTTTTTGTTTATATTTATTGCATCTAACCTCTCTCTCTTTGACAGGATTTGTCGTGATGATGGGTCTTGATCTAGACCCGAAACATAGAAGCAAAAATGAATACTGTGGAGATTCCAAATTCAACAGGTCAAAACTCACACCACAAAAACCTTAAGACTACAAATAGTAATGATGATTAATTCATACAATTATTTTAAAATTCTCTTCCTATATATAAAATAATACTAAAGGATTAATGCATATAATTTTTGCGAAATTTTATGGATATTTTCTCTTAATCGTAAAAGGAAATTTTGGATAAGACTCGAAAAACTAGATATTAGCTTCACTTATGAAAGATCTCAACTACTTCAAAATAATCATTCATCTTTAATCCATTGACATGTACTTAAATATTCATTAGTCCCACAGTCAGATAAATCCAATACTAATCTTCTGATCTATGTCAAATTAGATACGAAACCAATTTGGGCTTTTACACGTAATTTCTTAGTATTTCCATGGACATAACTTAACATTGTATTTGAGAAACAAAATAACATTTTTCATCTCATATTATCTAATTCAACTAGAATTTTGAATTATCATATCATTCTCATCCTACCAATGTGTTTCACCCTTTTATATAGTCAACAAATTAATATAGAAATAAAAATACTCATTTATATTGCTCCCTAAACCATTTGAATACTCATGTATTAATTCTTCGTGTGGTGATAACTCCTTTTGAATTACACCCATAGATTCCTTTTCACCTACTTTTGTTCTTTGTGCAAGAATAATGTATATCAAACAAAATCATAAATAACAACTTCCTACATTACCTTCATAATATTCTTGAATAACCATTACCTTCATAATATTCTTGTATAACCATTGCTTTATGTATTCACTCCTAGTCTTGTGTTCTCCTATGTAGATAGCTCGTTGAGTTATCACATAGGCCTGTGTAGGTACCTTTGTCTTCTAAATCTCGCATGCCTCAACGATAACCATATCTAGGAGTCCTTCATTTTTCCTACTACTTTGACAATAGCTCTATATTTTCCTATAGTACATGTCGCACTCTATATAATTATCCTTAGAGCGCACGATGGTGGGTGTAGAACCTTGATAGATGACTTAACTCCCCTTAGTTTTAACAAGTTGGTTTTATTATTTCATATCCTCTATGGGATGTAACTTGGAATCCTCCTCTTGGGTCTCTTCTTAAGCCTCTAATATCTTTAGTGTTAACCCTTATTCTCCTCCTATTGTTATAAATATTCTTCTCCAAATTACTTCCTCAACTATAGTGATCTATAATTGTTTCCATAATTTCCTATAGAGTTGAAAAATTAATAGAATAATGCTTGTATAATTATAATACTTCTATAATGCTAGGTAATGGTCTCATATATGTTCGCTCTACTAATAAATATCAAACCACTTAACCTATGGTGGCACAATAAATGGGATATGTTGCATTGAAATTGGTTTCGGTTATTATGGATTAATTGTCAACTGATTTTTTCATTGAAATTGTTTATTACCTCTATTCCATTAGTTTTTAAACACTCTAATTAGTTTCCTTTGTTTCCCATCTTCGTAGCCACTCTAGTAGAAAAAAATGTTATTTAGAAAAGAAGTATGATGCAAGGTTGAAAAGATGTATCATTTCTTTCTTATTTCCTTGTTGATATATACACCTATAAAATATCTTTTGATAAACTCAATTTATTCCTATGAAATTTAGTCTTGTATCTATTTTCATGTTTCTCTTGACATCATAACATCAACCTATAAGTGAGATATTTATCATATATGTCTTAATCATGGAAGCAAGTGTTAGTGCAAATATTTATACCCAACGCTCAAAATCATTAACAAACAAATAAACCATAAGAATTTCCATTTAAATATTTCAAAAAATAAGAAGGCTCCACATAAACACTTACAAAAATTATAGGAATAGAATATCCAATATCCTCATAAATTCATAATAACATTCTAAATTCTATTTTTTTATTATTCAAATATAAACATTAAATCGTTTAAATGACATCATTCAACATCAATACTTACAACTCAAGGAGAAAGGAACATCCAATATTTCATTATCCCATTCATTATATATATATATATATATATATATATATATATATATATGATCTGAAATTGTGAGAACAAACTATTTCTCATACAGAGATTGACTGTAGGGGCATTCACCGGATATTTCATCTTTACTAGAAAGAATGAATCCGGAGGCTACCTAGCCCTTCTACAAACTTTGCCTAAAGAAATAAAATGTAATCACAGAGATCCGATCAATGAAAGTATTTGTTTTAACTGCAAAGTATTCATTGATATAACTTTAATGTGCGAATAGACAAGTATACATATTTTGCAATTGAAGTGTAGAGGTTTGAAGATAAACTAACCAGTTTTGTTTACTGTTTAAACTTGTTTGGGAAAAGCTTGCTTATAAAAATGTATTGTTTAAAATATCAGAATCTGAAAATATGCAGCAAAATTATACAGTGTGACAGAAAATAATTGTTTAAGCGGTTCACCCCTCTCTTGGGCTACCTCCGCTGGGTCCAAAAGCCTCTAATTAGGCTTTTTCTCCTTTGATTAAATGCTCAAAATGTGATTAAAACTGTATAGAAGCCTCAGGTGGAAAAATACACTGCAAAAATAGATTCAGAAGGTCCAAATCAGTCTAAAATGACTAAAAATTCACCTCCATTGGATGAAGGTAGTCCAAAACAACTCTTTTTCCCTTAGAACCTAGTGGCTCCACGACCAAAAACGCTGGTAAATTCTCTGTTAGAGTGCCCTGATGGCTCTACAAACACTTCCAACAGCTTCCAAATGATCTCTACACCCAAAATAAATAAATAAAATCGTATCAAAAGGCCTCTCCTAGCCAAAGTTATGGCACTTTTACTCAAACTGCCAGTTTGGCCTAGAGATACTCCACCAAATCTGGAGAAACTCCAGATAGCACCGACAAAATAGGGAATGACGCCAAATTTGGAGCGGACCGCTGAATTTACCGCCAACTGTGGGGCTAGTGGATAAGGTCCACGTGACCAAGCCCGTCGGAAATGGTGGTATAGCTTGAGTTTTATGCACGCATTTTAATAAAGTCGCAAACCATATTATTAAAAGAGTTCTGCTCCGTGCGCGGGTCCATAGGACCACGCCCCCACCGCTGCGCACCAAAAAATTCTCCGCCCAATTGTTTAACAAACGAGCCATGTGGTCCAGCGGTTAATGCGTTGGTTTGCTATCCGCCAGGGTTCCAATCCTTCCGCGGGCAACAAAAGTTTTAAAACCCCCTCCAATTAAATCACGTTATTTGTTTAAAACCAACGTGATTTTTTTAAAACGTAATAATACATGGCTTAAACCTTTTTAAACCATACGTTGCATTGAAAAGTGAACGTATCATTTTTTTTTTAACATATATGTGGTTTAATAGTTTAGTTTTAATAAGGTTTAATTTTTTTTTTTTAATTAAATTAATTAATACATATATTAAATAATATAATATATGATTAATTAAAAACCATATAATATATTAATAAATATATGATTTAATTAATTAATTAAACCTTAATAAAAATAAAAAATTTCCCAACATATAAAATTAAAAAAAAATTCTTTCAAAATTGAAATTTATTGGGCAAATTCAAACTGCAATATCTCCTCCATACGGCAACGGATTTGAGTGCCGTTTGCGGCGTTGGGATCATATTCACGAGCTCTTTCCTGTCAATCTGGTTCGGAGCAATTCTAAGCAACTTCATTTTTGAGCATTTTTTTTTCAAGAGACTTGATCTCCTGATCAATATATATAAAGTCAAAGAAATGTTTTTGCGAGATATCTAATAATCTCACTAAAACCTAGGATAAAAGTCCAATATTGTGCAGAATTCCTTGCAAGATATTAACTAGTGGTCGCATGCAGTGGAGGTCAATACTTCCTATGAAAAATGTAAACCATCGATTTTATATAATACCTTTCATGAAATATATTTCTTCGATTCAAAGAATGTGCACCTTCCTTAAGAAATTAGAACCAAATTAGTGCCAAATATTGGGTTAAATTATTTTTTGCAATAAAAAACATTAAATCCCAAACAAGTGAAATGTCTAAAATTTATTGAATATCGCTTTCAGATAAAGCTTATTATAATAAATTAGAATAAAGTGGATAATTCAATCAGCAAAATAGTGTATGATATTCATGGTACAACCATAAGCATGTACAAATGAAATTTGCAAATTAGAATTTTAGATGTTTTGATGGTAGCCTAAAGCTATTTGTATATAAACGAAGAATTGTAGTAAGGTAAGCGTTAGACGAACTAAAATACATAAAATGTAGTTTAGTTATTTAGAGTCTAATATTCAATTATTTAAAATATTTAACTAAATATTGGAGAAATTTTAGAATAGGTAATTGTTGTAAAAGAAATGACATCTAGAAAGGTGTCTTTTCTTATGAACTAATTTAGGAAAATAGTTAGGAGCTTTGTTACAAGAGCATTAAATAAGTGATCCATAAAAAAAAAACATTTTAGGATATAATCTTATTTAAATCGTGTTTCTCTGCACTTGAAAAGGCGTTGAGTGATAGTGTGTAAGCTCTTGTAGCTTTTGTGTAATTTTGTTTTCCTTATTAATAAAATTTGTGTGTGTGCAGACATTTCTGCTATTATTGTGGTGTGAGAGCTTCAATGGTTGATATGGTGTGAAGAAGTTGACTTTTTATTTACACGATTTTGGAAAACTCCATTGAATTGGTCAGCTATTGATTGGTATGAAAATTGTTCAGCTTTTACTAAGGAAAATAATTTTGTTACTTTTGCTGATTTCACATTTTGAGTCTAGAAATTAAAATTTTCATTACTAAAATTGTTGTTATGCAACTAGGTCACGAAATAAAATAAAATATAGATCAATGACTTAAAAATTATCCTCTTTGATGGGGAAACCTCCCTTACATAACATAAATGAACAATTCCTAGATGATTCAACTGAAGAAACCTGCTTTATATATATATATATATATATATATACATATATATATATATATATATATATATATATATATATATATATATATATATATATGTATATGTATACATATACATATACATATACATATACATATACATATACATATACATATACATATACATATACATATACATATACATATACATATATATATATATATATATATATATATATATATATATATATATATATATATATATATATCAATGTTGCACGAAGCGGGGACGTTTCTTGGAAGAGGGGACGCGGAAGCGTCATTTTCCAAAAATTTAGGAAGCGAAGCGTTTCGGAAGCGTCTAGTATATATATATATATATATATATATTTATATTTTTTTGCATTTGTATTCAAAACAATAATCCCAAATACCATATTAGTTGTAGAAGACATGAAAACATGCATATTCTTACATAAATCAAGATAGATATGACATCCATGATTCCATTGTACATCAATAATTAATTATTCGAGCATCATAAATCTAGAATCTAGATTCTAGATCCTAGCAATTGCAAACATACATCAAATAATTAAGCATGAATCATGATAAAACATTTAAGCATGCTACATACTATAAAACATAACACATTTAAGCATACAATAAAACATAAATGATAAACATAAAAGTTAAAAGTTAAAACATTTAAGCATGATAAAAATTTAAAACATTTAAGGCTTTAAGCATACTATAAATTTTAAAACATAAAACATTTAAAAATTAAGCATACTATAAAACATAAATGATAAACATAAAGCATTTAACCATATTATAAAACATAAAGCATATTATAAGTGTTAAAGTGAGCAACTGTCAACATTAGTCATGTCCAAAATTCAAATAATAATGTTTACAAAATAGGCCACTTGGCCACCACCAACACAAAAAAGTTCAAATTCACAACAAGCCTACAAGTCTAATGATAATCTATGACAAAAGCAGTAAAGTGTGCACTGTGAACACTAAAAATATCTACTCATCTCTCCTCCTTCCACCACGAACAGTACGTGATGGTGTGCCTCCACGTGGTGGCAATGAAGAAGATGGTGGCTGTGGAAGCCATGGCAATGGAACTACAGTTGCTGAAGACGAAGCCCCTGATGTTGAACCATGGGACCTAGGAACCAAGGCACTAGTGGGCGGTGGCATGTCAACTCGATCTTCATCATCATGGATAAGAGCATCCTCTAATTGCTCTAATCGCAACACTCCATCCTCCAAATTTCTCTCCTCTGGATTCTTGTCCCAAACAATAAGGTATTTGTTGCTCTTTGCATCATCACAGTAATGGGACAACAATCTCAAGTTGTAATGAACATAAACCAAGCTCTCTGCCCGGTCTAAACTCAACATGTTCCCTTTAACACTGTGGATAAAAGAATAAGAGCTCCAACACCTCTCAGCAGAAGAAGTGTTTACCACCTATGATAGCACCCGCAATGCCAAATTCTGTAGAAGTGGAGTAGCACCGCCATGCATGTTCCACCACTCAATAGAAGAAAAACTCTCTCGATCTCTAATAGCATGCATGCTCCCAAATGGACCAGTGGAAAGTGTATAGCTGCTCAACTGTTTCCATACCATGTGTGCCTCATCCTCATCGGGGACTAATTTATCCAGTGCAAGCATATATTTTTGTAGGACCTCTGGATCTAGGTGTGGTTTTCTCCTGCTCACCCCCCCCGGGTGCTGTTGTAGAAAGCCATGATGGACTATAATATTTAGGTGTCAATACATATGCTAATGCATGCAATGGAATATTTAGAATATCCCATCGCTTTACCACCTCTGCACGAATATGTTTGTACAAGGTGGTATCTCTAGGCTCAACAATGTCTTTAATCTGCCCCAACATGTTATCCATTTGCTCATACACCTCCCCAATTATTGGCTTATCTGAATCGCCGAACTTGATCATGTAATAAATTGGTTTGGTGAATTGCAAAACATATTTAACCTGTGACCAAAAGAACATGTCAAGAATAGTGTCCTTTGCTGCATTAGCACCATCTCTATCAGTGTTAATCTCCTCCCATGATTCAGTGGTGACCATATTAGTTAGAGCTTGTCTCACCTTCACTAGCCGCCTAAAGGTGAGGTAATAACTTGCAAATATGGTTTTTGCAAGTTTAAGCAACTGCAACTTGGAGTAAGTGCCATAGAAGTAGTTTACCCTTGTATGCCCTGTGATAAATTTAATGAGCTTCTTCCCTCTCTTGTAAAGCTCATTAATCCACCCACATTCTTTATGCTTCACAATATCATGCATTAAAAGGTTCAATGTGTGCACCAAGCACCTAGACCAAAATATGTGTGGATAAGTACGCTCAATAATTTTACCTGCTCCCTTACAATTTGCTGCATTATCTGTGATCACTTGAACCACTTTGCTAGGACCAACATCTCTGATTGATTGCAATAGGAGATCTGCAATGTTTTGGGAAGTTGCACTGACAGAGGAGGAATCATGACATGCAATAAACACTGAACCAGTAGCAGAAACACCAAGAACATTTATCAAATGTTGGTTTCTGATATTTTTCCACCCATCTCATACAATGGATACCCCACTATCTACCCACTAATTTGTAAAACGTGTCAAAGCTACTTGAACCTTTCCTTTTTCTCTTTCTAATAACATTATTCTAGCTTTCTCATAGTTGGGGGACTTGTATCCTTTTGGGGCTTCATTGATGCCCTTTACCATTTCATGCCAATAGGGAGAGCGAAGCACATTGAATGGTACACCGCAAGCACAAAGAAATCGGACTATCTTTCCATCCACATCATCCCTCCCAGCAACATTAAGGAATTCTGCTATATTTTTTTACCTCCAGAACTTGCAGAAACACCATGAGCAGATGAGCTACCAAATTTAGAGGTTGCACTTGAGTCAGATTGAGTTTTTTATTTTTTATTTTTTTGTTGTGCAACCTCCTCTATTTGGATGTATTTTATTCTTTGTTCAGCTGAAACCTTGGGGAAAATTGCTATCCCCACAGCACCATTTTTTTCATCACTCTCCATCACCCCACAAAGATGCCTCCTCACATGGGTATATGAACCGCTATATGGTTTTCCTCCATGACAACCATGAGAGCACAAAAACTTGTAGCTTCCACCACCTTTTCCCCCTTCAAGTTTGGTCACATAGTTCCACAAGGGTGTCAATGCAGCTTTTCCATCTTGTGATTCAATGTTTTCATCATCCTCTTCCTCTTCAAAGCCTTCCTCCTCATCATACATTGGGTCATTCATATGGTAACCACTTTCCTCTTCTTCTTCATGTTCCCCTCTTCTATTTCTACTCCCCCTTACCATCATCAAAACCAAGAGGGGAATGATACATAGAACCCAAAGAAACATCATCTTTGAGTACGAATATAGATGGTGGACAACCTGCAAATAAATGTACAAGAAGAAAGAATGGGAAAGTGTAGGAGAGGGAGGAGAGAAAATACAAAAAACAATGACAAAAAAAATGAGAGAGTTTGGGGTTTGCACTTACCTCTTTAGATCTTGTAGATATAAGCCCTTGTTTACTCCTCCAAGCTCCTCCTCCTTCACTCCTCCAAGCTTTCCTCAAATCTCTCTTCTCCAAGCTCTCTTCTCCTCTCTTTCTCTTCTCTTCTCCAAGCTCTCTTCTCCTCTCTTCTCCAAGCTCTCAAAAAACATAAGTGAGCAAATAAGATGAAGAATAGAGCTTATAAGCTTTTCATTTAATCCCTAACCCTAAGCTAACTCACTAACTAACGAAGCTAACATAAAAAATCAAAAAAAAAAAAAAAAAAAAGCGCATTTTTTAAGTCGCATAACCGGATCCGTACGCCACGGTACAGAACCTTTCGCGATCCGTACGGATCCGTTCCGGAACCGCGGTGGTTCCGTACAGTGATCCGCCATACAAACCGCGGATCCGCTGTACGGAATCGCGATTCCCTGTGTACGGATCCGAAATGGCAGGAATCGCAAATTTTGTTAGGAACCGCGGTTCCGATTTTCAGATCCGCGGTTCCGGGTACGGATCCCATACGGTTCCGTACGGGACGCGGTTCGGGCCTTGGAGCCGGGGGGGGCATTTCCTGCAACATTGATATACATACATACATACATACATATACATATATATATATATATATATATATATATATATATATATATATATATATATATGAGTCTAATGGGTCACAATATAATCAAATTAGACATAAAAATAATAATGTAGAGGCACAACAACAATAGTAGTGGGATTCTATGGGGAATAATAATAACAATATGGGGGCTTCATGGGCACAACAATAACAATAAACGGTCTACACTAACAATAAATATAAGGGGGTATTCTAGTATTTTAGGGACCTAACATGCCCCTTCTACTTCAAAAAATTGTTCTCCTCAATGTTTGAGTAGTTTTGGATGCTTCTTTATAAAATTCTCATAATCCCACGTGTAATCTTCATCAGGCAAGTTTTTCCACTTGATGAGATACTCTGAAATTGATTGATTTTGTAGCTATTGAGTTCTTGTTTCCATGATTTTTTATGTTCCAATATGATGTTTCCTTCATTGTCAATTTATAGAAATATTGGTTGAAATGGGATCTTTTCACCTATAACCTTATTCCAGCATGAAACATGGAAAATTGGGTGCACTCTGGAAGATGGAGAAGGCTCGAATTTGTATGCCATAGTACCAATATGTTGCAACACATTGTAAGGACCATACTAATTTTGTGATAATTTATTATCCTTCTTATCTTACTTGAGGGGAACTTGTTTGGATGTTTTCAGCCGTAAAAATACTCAATCTCCTACATGATAACGTTTTTCGTTGCGATTTTAATCTGCCTGTTGTTACTTTCAATTCTGCGCCAAAGTGAGGTTATCCTTTAAGATTAGGTTAACTTGTTGTTAATTCTTGGTGTGATCTAAACATTGCATGCCTCTACAATCCCCCTAGCTAGGAATCCATCCTCTTTCCTACTACTTTGACAATAAATATATATGGTCGTATATTACATGTCGCACTCTAAATAATTATTCGTATAACACATGATGGTGGGTGTAGAACCTTGATAGGTGACTTAACTCCTCTTAGTTTTAACAAGTTGACTTTCTTATTTCATATCCTCTATATTATCTTCATTTTTCACCCTTATTCTCCTCCTATTGTTATAGATCTTATTATACAAATTAATTCCTCAACTCTATTGATCTACAATTGTTTTCATTATGTCCATTAGAGTTTAAAAATTCATAGAATAATGTTTTTATAATTATAATAATTATGAAATGCTAGGTAGTGGGCTCATATATTTCCCCACTACTAATAAATATCAAAGCACTGGACATATGTTGGCACAATAAATGGCTTATGTTTCATTGAAATTGTTTTCAAATGTTATGGATTTATTGTCAAGGAATTTTTTCCTTCAAATTTTTTATTACCTCTATTTCATTATTTGTTGAACCCTCTAATTAGTTTCCTTTGTTTCCTATCTCTTTAGACACTCCAGTAGAAAATAAATGTAATTTAGAAAATAAGTATCATGCATATTTGAATAGATGTACCATTTATTTCATATTTCCTTGTTGAAATATATACCTTTAAAATATTGCTGCATAAACTCCATTTATTTCTATGAAATTTAGTCTTGTATCAATTTTCATGTTTCTCTTCACGTCCTACATCATTCTATAAGTGGTATATTTACCATATAGGTCCTAATAATGGAAGAAATTGTTAGCGAAAATATTTAACCCCAATGCTCAAAATCCTTAGCCAACAAATAAACCATAAGAATTTACATTCCAATCTTTCTAAAATTAAGAAGGCTCCACATAAACACTTACAAGAATTATATGAATAGAGTATCCAATATCCTCATACATCATAATAGCATTCTAAATTATAATTTTTTTATTAAAATATAAACATTAAATCATTTAAATGACATCATCCAACATCAATACTTACAACTCAAGGATAAAGGAACATCCAATATTTCATTATCATATTCATGATCCAAATATCTATATTTCATATATCAAGTCAAATACAGTTTTTTGATAGGTATCTAATAATCTCACTAAAACCTAGGCAAAACTCCAATATGGCTCAAAAGAGTCCTCATCCTTTCCTTATGCATCCTTCAATAGTGTGTTACAATAAAAATAACAACCATAACTATCAATTTTTTTTTTTTAAATTTGTTACAAGTACAATAATCCCTAAGAATTCTAGTGGATAGTTGTTGAACATCAGAACTCCTTGCATGTTATTAACTAGTGTTCGCATGGGGTGGAGGTGCATACTTCCTATGCAAAATGTAAACCATAGATTTTAGACAACACCTTGCATAAAATATAATTCTTCCATTCAGAGCACATTCACATTCGTTCAAAAATTCAGACCACATTGGTGCCAAACATTGTTTTAAATGATTTTTTGCAATAAAAAAAATTAAATCCCAAACCATTCAAATGTATAAAATTTCTAGAATATGACTTTGAGATAAATCATATTATAAGAAATTAGAATAAAGTGGCTAATTCATGTTGAAAAATGGGGCATGAGATTCATGGTACACCCACAAGGATGTACAAATCAAATTTTCAAATTAGAATTTTTGATGTTTCGGTGCTAGCCCAAAGCTATTTGTATGCAAACAAAGAATTGTAGTAATGTAAGTGTTAAAGTATCCCAAATACATAAAATATAGTTTAATTACTTAGAATATGATATTAAATTACCTATAATATTTAATTAAATATTGGATACATTTGAAAATATCTAATTGTTGTAAAAGATATGACATCTAGAAAGGTGTCATTTCCTAGGAACTAATTTGGGAAAATAGTTAGGAGTGTTGTCACAAGAGAATTAAATGTAAATGGAAACTTGTAGATGAAATAAGCTATCCATAAGAAAAAATATTTTAGCACACAAGCTTATTTGAAAGTTTTTTCTCTCTACTTGCAAGGGTATTGAGTGATACTGTGTAAGCTCTTGCCGATTTTGTGTAACTTTATTTCATTATTAATAAAATTTATGTGTCTGTGGACACCTATGATATTATTGTGGTATCATTGCTTTACTGATTTAGATGTTGTGAAGGTGATTATGGATTTTTACGAATTTGGAAAACTCCTTTGAATTGTTCAACTATTTATGGGTATGAAAATTGTTGATATTTTAATAAGGAAAATAAATTTTATTACTATCATTGATTTCAAATTTTGAGACTAGAAATTAAAATTTTCATTACCAAAAATGTTGTTTTGCAACCGGCTCACAATATAGAAGAAAAGATACATCAACAAATTAAAAATTATTGTCTTTGAGGGGAAAATATCCTTTACATTACATAAATGAACAATTCTTGGATGATTCAAATGAAAAAACCTCCTTTTTATATATAGGAGTCTAAGGGGTCACAATATAATTAGATTCGACATAACAATAAAAATGTAAGGGAACAACAAACACAATAGTGGGCTTCTATGTGGCATAATCATAATAATATGGGGACTACATGGAAATAATAATAACAATAAAGGGGCTACACTAACAATAAAAATAATGGGCTACACTAGTATTATAGGGACCTAACATGCTCCTCTCCTTTAAAAAAGCGTTTTCCTCAATGCTTGAGTAGCTTTGGATGCTTCCATTTAAAACTCTCATCCTCCCATGACGAATATTCACCCGGTAGGTTATTCTACTTTATGAGATACTGTGAAATTGATCGATTTGATAGCTACAGGTTCTTGTTTCCATGACTTCTTTAGGTTCCAATGTGATATTTCCTTCATTGTCATGTTCTGGAAATATTGTTTGAACTGAGATCTTGTCACCTATAACCTTCTTCAAGCATGAAACAAGGAAAACTATCTACCCTCGAGAAGATGGAGGAAGCTATAATTTGTATGTGAGAGTACCAATATTTTTGAACACATTGTAAGGACCATTGTTCTTTGGTTATAATTTATTATCATTCCTAGATTGGTTGCACCCGTAAAAATACCCAGTATCCTACATCAGAACTTCTTTCAGTGTGATGTTGATCTTCCTATTGTTTCATTTAGTTCTATTCAAAAGTGAGGTTATTCTTTAAGAGTTGGAGAAATTGTTGTTGATGCTCGATGTGATATCCCATTTATTGAACCTTATAATTTTCTCTTAAAATTGACATGATCGATGGTGGATGATATCCATAAAGTGCCACAAATGGTGTCATTTTTACTGCATTATGGAAGGAAGTGTTATACCACAATTCAGACAGAGGAAACCCCTCGACATATTGTGTTTCTTTATTAGGTACAAAGTAAAGACGACATCCTTCCAAACATTTGTTCACTATTTCATTTTTCATGTTAGATTGAGGATGATACAATGAGATATGAGATAATTGAATACCCAGACAAGAAAACAATTTCGTCCAAAAATTTCCAATGAAAATGGGATATTTATAACTTACAATAAAATTTCGGTTTCCATGTATATTTCTAATTTTTTCCATAAATGAAGTAGAAATTGTACTGGCTTTAGACATATGAGATAATGGACAAAAGTATGCATACTTGGTAAGTATATCAAATACCACCATGATGACATTCTTTTCTTCAAAATTGGGTAAACGTATGATAAAATCCATTGAAACCTCCCCCCAACATTGAATGGTATTGATGAAGGTTGTAACAGACTCACGGTCTTAATGGCCTCAAATATATTTTGTTGGAAAATCAAACATTCTGCCAAAAAATTTTGAACATGAGATTTAAGGCCATTAAAAAAAAATTCATTTTTAACGCTATGATAATTATTTAAAAATCCTGATTTCCTCCCTAAGGGATAGGTGTGCAATTCCAAAATAATATTTTTTTTGAGTTGGGAATTGTTAGAAATATATAAGCAATATTTGTACCATAATTAACCATTTTTCTCGCTAAATGTATTAGAAATATTGGGATCTTTTTGTAACCTTTGAATGAGTGTCCACAATTCTCCATTAGTATAACATTCATCCCTTGCTTCGGTTATCCAATATGGGTGAATAATAGAAATGGCACAAAAAAATCCTTCTACGTCGTCATCCTCTCTTAAGAGTGCATCTGCAACAACATTTTGCTTCCCTTTTTTGTAGTTTATTTGAATGTCATAACCAAACATCTTTGTGACCCACTTTTGCTGCTCTTCTCAAGATAATCTTTGTTCCACAAAGTATTTAAGACTATCATCATCTGTTTTTACCTTGAAATGTGTTCCCATTATATAAGGTCACCATTGCTTTGGTGCATGTAGTATTTCCAACATTTCCTTCTCATAAACAGGTTTTTGTAAATAATTTTCTTTGATTGCATGACTTCCAAAAGCAATGGGTCTTTCTTCTTGCATTAAAACAACACCAATTCCATTTGATGTTGCATCAAATTCCACAATAAAAATTTTGTGAAGTTTGGTGTAGCTAAGATCGGTGCTTGTCACGTTTCCTCTTTAAGATGCTCAAATGCCTTCATTTCTTCTAGAGTCCACGAAAAATCATCTTTCTCCAATAATGTTGTTAAAGGTGCTTCTATTCTCCCATAATTCATAGCAAACTTGCAATAATACCCTGCCAACCCGATAAATCCTCGAAGATTCTTTACGGTTGTAGGAATGTTCCATTCCTTAATGTATTTAACTTTTTTAGTGTCTACCTCAACACCCTCATGAGATACAATATGACCTAGATATTCCACCTCATGTACTCCAAAGAAAAATTTGGTTTTTTTTCATATAATTGTTTCTCCTCCAATAGTTTGACCACCATGTCAAGATGCTGAACACGATCCTTCCTACAGTTGTTTTATATTAGTATATCATCAAAAAATACTAACACAAATTTTCTAAGGGTTTGAAAATGGAATTCATCAAAACCTAAAATGTAGAAGGTGCATTGGTAAGGCCATTTGGTTGAAAGGAATGACCAAATATTCATAATGGCCCTCATGAGTTCTAAAGGTTGTTTTCAGAATGTATTCCATCTTCATTATAATTTAATGATATCCCAAATGAAGATCCAACTTCTTGAAGTAAATTTATCCATGTAATTCATACAATAATTCATCAATGACCGGAAAAGGAAATTTATCTTTAATAGTGAGCGTGTTGAGCTCCCTAGAATCTAGACATATGTGCTATGATCCATCCTTATGCACCAATACTAATGAAGAAGAGAAAAAACTTTGACTAGGTTGAATCATACCTACCTGTATCATGTATGCAACCATATGTTCAATTTCACTCTTTTGGACGTATGGATATCTAGAAGGTATGATTTTTGGAGGAACACTTCCTTGAATAAAATGAATAACATCATCATGATAAGGAATATGTGGGAGGCCTTTGGGACTCTCAAATTCCCTAGAATGGTTGTACAAGACGTTTTGGAAGTCTGGACAAATAGATGATTTTGATGTTTGAACCTCTAGTGAGCATAATTCTAAAATTATGCCCCGCTATTATTTATTTGGAATATTTGGCATGCCATTAAAAATTATTACATTTCCTCGTTCCCCTATGATATTGCTTAATTAAAATTCCTTTCCTTCCCTAAAAGCTTCAAGAAAAGTTCTTAAAAATTAAAATTTATCATACCCAAAGATTGTAACCATTGGACTCCTAATACAACATTAGTACCACCCATTGGAATGGAAATCATTCAAATATTCAATACATTTTCCCCCATGGTTAGCTTGGTATTATGCCACCTTATAGAGAATTTTATAGTTCCTCCATTTACAACCATCAATTCACACTCTGTGTTAGGTCCCTATATTACTAGTCTAGTCCCTTATTGTTATTAGTGTAGCCCCCTTATTGTTATTGTTGTACCCCTGTAACCCCAATATTGTTATTATTGTGCCCTTACATTATTATTGTTAGGTCATCTAGAATTATATTGTGGCCCCATGGACGCCTATATATAGAAGGAGATTTTGGTAATTTGTATCATCCAAGAATTATTCATATATGTAATGTATTAGAGGTTTCCCCCTTGAAGTGGCTGATTTATAAGGTGTTGATATCTCTTTTCCTCTATTTTTGGAGTTCGTTTCATAACATTTGGTGTGAGAGCTTCAGATTCTAGGGTTTCGGTACTCCAAAAAGGTCATAATTGGATTTTAGCTATAACATTTTTTCTACGAAGGTTCAGAAGTTGAAATGTTTACAAAAAAAGTTGAAATCCTGAGAAACAACGTGGAAAAATTTCAGATATTGGTTCACAACACTTTCAGAGATATGATCTGTGCAAGTTAGGGATTTTTTCAAGCTCCTGAATTTAACCTAAACAGGTCATCGTGGAATTTTCTCTATAATTTTTTTTCTACGAGGGTTCAGACGCTGAAATTTTCACATAACAAAGCTGCAATCTTGGGGAATGTCGTGGAAAAATTTCAGAGCTTGATTCACAACATTTTCGGAGGTAGGCTCTGTTTAATTTAGGGCTTTTTCGGGCTTCCGAATTTCATCTCAAATAGGTGACCTTGGCAAAATTTTCATAACTCGCTCTATAAGCATTGGATTGGAATTTTGTAAAAATTGGGAGCAAGTACACCGACTATAGTTTCCTCTGCATAAATTTTAGAGAAAAGGAGGAAACAGTGACACATGGTATGTCGTACAAGGTCGATCTACTGAACCAGTCAATAATTAGGTCATTGTGGGAGATTTGGCATAACTTTGCCTTGTGGAATACAAATTAGGTTATACCTCTGGAATTTGAAATAATATTCATAGGGCTACTACAGGGCCCAATTTCAAATATTGAATATTCGAAATAATAGAGATAATTTAGTTTCAATATCGAGCTCCTAAAAAGAAAGAAAAGGTGTGTATTTTTTTTGAATTACATAAGTCTCGTTTGAAAAAATTAGTTTGAATTTATTCCAAGGGCATATTGAAGAATAGATATTAGTATTGCGTTCTAGAATACCTCCTAAAACGAATTCAACACCCATTAAGCCTAAAAAAGCTCTACTATGACTCATGAAGATGATGAATTGCAACATGAGATATCAAAATTACAGGAGCAAGTGCACCTATCACAAAGAGCAACAAAGAAATAGCAGTTTTGAAGAAATGCGTGGAAACTAAGATGAATAGTCTGGAAGCTAAGATGGATGGCATGGAAGTTTTCATGGAAGCTAAGATGGATGACGTGGAAGCTAAGATTGATGAAAAAATGGAAAAAATGAAGAATGATCTAAAAGTAGACATCGAAGGTTTGGCAAAGTTGATACAATAAATGTTTCCTAATGGTGCATAGATAGTAGAGGAAACTCATAATGAGAACAAAATAAATGTTAATCGTGATTTCATAAACTTTAATGTTGGATGGAAGAACAACCATATACCAAAGATGGATATGAGGAAGTTTGATGGAAAGGATCCCATAACATGGATACTATAGATAGAGCATTATTTTGATCTCAATAATGTGTAAAACACACAAAAGCTATGCATTGCAAGTTTACATTTAGAACAAAATACATTTGTAAGGTATCAATGGCTTTTCTCTCATAAAAAAAATATCGCTTGGAAAATTTTTACGGAGGAAATGATAGCACATTACAAGGATAAAAAAAGCAACACCTTGCTTATCCAATTGATAAATCTCAAACAAAACCATGTTTAGTGGTGGAGCGCATTGAGGACTTCAAAAAATTGAATATAAGGGTAACTAATATTCCAGAGGAAAACAGGATTGATTTCTTCATAGGGACTTTGAAGGATAAGATCCAACATGAAGTTCGTGTTTGGGAACCTCATTCGTTGGAAAAGGCATTTAGGTTGGCAAGAAAAATTGAATGTAAAATTATGGTGACAAGGAAGCCTACCACTCACATATATAAAGATGGAAGTATTGCTACTCCTAGACTTCCACAACCTACAAGGTTGACACCACAACAATTGGAAGAAAAAATACCAAAAGAGCTTTGTTACAGTAGATTGTGAAGAGGAAGAAGAAAATGAACAAGAATCTTCAAAAGAAGAGGGTATACACCAGGAACCAACCCTAGAAGAGGAAGAAATGAGTCAGATCATATCGTGGAATGCACTGGCAGGAATTACCACTCCTCAAAATCTCAATATATAAGCACATATCAAGAATAAAAAGGTAATATTGTTAATTGATTCAGGTAGTACCCATAAATTTATACATTTTAAGGTAGCCAAGGAATTTAATTGTTTCCTATACCCAACACCAGAATGTCAAGTGATGGTTGCAAATGGAGGAACTATAAACTGCTCTGGAAAATGCCATAATATCAAGCTAACCATGGGGGAATACATACTGAATATTCCAATGCTTTCCATTCCAATGGGAGGTGTTGATGTTGTACTATGAGTACAATGGTTACAATCTTTGGGGACGGTTGCTTTTAATTTTCAAGAAAGTTTCTTGAATTTTTTTTTAGAAGGAAAGGAATTTGAACTACGGGGTATCGTAGAGAAGCCAAGAAATATAATAAGCTCTAATGTCATGAAAATTCTTTTGAAGAAACAACAATGAGGCGTAATTTCACAATTATGCTCACTAGAAGTTCCAACATCAAAATCATCTCTTTCTGCAGGTCTCCAAAAAGTCTTGGACAATCATTTCAAGGTGTTTGAAACTCCCAAAAGACTCCCACCTGTCCGTGATCATGATCATGCTATTCATTTGATTCCAAGAAGTGTTCCTACAAACATCAGGCCTTATATATATCCTTATTTCCAAAAGAGTGAAATTGAACATATGATTGAATAAATGTTAGATACTGGTATAATTCAACCTAGTCAAAGCTCTTTCTTTCCTCCAGTGGTATTGGTGCACAAGAAGGATGGATAGTGGCGCATCTGTCCGAATTATAGGGACCTCAATAAGCTCACCATTAAATATAAATTTCCCATTCCTGTGATTGATTAATTATTGGTTGAATTACATGGAGAAATTTATTTTACCAAGTCGGATCTTTGTTAAAGATATCATCAAATTAGAATGAAGACTGAAGATATTCTGAAAACATCATTTCGAACTCATGAGGGCCATTATGAATTTTTGGTCATGCCTTTTGGCCTTACCAATGCACCTTCTATATTTCAAGGGTTTATGAATTTCATTTTCAAACCCTTCCTTAGAAAATTTGTGCTAGTATTTTTTGATTACATACTAATCTACAGCATGCCTTGTAAGGATCATGTTCAATATGTTGACAGGGTGCTCAAACTATTGCAGGAGAAACAATTATATGCAAAAACATCCAAATTTTTCTTTGGAGTACAAGAGGCGGAATATCTGGGTCATATTGTATCTCATGAGGGTGTTAAGGTAGACCCTAAAAGAATTAAAGCCATTAAAGAATGGAAAGTTCCCAGAACCAGAAATCAGTTGCAAGTATTTCTCGAGTTAATAGTGTATTATCACAAGTTTGTTAAGAATTATGGGAGAATAGAAGCACCTCTAACAACATTATTGAAGAAAGATGCCTTTTCATGGACTTCTGAAGCAACTAAGGCCTTTGAGCATCTTAAAGAGGCAATGTGCCTAGCACCAGTTTTAGCTATGCTAGACTTCACAAAAACCTTCATTGTGGAATGTGATGCCTCAGGAAATGGAATTGGTGCTGTCTTAATGCAAGAAGGAAGACCCATTGCTTTTGAAAGTCATCCAATCAAAGGAAATTATTTACATAAAGCTATTTATGAGAAGGAAATGTTAGTAATACTACATGCACTAAAGAAATTGCGATATTACCTAATGGGAAGACACTTCAAGGTTAAAATTTATCATGATAGTCTTAAACACTTTTTGGAACAAAGACTGTCTTCAGAAGAGCGGAAAAAATGGGTCCAAAGATGTTGGATTATGACTTTGAAATAATCTACAGAAAAGGGAAGCTAAATTTTGTTGCAGATGCACTCTCAAGAAAGAATGAAGAGGTGGAAGCATTGCTTTGTGCCATTTCTGTTAGCCAACCAGATTGGATAACCGAAGCAAGGGATGAATGGAAGAAGGACAAAGAAGTGTGGACACTCATTCAAAAGTTGCAGCAAGATCCTAGTACATTTGATACATTTAGTTGGAAAAATGATTCCTTATGGTACAAAGATCACTTATATCTTTGTAATAATTCTGAAATAAAACAAAATATTCTTTTGGATTTGTAACTTCTCCTTTAGGAGGACACTCAGGATTTTTAAAAACTTACCACAGGGTGAAGAAATATTTTTTTTGGGATGGCCTTAAATCTGATATCCAAAATTTTGTGGCAGAATGTTTGGTTTGCCATCAAAATAAAGTTCAGACAATTAGGACCCTGGGTCTTCTACAACCTTTATCCATTCCAAGTCAACGTTGGGAGGAGATTTCAATGGATTTTATCTCAGGTTTACCTAATTCGGAAGGAAAGAGTGTCATCATGGTGGTAGTTGATAGAATTACCAAGTATGCACACTTTTGTGCATTATCTCATCCATTTAAAGAAATTATAGTTGCTACTACATTTATGGACACAATTCAAAAGCTACATGGAAACCCAAAGATTATTATGAGCGACAGAGATCCCATTTTTATTAGAAATTTTTGGACGAAGTTATTTTCTTGTTTGGGTACTCAATTAACTCATATCTCATGTTATCACACTCAATCCAATGGTCAAACTAAGAGAGTGAATAAATGTTTGGAAGGATATCTTTGTTGTTTTTTATCTGACAAACAAACACAATGGGTCAAGTGGTTACCTCTCGCTAAATGGTGGTATAACACTTCCATACTATTGCAAAAATGACCCCATTTATGGTATTTTGTGGATATCATCTACCATCCATCACATCATATTTAATAGAAAATTCTAAGGTTCAAGCAGTGGAAGATCACAACGAGCATCAACAAGAAGTTCTCCAACTCTTAAAGGATAACCTAAATTTGGCAGAAAATCAAATGAAACAACAGGTAGATCAACATCGCAGCGAGAGAAGTTTTGATGTAGGAGACTGGGTATTTTGACGTCTAAAACCATACAAAGAAATGTCCCTCAAGCAAGATAATAAGGATAATAAATTATCTCCAAAGTACTATGGTTCTTACAAGGTGTTGCAAAAGATTGCTACTATGGCATACAAATTGGAGCTTCTTGCTTCTTCGCTAGTGCATCTAGTTTTCCATGTTTCATGCTTAAAGAAGTTTAACGATGAAAATCTTCCAGTTCCAACAATATTTCTAGAACTTGATGAGGAAGGAAAAATCATATTGAAACTTGAAACGGTCATTGAAACAAGAACTCGACAACTACTAAATCGATAAATTTCATAGAATCTCATTAAGTGGAAGAACATACCCACTGAAGATTCTACATCGGTGGATGGAAATTTTATACATAAGCACCCAGAGCTACTCAAGCGTTGAGGAAAATACTTTTTTGAAGGAGAGGGGCATGTTATGTCCCTAGATTACTAGTTTAGTCCCTTATTGTTATTAGTGTAGCCCCCTTATTGTTATTGTTGTACCCATGTAACCCCAATATTTTTATTATTGTGCCCTTACATTATTATTGTTAGGTTGGAAAGGATTATATTGTGGCCCCATGGACTCCTATATATAGACAGAGCTTTTGGTCATTTCTCTCATCCAAGAATTTTTCATTTCTGTAATGTATTGGAGGTTACCCCCTCGAAGTGGCTGATTTCTAAGGCGTTGATCTCTCTTTTCTTCTATTTTTGGAGTTGGTTTCATAACACTATGGTACTGGATATAGGAAGAAATTTAATTCCTTGGTTATCTTTTAATGATTAAAATTATGGGTACTATGCAAATCAATCATAAGTATTACCATTTTCTTCTAGATATGTCATTCTATCTTGAGATTTTGAGAAGTGGTAATTCCTTCTAATGCGTTAGAAGATAATGTTAAATTAATTTCTTCTTTCTCTAGGGTTGGTTGCTCATCTATATCCTTTTCTTTTGAAGTTTCTTGTTCCTTTTATTTCTCCTTTTCACAATTTGTGTAAAATAATTTATTTTCAGCATGTTTATGACCTTTAGTGTATTTTCTATCACAACTATAAAAGGCCCTTTTTCTATTTTTCTTTCAATTGTTGTTGTGTCAACCTTGTAGGTTTTGGAAGGCTAGGAGGTGTTGGGGTCCTGTGATTTGGTAGATTGGCATACCAAATGACAAGGCAACATCAGAACCACTTTGGAACCCTATAATCTAGCCCTCCTGGATTCGGAGAGGGATATCTCCATATGTGTTGGAATGATATGATTTTGAAGCTTATGATATGATATTAGGCTAGTCATGAAGTAAAAGGGATTTGTTTTTTTTGGTTGAGAATCATCAAATGAGAAGGTCATGTGAAGTGACAGAGGAAATGAGTAGAAGGATCTTTCAGCATGGGAAGATAGGTCAAGAAAAAGTGTCAATTTATTGGGCTATGGAATCATCAAAGGGTTTACTTGCTCAACAACTATTCAAGGGTTTCCATAGGGCAAGTCATCTATATCAAAAGATCTCTTTAAGTTGGTTTTGGTGGTATGGAACATTAAGAAGTGTGGTGAAAGAAGAAAGCATGTAAGAAAACAAAGGGAAGCCTAAGATTAGGTAAGGAATTTCAACCTATCCTGCTTTTGGCATACTCTTAAGGAAAAACATTTAAGATAAACATAAAAAGTAACCTAAGATCAGGTAAGGACTTTGAACCTATCCTGCTTTTGGCATACTCTTAAGGGAAATCTTCAAAACAATTGTTTAAGACTAAACAAGGGACAGGGCTAACCATAAACTTCCTTGATTAGGACTCTACTTAGCATGCAGTGAAAATATCATTCAAGAAAAACATCTGAAGTTTTACTCAGCAATACATGGGCTCACCAACATTCCTTAACTGGTTATACTCTATTGAATTATCCTCAAATACACAATTAGAAGAAAACATAGAGATAAAGCTTATCAGTGAGAAATAGGGTACTTTAGAAGTAAATCCTAATCTATATTTCCCGTTCTTTATCAGAGAAAATGAAAAAAGTGGAAACATAAGGAGAATAAAAATTACAGTAAGAATAACATCAACAATGATTTTGATCAGGATCCAGTGAATATACTTGTTTATTTGATGTGCAAAATCAGTCACATACTTTGAGTCCAATGGCTTTCTACAGTCTGATACTTCTCTTCCTAGCCTACTATATTACAACTACTCAGAAACTCTTACTCAATAATAGTTCAATAATTAACAATTTTCCAACCCTTTACAATGAGTCTTCAACGAGTACTTATAGGTGAAAAAGGAGGACAAGTGAAAGAAGTGGTCTTAATGATCATTTAAGATAGAATAAATGTGTATCAGATGCTCCATTCTTCTCAATGAATGATATATTAATTTGTGAACCACCCTAGTTACTTTTTTTGACTTTGAGATAGATCTGGTACTAGCAATTACTTTCTGAGTTTTCTTTGGAAATATCTCTCACTGTGTATTAACTTTGTTTTGGTTTCTGGGAGAAGAAAACTATCATTTTTTGGGTTTTGTAGCCCCATGTCTGCTTAATAACTGTTCTGACAGTTTTAAAGAGGGTTTGTTAGCAGAATGGCTGTCAAGGTGTCCTTGAAAAGAAATTAGGCCACAGGTGGAATTTTGGTCCTTTGGTGGAGCAATAACTTCTGTAGATGTGGCATTTGAGACTCTTCTTCTGCTGATCTGTGTGTTTAGGCCTTTAAACTCTGATTGGGCCCTTTGATATTGCTTTAATTCCTCTCTAATATCTTTCAACTTTATGTCCTTGTTGACTGTATTCCCTTTGATTATTTATCTTTATGCTTTATCCTTCATTCTCTGATCACTTAACATGTTCACTGTTTTGGTGTACAGGTGGTTGCTTGGACGGTTTGATTGAAAAGCCGATATCATGATTTATTGACTAAAACATGGAAATAATCTCCTTTTTTCCCTTTTCTGCATTATTTAGGCCACATAGGATCATCACTCTCGGCCTATGTTAGCATTTCTTGATTGTGGGACGGATTTTACGAACAATCGCCACTAAACCTGCTCAAACCACAAAACTGTTATAAAAACCTGCGCGATGTGGATTCAATACTTTAGAGGGCTTTGACGTAGGCGGAGGAGCAATGTAGAGGATGAGCGATGTGCAGAGGGAAGGGTTCCATAGGCGGAACTAGGAAAAACAGGGTTAAAATTTGAATTATGGCACGGAATGAACGAGAGCGGTTTTGCGAAAACCGGAGGTGGTTTTCACATAGAGATTAGGCGGTAACTGGTTTTTCACAAATCAAACCCGATATGTGTCAATGCTCAACATGTATTCCCCTCGAAACTGCATATTTCGCATGGAAGATGTGTGTTGGAGTGTTTTGGGCGGATCAAGCACGAAAGGGATTTGGGGTCGTCTGATTTGGGCAATCCAGATCGACTATCATGGTTGTGAGCGATGGTCGAAAAGTTGCGTGGGAGAAGAATGGTGGGGCCTGATGATTTCGTCAGCTATTTTGTCACGAAGCGAAATGTTGAATTGCGGGGTTAATTGATTGGGTTAAGTGTGGGCCGTTAGATCATTGGGAATTAACAGTGAAGATGGATTCCGGGGAGAGGTGGTGGACGAGGAGTCGGGGAAGAATGTTGATCGTTGGATCTTTACGATCAATGGCTGCAATGTGTTAACAAATATGCATGGGTGAGGGGATGGTCGGGAAGAAGGGTGATGGTATGAAGCGATCACCGTTGGATCGTCATGATTGACAGCGGGGATTACTTCGGCGAAAGTAATGGCGTGGGGTAAAGGATAAGATAAGGGGGCTAAGGAAAAGCGGAGAATGCGGTTCTATGGAGGGAGGAAAGGACCATGGGCTAGGACAAAATGCTATGGGATTAGTGCCTAGTTACGGGATGCAGTTTTATGAGTAGCAGGGGAGGGGGGCTTTAGTGAAAAAGGGGCTTAGGGCCTATTTTAATAAAAGGTCGAAAAGGTTTAAAAAATTTGGTTTTTAGACTTTTTTAAAGGTTTCAATATGGTAAAAAGGGGTAGTTTAAACCATAAAAAGGGGTTTTATAGGTTTAAAGGGCTTTTTAGGAGAAATGGGGAAAAATAAGGGGAAAACTGACCTTTTTAGCAGATAAGGAAGTGTTGTTAGGATAGGTGAGATAATGAGTGAAATGGAGGGATTTTGGAGGAAATTATGAAGGTGAAAAGATGGAGAAAATGGCTGAAAATAGCCTCCTTTATACAACAGGGCTTATTGAGGATTTTTGAATGAAGACTATCAATGGAATGGTTTTCTTGAGGATAAAGGACACAAAGAGGATCCAAGAAGTAGCAGTTTTTCATGAATATTGCTTCTTGAAGGCTTAAGAACATATTTATCCATCATTTGCCGTGACAAAATTTACTGATGGCTAACAGGAGGAACAACACTTCCATCTTCATAGTTGTGAGTGGTAGGCTTCCTTGTTTCAATAATTTTTCTTTCTATTTTTCTTGCCAACATGATTTCCTTCTCCAATGATTCAGGTTCCCAAAGGTGAAGCTCATGTTCAATGATATCCTTTAAATTCCCTATGAAGAAATAAATCTTATGCTCCTCTAGAATATCATTTGCCCTTATATTCAATTTTTTTAAGTCCTCAATGTGCTCCAACATTGAAACCTTTTCTTTGAAATTTATAATTGACTAAAGAAGGTTTTTTTCTTTGTATCTTCTGAATTTTCTATCATTTCCTCCATAAAAATTGACCAAGTGACAATTCATTTATGAGCACAAAGCCATTGATACCATAAAAACTAATTGTGCTGTAGATATAAAGTTGCAATGTGTACCTTTTATGTTTTTTGCACATTAGGAATATCAAAATATTTCTCCATCTATCATATCAATGTTACCATATTCTTGCCATATAACTTCCTCATATCGATCTTTGGAATATGATGGGTCTTCAATCCAACATTAGAGTCTATGAAATGATGATTAATTTTTTTTTTTTCTCTTCCTGAGTTTCATCTAATTCCTTTTCATTGTTAGGAAGCATTTCTTGTATCAATTTTGTCGAACCTTTCTTAAAACCTTCCATGCCTGCTTTCAAACCATTCTTCAAACCTTCCATGTATGCTTTTAAACCATTCTTTAAATATTCAATGTTGCCTTTAATTTTCACTTCTATGTCATCCTTAAAACCTTCAATGTATAATTTTAAACCATTCTTCAATCCATCCATCGTAGCTTCCATTTCATTTTGTTTACTCTTTGTGAGAGACAAATTTTTTTCACTTGGTCTCATAATTTTGATATATCATGTTGCATTTCTTCCTCTTCTTCATGCACCATAGTAGACATTTATAGTTTCTTACTAGGTGTTTCCATTTTTTTATTAAATACATAAATTAGGGATATTTATGCTTCAATATGCCCTTTGAATCACTTGAAAAGAAATTTTCAAACAAAACTTATGAAAACTTCTAAAAAATGAACACCTTTTCTTGCATTGTAGGAGCTCGATATTGAATTTTTTGTATCTCTGTAATTTGATATTTCCAAGATCTCAAATTTTATCTTGTGGTAGCCCTCTGAGTCTTCTTTCCAATCCCACAAGTCAGATGAATATTGGAGTCTTTAACAAAGATTTATTCTCGATCTCCCACGATGACCAGATTATGTGCTATTTCAATGGAGAGAATTTTTACGGAGTGGCATGTGTCACTGTTTTGACCTTGAACCCTAAAATTACGACAAGATCAACTATACTCCATGCATTTCTACCAATTTTTACAAAATTCAAATTTAGTGCTTGAAACGGAAGTTATGACGATTTTACCTAGGTCCCATATTTGAGACATAATTTTGGATCCTACAAAAACCCTAACTATCTGAGATCATAGGTCTAAAAATATAGTGAACCAAGATCTGAATATTTTACGCGAATCTCACCAAGATTTCTTCTCCATGTGGAAAAAGTTCCAGCTTTTAAAGCCTCGTAGAAAAAATGTTATAGAGAAAATTCCAAAATGTCGTGTTTGAAGAAAAAAACCCATAATCCAAAGCTTTGATATCAAATGTTATGCAACTAGCTAAAAAAATAGAAGAAAAGATAGATCATCAGCTTAAACATTATCCTCTTCAAGGGGGAGAACTTATTTACATTACATAAATTAACAATTCTTGGATGCTTCAAATTACAAAACCTTCTTTCTATATATACGAGTCTAAGAGGTCATAATATAATGAGAGCAGACATAACAATAATAATGTAAGGGAACAAAAAAAATTAAAGTGGGCTTATATGGGGAACACTAATAACAATTCAGGGACTAAATGGGCACAAAAACAATAATAAAGGGGTTACACTAATAATAAAGATAAGGGGATGCACTAGTATTATAGGAACGTAACAATTGTATTATTTTTTAATTCTCTTGTTCAAAATAAGTAGTTTGATTCTAGTATTAAACCACCATATTCATATTATTAGAATAGCAGAGTATATATTTCATTCCAATCCTTGGTGTTATATTACGATGTTCATCTTGTGGCACTAATACACCTAAATATGAATCCATGGGCATAAATCTACGAGCTCCTAGTTTGAATCATTTCCAGCCTTACAGGCACACCATACTCATTTTAACAGTTTCCAATCCCACGGCCACACCCTCTTCCTAATAGAAATCCCAAAGAGTATCACAAAATACCTATTTTCTCCCAAATATGTGAATTTAAATATAATCAATAATTGATCCTCTTCCTCCACCATTTGACAATGCAACTCATTTATGTGGTAGGGTCAACTCATTCCTTGAATAGATATTAAGATACATTTCTCTATTCTAAAATGAAAAAGAGTGAAGATCCAAGCTAGCGTAAATGATTGCGATGGAGGATGTCTAAATTGATGAGATCCCTATGAAGGATTTATTTGTGTGACCTGGAGAAACTTGAAGAGTGACCAGTAGTGTGACCCACCTACGAGTATAAGCCAACAGAATCCAGCTAAGCACCAGAGAAAAGCATCCACATATAGCTAATATGGATAAGGGCCCAATATGGAAAATTTTAGCTATATGCATTGATAATTTATTACATGGAAGTACCAATGTTTAGGAGGAGTTTTTAGTCAACAAGATAAGCCATTGAAATTTCCAACGTTAATCCAAATTTATGCTTCTACCCGACTGGATGAAACAACCTATGTTAAGCTTGAAGAACTCACCTACGTTGTAGGACCAACATTGAGCCAATGAGTACCTAACTCGTCGACCAAGATGGAGGACTATGCAATGTGAAAAGATCTGCGTTGGAATAGTTGTGTGGAAAACCTCTAGTTTTGCTAAATTATATGGTGCTTAAAATATTTTGGAGTGATTTTCATTTTGAAATTTGTAATTTTTTTTGAGTAATAAGGTGTAATTTTTGAATTTTTTGGAGTGATAAGGTGTGATTAAAATTTGTAATTTTGGAGTGATAAGATATAATTTTGTAATTTGTAATTATGAAGAAATAAGGTGTAATATTTTTTTTTTGAGGGAAAAAAATTGTAAATCAAAGTAATCTTTACTTTGAGGGGGGGCTAAAGTCAAAATTTTTGATCTTATTGTAAAATTTTAGAGAAGTTGACTAGAGCCAAGTGCAAAGCTCAGTCACTTTTCTCATCAAACAACTATAAGCGGGTTAATGACAAGCCCCGATGGATAATTTTTCTGCGTGGTGTTGCATGTGCTATCTTTTCCATCATATTTTTGTGGTGCATGATCCATCTTGGTACATACATTTACTTTCACAATGTCCAAGAGGGTAAATTGATTTTCTGAGTCTGACAAACTTGAAGGCTCAAATAACTACAAGACATGGAAAATAAACATAGAAAGAAATTTGATTTACAATTAACTTTGGGAATTTATATGTGATGGTGATGTTAAACCAAACAACCCTACATATGAAAATTGACTATCTAAATGGGAGATTAAAAATTCCAAAGAATAACATTAATTAAATCTTTATTTAATGATGAAATGTATGCTCACATTGAAAATGATATTGATGCATGGTCTACCTGGAAAAAATTAAGGATTTATTTGATACACAACCATAATCTAAGAGAGTTGATCTTAAATTGAAGTTGCTTCAACAAAAATTGGCAGAAGGGGGATATTTACTTAAATATATTTGACTACTTAAGAACATTAAGCATGAAATAATAAAGGATATATTGCAAGCAGGGGATTATATCTTCATGACTATTATTTTTATTGTTGGTTTTTATTATTCATATACACATTTCTTAGAAACTTTACTGCTAATTGGAAAGCCAAAGAAATTAAATTTTGATGAATTAAGTCAAATGTTATCTCATCACCACAAAACGTTTGGAAATAAGAAACAAGTTGGAGAAGATGTCTTCTTTAGAGAATCTAGAACTAGTAAATATTCAACTGGAAGTTTTGGAGGTAGAGGAAGAGGGACAACAATAAAAGTGAAGGACAATACAGAGAAAAATTTCATGATAAAAATCAAGGCATAGGGAAAAACTTCAAGAGAGGCAACATTCAAGGTAGAGGAAACAATCAAGGTAGAGGAAAAAATCAAGGAAGAGGAAAAACTCAAGGTAGAGGAGAAAATAAACGAAAAGAACAAATTAGAGGTAGAGAACAGAGTCAGGGTAGAGGAAAATATTTCAATCAAGTTGTTTGTAGAATATGGAATAGAGTCGGTCATTATGTTGAAGATTTTCAAAATTATATTGAACAAATTCCGAAGTTTCAACAACACATGGCATATTTTTATAATGATCAAGAAAATGATTCCTCAGAATATATGTTTAGCAAACTTTAAAGTTCATAATCGATAAAATTACACGTCGAAACCTATCTTAAAGGTAACTATGAATATGTTTTGTGTTTTGATACGGGGGAAACATAAAATATGACTTTTTGACGTGACTTGTTTTTTACTTTTCAACAGTGCCATCTCAATTCAATATTTCTTGTAGATGATACAAGACAAAATACTTGTGGAAAAGTTGTAAATGTTTATCTTCCTGGAATTGGAGAAAAACTTATTTCAAATGTTTTGTATGTACCCACTTTTAGGAATAATTTGTTGTCATTAGTCATGATTCGACAAGAAATACATCAGGCTATTATGGAGAATCACTTATTAAAAATCAGTGCCATAAAAAATAATATAAATACAATCATGAAAGGATATGATGATGATGAACAATCATTCCATGAAATCTGATTTTGCAGGAGACTGAAAAAGTACAAATATTTCACCAATAACGTTGTGGGATGCTAGATATGGCCATTTAAACTTTAAAAGTCTCTCTCAACTTCAAAATCAAGGAATGGTTAAAGGACTTACAACTTTTAAGAAGTAAAATTTAAGATGTGAATCTTTCATTTATGGGAAACAAAGTTGAGATAGTTTTCTAAGAAGTTCGTGGCATGGAAAAACAGATTTGCAATTAGTTCAGAGTGACATTTTTGGACCTATACAAACTTCTCTAGGAGGCTGTGGATATTTTTTACTCTTAATTGATGATTATAGTAGAATGACTTGCATTTTGTTTTTTGAAAAAAAAAATATAGAAAAATTCGAAAATTTTAAGACCTTTTTCTAATTGGTTGAGAATTAAGTTAAAGAAAAAAAGGACACTCTCAGGATAGACAATGGAGGGGAATTCACTTCCAATGTATTGGAAAATTACTGCAGAGACAATGGTATCAAAAGACAACTTGCAATTCTCTAGACTTCAAAGCAAAATGGAGTAGTAGAGAGAATGAATTGCACCTTGCTATGGATGGAAACGTCCATGCTAAATTTAAACAATTGAAGTCCTTTATATTGGTCAAAAGTAATACATACAACAATCTTCCTAAGGGACAAGTCTCCTACAACTTATTTCAATGTAATTACACAAAATGAAGCATGTTTTGGTTTCAAATATCGAGTCAAACATCTTAGAATTTTTGGTTGAGTGTGTTATGCCATAGTTCTAATAGAAAAGTGAATTAAGCTTGATTCATGAAGTAATTTGAAGTGTACATTGATTGGGTATTATGACGAAAATAAGATATATTGTGTTCTCTCCAATGGAAAGTTCATTGTCCATGAGGATGTTATATTTGATGAAACATAAACCAAGAGTGCCATAGAGATAGAAAGTCTACTGCAAAAATTAGAAATGAAGGGAGATAAAAAGAAAAGCAGAATTAAAAATCAACCAAGTACACAACATTGGTATAATATTGAATTTTCATCATCATAAAACGGTTCATCCAAATCTCCTACTTCATCTATACCATCTGGATCTTCTATAAGTTCATTTAAATATCCTAGCAGTAGCTCATCTGACAGTGACTCCCCACCCATTGAACCTTCAAATGATCAAACAATATATGGTTATATGAATCCACCTTAAAATGATGGGGATTATTCAAATCCAGAAATAAGTGAACATCGACTAACAATGTAAACTTTTAAACGTGAACGGAAACGAGTACCCACTTTTTTTATGTAGAAAAAAATCGGTTGATTTTGAAAAGTGTTGATTCAGAAAACTCTTATTTTCTTTTCGCATGTTTTTAACACATTAAATTTTCTTATGTACCAAGTATAGACTTTGGGTTTTAAAATGTTAGTGTTTTTATGTTGATTTTAAAGGTGTTGGTGCCAGCACCATCCCCTTTTTTTAGAAGACTTATTTTTTACTTAAATTTTTCTAATATTTTAAATGCTAATAATTATTTTCTAAATTTAACAATTTTATAGGTACTCGGCTTCCTCCTCTTCACTTACATATTTTATTGAAGTGTTTTTCAGGTTTGTTTTTTTTTGTAGTGATATATTCCATTTTTTGTTGTGTTGAAAAAACAAAAAGGTTAAAATTTTAAAGTGTCAATCTTCTATATAATTATATATTGTTAAATAATATTTCATTGCGCATGAAATAATTTCCACTAAAAACGAAAGAATTTTTAACAATTTACATAAAAAAAAAACATTTTGAATATAGAAATAACTTAAAATATGCACATATTGTGTCTTTTTTGCTAAAACTGGCATGTCAAATAAACCATTTTTATAGGAAAAAAATAACAAAAAAAGTATAAAAATTAGCAATTTTCGTGAATTTTATGTGAAAAGTTTATAATAATTACAATTTTTTTCAAAAATTACATGATTTACATAAAAATGAAGTGAAACTCACATTATACGAATATTAAACATATAATAATAACAATTGAATATTTATTTCTTCTGATAAAATGTCAGAGTCAAAACATTACAAGTATAACTTATGAATAGTTACAAAGAATGAGTCTCATTTGGAAGCTTAACTTAATCAATAATCAATAATATCATGTAACACACATTCCTCATCTCCAAGAGTTTCACTTTTGTCCTCTTCGACAATATTTTCATTATTGGCTTCAGTTTCATCATTTTCCTCTTCTGATGGAACTTTGATGTCTATGAACGTCCCAAAGTATGCCTTTCCAATCATCCATCAAATGGTGGTTAAGGTTCTTTTAAATCTTTTGCCACACGAGATTTATTAAAATCCCCTTTTCTCAAACCAACTTCTTTCATTGCATCTAGAATAAATTGAAGAGCATTGATTCTTTGATGAATAAATTTGCATTGTACTGGGTCTTTTTCAGTGGAAATGCAATTTCTTCCTTTTTGTAAGAAACATGCTAGTGTTGTACCTAATCATCAAGTAAAAGAGAAAAAATTTAGTAAATTAGTATAAACACAAAAAAAAAATAGTGAAATTCATTCTTATATAATAAAACTTACCAGAGTCTGAAAATAAATCCAAAACCCAATCTCCTTCATTTGGACATAAATCTAAAATATATTTAATCAATGAATGTGGCTTTTTGATATATGTTAACTATCTCTTCTTTTGATTCTTTATCTTCATATGTTAGTTTTTTTACAACAACGTCATGGACTACTACTTGGCTATGATTTTTTCCATCTACTTGATTGAAAAGAATAGTCTTGTAGTTATCATCATTTGTCCAACTTTTATCATGAATGAAATCAAAATCACTTATAATTGGTTGATTTCCGCCACAAATAATATTTGACTTTTTCCTGTAACGTGATATAATAAAATTTTAATTAACTTGTACATAAATGATTTTTGTAACATTAATCAAACATACAATTTCAGTGTCTTACCATGTATGTTGCATCCTTGACTTTGCTTTTCCTTTGAATCTTGATAATAACAACCCCAATTGTGTGTCTGAATGAAATGTCACAAATCTTCAAAATGGTGATGTTAAGACTTCTAGAAATCCCACAACCACTTTAATAAATGCTTCATAAGTGTAAGAGTCATTATCATATTCAGTTTTTCGGATATTGGAACCATGAGGAATATCTACAATAACTAGGGAATAATCCCTTTTAGGTATGAGTTTTGCAATGTCTTCACAATCACCTCATATTATTTGATATTGGATATTGTGGATCCCATTGCAAGTGAAATTATTAAGAATGGGATCAAGTTCAACATCACTAAGACGTTGTTTTCTTGTCCTTTCCATTTTTATTTTTTCAATAAAGCTTCTGAAACTATCTGGTGCTCCATTTACATCCTTCTTCATATTTAATAAAATAAAATAAAAATAAATGTATAATTTATAAATTAAAAATAATATACATATGAATAGAAATGAATGTATGAATGAAAATACCTTTTTAAATTCAATATAAAAAAACTTTTAGCATTGATGTAGAACTTGAATCTGGGTAGTTACGTACAACATCATCCCAACTATCTTCATTCAACAATTTAACCATTTATTCTTGTATTCTCATATAAACCTTCTGACTGAATAAATGAAGTAAACAATTTTAATATAGTGTTATGTATAACAAATAATACCAACAAAAATATATTAAATCTAACAGAAAGTTACAATAAAAAAAAAAGTAAAAATAACAAACTAAATTTAGAAATTCCTCAGTTGTTTCCTCCATTGATAATTATCTGGACTTTACATGAGATAATATTGTTTTGACTAGATTTTCATCCTTCACTCCTTGCATATATCGCCAAGGTGTGGTAGTCATACCTTATATAAGAAGCTTCATTTGAAGACCTGATTTACTGTTGGTACATATCAATGGTTTAGACATTTTGACCTTCTGACTTTTGATGCCAACGTTCTACCACAACTCAATAATGTAATCAGTCAATTCCAATATATCTCCAGTTCCAGATGCTAGCTGGAAAATGTTATCCATAACTTTGAATACTTCATAGTTTACCCTGCCACCTTTTGAACTTATTTTTTCCTCAATTTCATAACCGATTTGCATACAAAATTCCTTCTGGAATGCGTGATCAACCTTTGTCTTATCACCACCACATTTTTATTCAAATTCACTATGAATAAATCTGACCCTTTGGATGAAAGTCATAAAAATCCTACAATCATTATCGGAATTATAATCGCATGCCAATAAATTTTCTTATGTATCTGTTAAACTAGCATAAATGATACATTTCATTGTTTCAAAATGTGGGTTATTGGGATATTCCTCCATTAATTTCCTTTGACCTTATACAAAATGGTTGCCCCCAAGTACATAATATTTGTATTCAAAAAATTTTAGCTTGCCAAATGATTCTTTGTTAGGAAGCCGACTTGGATCAACAAGAAGAACATAATCAACCACATGTGCAAAAGGGTTGTACCTCATCAATGTTTTTAAATTGTGAACATGCAAGTGGTGTGGCTTTATAATTTGATATTTGAACTCTACTTCATCTATATTGTAGACTTGAATGACATTAAGTTGAAATGACCGACCACCCTCAATTACATTTTTCTTTGCCTAATGATGTCAAATGCCATTTTATTTTGTTTTCATAACTCCATCCTCTAAATCAGCTCTCCGCGTAATGATTTCTCTGTTTGCTTTGGAATTTTCACTAGGTCCTTCACTATTGTCCATGATTTTTTTAGAATTATCAATTTTTTGTTTCTTCCTCCTATTGGTTACGACATTTCCTTGAATTGAAACAATCTCCTCATCGTCAACTATAATGGAGAGATTCTTTGGAATTTTTGTTTTTGTTTTTTTATGGTTCTTCTCCTTTCTAACATAAGTTCTAATATGATCCTCAGATATGGAAACACATTCTTCAACTTCCTCATTTTGAAAAGTAACATTTCTACCTTTACTATATTGATCCCTTTGATACAATATTGTAGCATCATAGAGTATTTTTTTATCTTCTTTCCCATATCTTCTGTTTCATGTTCATGGAAAATGGAGATAAAATTCATAATATCTCACTCTATATAATAGATTCCCTCCAAAATAATTGAAATTCCCTTAGAAAATCCCGTAAAACAAAATATAATATGTCAATATTAAATAAGTTATTAAAAATACAATGATACAATTTCAATAACACAAAACAAATAAGTGTAAATAAAATTACTTACAATGTTCTGTGCAATATTTTGTACGATTTGTTTGCATATCTTTGAAGTATCTTCCGCTGTGTTATACATCGACAATGTAAAATGAGATTTATGTTTATCATGCAACTTGGGCAGTTTTTAAATTATATAAACACCTTCAGTATTTGGAAGAATATATAGGTCTAATACTTTTCCCACCAGGTCATAACTTTCAGCATCAAAATTCTTACTAGAATATATATATATATATATATATAATTGTAGAGATTCATCTTCTCTATCTTTCAGAAACCATGCATATTTTGAACGATTCACTTCTATTGATTTCTTCAAGTATGAAACCAACTTTTCTTTTGTGTATGCATCTCTCATATTTTCAGTAATTAACTGAGGTGCAGTTCATCCAACAATGATTTTTGATGGCTCACATGTAGCTTTAGATGACGCAAATGTTGAATTTGGTCCAGAAAGATTGACAAAAAACTTCCTTGATGCCATTTTCCTCCAAAAATATATATCTACATATAAATTACTAAATCACAAAAAAAAATATCTTAAGTAAAAAAAAATAGAAAACTTGTTTTAAAAAAAATGACATTTTTATACATTTTTTCCCTGACAGAAACTGTAAAACTATTTTTTTTTTTACATGTCATCTAGTCAAACCCCCTAAAAACTATTTTAATTTTTTTTGTATGCCCAAGGGGCCAATTCTGAGAATCAGGCCCCGATTCTCGGAATTGCCCCTTCGGGCATATAATTTTTTTTATGCCCAAAGGGTCGATTCTGAGAATCAACCCTTTGGCATATAGTTTTTTTTTATATGCCCAAGCAGTCAACTATGAGAATCAACCCCTTGGCAATATTAAAAAATAAAAAAAAATTGTATCTCAAAGGGGCGGATTTTGAGAACCGCGGTCGATTCTGAGAATCAGGGACGATTTTGAGAATCGGGGCTGATTCTAAAAATCGTAGTTGATTCTTAGAATCAGCCTCCCTACCTTGGGCACCCTTGGGCTCAGGTAGGCACCGCCGTATGGGAACACCCACCCATAACAGAGCACCATGGGTGTGTGCTGCGGGTGGACGCGCCCATGGGGTGGCTCCTGTCTGATCCCAAGGGTGCCTGAGGGTAGCTCTTAGGCTCAGACAGACGTTACCCTGTTGGCGATTCCGCCCTTAGCGCAACCCCGTGGTCCCCGTGCTATAGGCAGACGTGCCCACGGGGAGGCATACGTCCAATCCAAGGTGCCACACCTTTCACGCCCTCTGTCTCGGGAAAATTCCATCCAAGGGGTGGCCCTCGGGCTAGGGGGCATGTCGACCCATGGGAACGTTGGCCTCCAGTACAGGGCCCATGGGGCTATGTTGTGGGGAGACACACTCATGGGGCAACATCTGTCCAAGCCTGAGGGCCACCTGCAGGCACCCTTGGGCTCGGACAAATGGCCCCACCTGGGTCCATCTGCTCGCATCACTCGCCCATAGTGATTTGTTGTGGGCGGATGCTCCCACAGGGCAATGTCCGCATGAGCCTAGGTAGTCGACCCCCGGGGCCAATTCAGGCACAGGGGTCGATTCTCAAAATCAGCATCTTACCAGGAAAGGGGGCTGATTCCCAGAATCAGCCCCCTACTTGGCAATAGGTCGATTCTTGAGAATTTTCCCCCTTACCTAGCAATTGGGCTGATTATGGGAATCCACCCCCCTACCTGGCAGGAGTCTGATTTTCCAATTTTGAGAATCAGCCTCTTGCCAGGTAGGGGGGACTGACTCCTTGGGCTTGGGAGGATGCCGCCCCGTGGGTGTGTCCACTCATTTCATGACACCCTCGGTGCTATGCTGTGAGCAGACACGCCGACGTGGCGGAGCCCACTCGAGCCAGAGGGTGACTAAGGGGACGTCATGTTGTAGGTAGACACGACTATGGGGCGGCGTTCGCCCAAGCTCGAGGGCACTGAAGTGGCTACCCTTTGGATCGAGTGGACACCATCATGTGGGAAAATTCACCCATAGCACATCCTCATGGGTGCCATGTTGTGGGCAGATGTCACCCCATGGGGGCATCCGCCCAGAGCACGGGTGCCCTGGCCCAAGTGGGTGCGCCCACCGCCCCCCTGGGCAAGTAGGAGGCCATATTCTCAGAATCAGCCCCTCAATTTTCCCAGGGGGCCATTGGGCATGCCCAATTGGGCCAAATCGGCCATGTGGTGCCCCAAGCGGGCGCACCCATAATGGGCATGTTAATTTTTTGATATATTTTAGAGACAATTTTTTTTCATTTTCTACCTAAAAATATTAATGGTAAATACTAGTAAAATTTTAACGGTTTAAAATAACTTGACTTTAATTAATTTTAACTCTTTACTAATTTCTGGAATAATATAGGCAAATCTAACCTTTCAAAAGCAAGAATCTCCCATTGACAATGTTGCTGCTCTAGAAAATCGTTCCAGGTTTTTAAACAAACCTTGAGAAATCTTGACGTGATGTGTGGAATAGTTAAAATGACATTTCTTATAAAGCAAAAATAATAGAATTGTTTTTAGCGGGGTGAATGTGGGATAAAAAACATTGATGAATATTAAAAAAAAAATAATTATAATGTAGTAAAAGTTATATAATTTAATTAAAATTATTTTAGTTTGAAAAAAATTATAAAGAGAAAAATGTCTAGGGAATTTAATTCGAAATTAAGGTCCATATTATGAGAATATTTTAATAACTAATTTTCAAATCAATTTTTTAAATAAAATTTGGAGGGACATATCTCCAGCAAAAAAATTCAATGAAAAATTTTGGAGGATATTTTTGGAGGGAATTTTTCATTGTTTCAACAATATATTTTCATTGGGAGGGAGAACATTTGCATCATTTAACATTTATTGTTTGAGTGTTATAGATTCCTCTAATAGTGAAGTTTTTTTTGTATGAAGCATCAACATCTTCGTCATGTAACAACTCTATTCATATTGATGAATATAACGAGAGAATTAGTGACAAAATGAAAGATGAAGATTTTCAATTGAATAGAGATTCTAAATGTCGACTTCTGCCTAATCCTATGGACTATGAGAGAAAAAATGACCAAAGGAAAGATAAATAATTTCCAAAAACTAGAGACCCACATTTTCCATGTAATCCTAATCCTAAGCACTTTGAGAGCAATAGTAATTAATGGCAAGATGACAAATTTTCAGTGGATAGAGAGCCACAATTTCCACTTAGTCCTAATCCTAACGACTATGATAGAAATAGTGATGAATGGTTAGATGACAAATTTGCAATGGATAGAGAGTCACATTTTCCACTTACATCTAATCCTAAAGACTATGAGAGCAATAGTGATGAATGGCAGGATGAAAAATTTTTAGTGGATAGAGAGTCACATTTTCCACTTACTCCTAATTCTAAGGATTATGAGAGAAATAGCGATGAATGGAAGGATGACCAAATTTAAGTAAATAAAGCCTTGCATTTTACATTTACTTGTAACCCTATGGATTTTGAGAGTAGTGATGATGAAGGAAGGATGAAGAGATTCCAATAGAACTAGAGTCTCAATTTCCACTTACTCCTAATCATATGGACTATCGGAGCAGCAATGACGAAGGTAGGGATGAAGAATTTCTAATAAATCAAGATTTGCAATTTCCACATAGTCCTAATCCCATGAGCTTTGAGAGTAGAATTGATGAAGGGAAAGATAAAGATGGGGAAGAGTATCCTCCAATTCAGTATTCCAAAACCATAGATGATGGTACTGAAAATTTTCATGCCGTCAAAGATGGTAATGAATATATTTCAAACAAGGATGGTGGTACATTTCCTAACAATATTGAAAATGATCATAGTAAGAATAATATTCCTCCTAATGGTCATGGAAATTCTTGTTCAGAGAATGATGAAATGATAGAGATGTTGCCAACAAATATTGTTTCTAGGAGTAGGAGTAGCCCTTTTTGTATCAATCCAAGATGTTATAGCTATACAAGGGGTAGAGTAGTATATATCAATAGAAGAAGTCCTATTGCTGAGCTAATTTCAAGTGACTGTTGTAAAAATGATTACTTGAAAACTATGGATTTAAAATTTTCTTTAGAGAAAACGAAGAACTATTTGTCAATGAATAAAATCATGCAGAGTTCATATTTAGTGGGGTGCATGCAATCTACACTGGCAGGTTATGATTATGATATTGGGTCTTTATTTCTCTATAGAAAGGCTTTCAAAATGATTCATTCAATTGAAAATTTTCATCTATCAAGAATCCAAGATAATTTGGAAAAGGATCCTACATATTATTCAGAAGTTCATCATAAACGAGAGTTTGGGCCACTAGCAAACACTACAATTTCATGGATGCAAGACTTCTTTTCAAAAAATGGAGAGTGTATGCCAAATAGAGATATAATACATATTCCAGATAATTTCTCAAGACGCAAAATCTACAACTTATACAAGGAATATGCAGAAAGTGTGGAAGGAAATGGTCATTTTATTAGATATCAATATTTAGTGCAAATATTGAGGAGATAACTTAAAAATGTTCGTATTCATTAGAAGACAAGGATGGGGTTTCAGTAAATGTTCTTCTCTAAAATAAAAAAATGATAAATTCAAGGAGCAGAATGAGGTAAGCGTTCATAACATTATTATTTTAAATTGTATAGTGATCAACAATGAAAAGGCATTTATTAATATGTTTATTTTATGTTAGGTGTAGATTCCATTGTTAAAGCCCATCAAAAGCATGGTGAACAACACACAAGTGAAAGGAAAAATATGTACAAACATCTAAATAAGTGTTATGATAATTGAAATAAATATTTGGGTTTGATTATTGATGGTATGGACCAGAATAAAGCACTTCTACCACATTTTTTTTGCACACCAAAAAATTTGCAGGAGGAAAATTTTATCCAGTTTCACTTGGTCCATTATATGGTATTCAATGGGAAAATTTTGCCAAGAGTCTACTTCATAGATCCAAATATTCATAATGATGGAACCATGACAATAACCATTATTCATGATGTGCTTTCTCATTGGGGTTGTAATCTTCCTGAAATTTTGTATCTACAATTACACAACAGTTGTTGTGAAAACAAAAATCATATTTTTTTTGGATATCTAAACATGCTTGTTGAATTGATAATTTTTCATAAGGTAAAGGTTGGTTTCCTTCTTGTTGGGAACACTCACGGCCATATTGATCAAATGTTTAGTCGTTTTTCAGTAACATTAAGGAGGAATAATTTTGGGAGCTTTCATCATTAATTGAATGTATAAAGAAATCATATATGTGAGAGCCTATTTTTCATGTGTTAGAAGAAATTTTTGACATGCGAAGGTTTATTCTCAGATCGCATGGTTAGGAGAAATGCATTGAACAACTTAATGACATTAGCTTCGAACATCAATTTGGTATCAAACAAATAGATGGGAAAACAGTTATATGGGGTAAGAAGTATTCAACAACTACAGAATGGGAACCATCATTAGGTTTGGAATTTTTTATGCGCATTCCAGATCATCCAATATTTTCATAAAATATATTGTTATTAAAACCATTTGGTGAAGTTCATAATGCAGGAAGGAAAAAGAGAGATATAGATTATTCTGAATGCATGGAATAAATTTAAAAAACCATTAGATATACATATGAGTACTTTGATGTTCTTGATTCAATTTGGTGGGAGTCCTTTTTAAATTATCATAGTGATATTCTTTCAAGATGAGAAAATGAAGATATGCTTTTGAAGACTCCATTTATTTGGCTATAAAATCTGTCAAATGAATAGGAGGAAACATACATTATTGAAATACAACAATCACATGATATTATTAATTCTACATAGGTGGAGGAAAGAGAATTGTATATTGGTTCCTGAATATCTCGTGCCCAACGTGAAGCCATGGAATACCTTCCCAAAGGTTCAGTACATGATATTAAGGAGGGTTGCATGATCACAGTATTAGCACATGAAGATCCACATGGCTATCCATTCTGGGTTGTGAAGGATATAAAAGTGATTACAGAAAATGAGGATGTTACAAGTGTTGAAGTACGTTGGTATGTGACAAACACACACACATTCAATGGTGTGTACAAGCCAAAGATGGTAGTTGATAAAAAAAATTGTGGAAGAGAAAACGAAAGTGTACAAATATAAATCGTCACCACATAGACCTCTTAAAATTGGAGGAAGTTGACATACTTGTTTATGACTTCAATTTAACAAAGAGAGGAACTCTTCACTCCAAAATAATAGAGATTCATAAGAGGTTGCTGCCACAAGAAACAATGTTGAGATGACAGTATGTTGAACCCAGTCGTATCTACAAGAATTTCGAAACCTGAAGCGGTGGGCATGCATGTTGACTCATATGGGGCACTAGTTGATGAAATAGAAGAATATGGAACATCTTCATCTGCAATGATTCATTCATCTGAAGATGTGAATTATGATGGTGTGCAAGAAAATATTAGTGATTTTGAATAATTGTGTAGGACAATTGATATAAATGATGCTTGCATTGAGCAACGAAAATGATATTTTAACTTCCCTATGATCTTACATGAAGTTATGAGTATTTTTTATGTTTTTTGGATTATATGTTTTAATTATGATGAATTCATTTGTCTAAAACATTGACAATGCAACAATAACTTGGAGAAATAATTTATGTTTCATTGGGTTATTTTAGTCATATAATTTGTTCATAATATCATGGTTGAAATATTTTGAAAAGTTAATATTTTTTAATTCTATGTGTTAAAAGTTGTGAAATATATTTTATCTTTAACATTATGGTTGAAAACAATAAGAATTTTAGAGATTGTTTGTGTGATAATATTATATGTGAAATGACATGTATAAAAATTATTAGAATTTTAATGTGATTAAAATATCATTATTTTATATTTAACGTCATTAGTAAAAATATGTTGAAATTCTACTCGGAAAATGAAAATGGTATTCTAACACCTACCATTGTGTGTCTTTTCCATTTATTTGGCACATGAAAACTGGTTTTACTGCCATATTTTAAAAATGTTGCATTTTAACACTGAAAAAAATAAAACCTCCTTGAATGCACCCTTTTTTTTTGGGTCATTTTTAATGTTTTTTGCAGTTATTTTTGGCTAGACTTCTCATTTTCATTTTATAGTTCCCGTTTCAAATTTTACATTGTTAACTTCCTAAATGGGCCATTCAACATTTCAAGGATGTCAAGACAAATGAAAAAAAAAAACATGAACACGAAGTTTACAAAGAAATGATTAAATTTTTTCCTTAATATAAAAATATTTTGGCATGCCCTCCACATACAAAGGAGTAAAATATACAGAGTGGAAAAATGCAATAATTGAAGAATACCAGGAATTGATGGAAAAAAACACTTTGAAACTTGTTTAATTTCCTAAAAATGTGAAACCCATCAAATGTAAATGGGTTTACAGAATTTAAGTATAAGCCATATCAATACATTTCCAAGTATAAGGAAAGGTTTGTTGCCAAAGGTTTTTCACAGTAAGATGGAATTGATTATTAGGAAACCTTGTCACCTATATAAAAATGGAACACCAACATATTAGCATTTGCATTAGCAGCTCAAAAATGATGGGAAGTCCATCAAATGGATGTTAACTAGTGTCTTCCTCAATGGAGACTTGTAGGAATAAGTATATATGAGTAAACCTCCAGGTTTTGAGATTAAAGGATAGGAACACAAAGTATGCAAATTAATCAAGGCTTTATACAGATTGAAACAACCTCTATGAGCTTGGTATGTAAAAATAGAAAAGTACCTTCTTAAGGTTTCCTTTAAGCAAAGTGAATCTGATGATAATTTATATGTGCACCAACATGGTAAAAATATGGTAATTCTAGTTATATATGTGGATTACGTGATCATTACTAGAAATAATAATATTCATATTATATAGGAAAAGAAGGAGTTGTAGGCCAGATTTGAGATGAATGATTTGGGATTAATCCACCTTCATATTGGAGTTGAAGTGTTCCAAAATCCAAACAATATTTTCATTTTTAAAATCAAGTATGGATCTGAACTTCTTCGATGTTTTGGAATGAAATATTGTAATCAGGTTCTCACCACAATGGAACAAACCTTAAATATTTCAAAATTTTAGGGGTGGGGAGATTGGTAAACATTATTACTTACAAAAAATTGTTTGGCAGCATCATCTGTTTGACAACCACTCCTCTAGATTTATCTTATGTAGTTAATATTTTGTGATTTAGGCATTCGTCAAGTAGAACCCACATCTTTATTCATCGTCATCGAGTCAACCATAAAGCTTGCCAAAAATCTATTTTTTCATTCCAAAACAAATCATGTGGATACAAAGTATCATTACATCAGGAGACTCATCCCAAAGGACATCATCAAACTAGTATATTTTCCTTCAAAGATCGTGTCTGAGATATTTTCACAAAGCCACTTGGCATGATCAAATTTACTAAGTTCTGTAAAGAGCTTAGTATATGTTGTAATGTACTTTTTAATTAAATGGGGGGATTTTATATGATGCAAAATACATAAACTATATTTTAGCTATTTAGAGTCTAATATTCAATTATATACAATATTTAATTAAATATTGGAGAAATTTTAGAATGACTAATTGTTATAAAAGATATGACATCTAGAAATGTGTCATTTATTAGGAACTAATTTAGGGAAATAGTTAGGAGTATTGTTACAAGAATTAAAATATAATTGGACACCTGTAAATGAAATAAGTTATCCATAATAGAATTATTTTAGGACACAAACTTATTTAAAGTTTGTTTCTCTCCACTTGCAAGGGTATTGAGTGATCATGTGTAAGCTCTTGCAGATTTTATGTAGTTTTCTTTTCCTTATTAATAAAAATTTTGTGTGTGAGGACACCTCTACTATTAGTAAGATAAATAAAATATATAAACATTAAGAGATAAATGTATATGTCATCCTCATGTATAGGAGCAAGGTGTATGTGCCTCAATCCCAAGAGATGAAAAATAATATTAATATAAATTCATGATTTTCCTAATTCTGGACATCTAGAATGCTAGAATAAAATTGAATATGTAATAGGTTAATAATTTTGGAGAATAATGAAAATATTTGAAACTAATTATATATTCATTTTATTTTAATTTACAAGCTAAAAAATGAGAAAAAGCATCCAACTAGATTTCTAGAGTCGTTTCCTGTTTCCTAGTGGAAATGTGATGTTGTTTCAATAATTATTTTTCATGCTACCTAAAATAGTGTAGTAAGATTACATCATGGTAGTGATCGATAAGATTATAAAGGTTATCAAGTATATTATAGTAAAACTATCTCAAAAAGTATCTAACATTCATTTTATTTACATCAAGGAATTTATAACATTACATGACAGGCCTAAGTAGTTAAAGGTAAATAGCGATTACAGATTTACTTGATATTTATGGGAAGTATTATTTAAAAGATTTGGAACACATTTAATGTTTAGTACACCATATCGCATAAATATATATGGGAAGATAATGATTCTTAACAAAGTAACTGAGGGCATGTGAAAAATATATGTACACAACAAGTGACTCAAAAGAGAAGATTTTTTTCATTTTATTTAACTTGCATATAATGATGTTCTTCATATGTGATTACGAATAAGAAATTTTGAATTATTGTATCAATAAAAGTGTAATAATTGAATTATGTGGGGAAATGTACTAGATAATATACTTCTTTATCTAGACATGTTCAAGAAAATGGAAAAAGAAATGATGTTGGCTTGAGGGGTCCTAACCTAGGTTCGAAGTTGAGGTTAAGCAACAAAACCCTCTTACTAATGGCCCTTTTGGTAGTGACGTGCTCGTGCAAGTCAGAGTCTCACCTGAAGCAGTGTGGGGGGAGGTGTTGGAACCATGTTTCAGCACCGTGAGAGAGAATTAAGTGATGTGGGTGCCTTTAGATGTAAAACAACCATAAACATACCTTCCCAACATCAACCCTAACTAGTAAACCCTTACGGGTATATTTAAGTCAAATATACATAATTTCTTGCTCAAGTTAAAAAATAAACTATAAATCAATAAATAACCCTTAACACATAATATAAAAGCCTTATATCATTAGATCCATTCAATAAGCATTCATATAAACCCAAACAAAGTTGCACAAGAGATGTATTCGCGGACAATAAAAAAATTGGAAATAAGATGCATAAACATTCATAACATAAACAATAGATGCATAAAGAGCTCAGATATTTGTCACAACGTTACTTTATTCATATCAATCCAGATCCTTCATACCAAACACTTCAACATCTCGTGCACACAGCCAGCGGGGTCTGTACAGATTGGGACTAATGTCTCTGTGCACACAGCCAATAGCAGCCTTCTACTTAGAAAAAATCTGCACAAAATATTACCAAGTCACGAGATCTAACATTCAAATTCCAAATTATCCAAAAAATTGATTTCTTAGACTTGATCTAGACATCTATTTATAATATTAGCCTGTGCTACTCTATGGTTTCCAAACCTTGGTCTGCGGCCCCTTGGTCTACCCTTTGACCCATTAATATTCATGACGGGCTTCGACCTGCCCCAAAGCCCCTACACACAACTAATCTTCTAAAAAATATAAAAAAAATGGTAATACTTAGGGTACCCCACACCAACAGGCCCCCAACACTATCTTGTGACTCATCTCCAGTCACACTAGTACTAGATTCTTCAATTTCAGTTAAAGCGCGTCGATGGTAGAAACAAATGGTGTCAAGACACCTTCACTTTGGTGCATTGTGCTCTGCATGGTCTCTAGTAGTTTTTCTAAAGTTGGCCCTTCAGTGGCCAAAATGATGCTCTGCATCGTCTAGTTCAGGTTTTAGACTGTAGCATCAAGGCCTTGAGAGAGCTTCATTTCCTCATCCGCCCATGGCTTCATGTGATCTAAAACTATTTGCTTGTTGTGATGGAGCTCCTCCACCTCGTCCTACAATGCTTGGCTAGTCTGAAGGCATATTTGAGCAGGGATGAATGTAGGCAATGCTTCCTGCAAGTCATCATACTCCTACTCTTTTATGCGTAGCTCCTGGGTGTCTTTCTTGACTAATGGATTTGCCTGCACAGAGGTCCATAGTCCCATGGATTTCTCAAACAGTGTAGAGCCATACGTTAGATATGAGAAAATTTTAGCCGAGGCGTGCTTGAGCATGGTTTCCTATTGCACGTGCACTTCCGAGGGAGTCTCAAGCTATAGCTTTGCATGCAAGGCACCAATCTGCTGCTTAAAATCTACTTTTACGGACTGAATTTTGAACCTAAAGCTTTGAGGGCCATGGCCAGGCTCTTAATTTTCATTTGTGGCAGGACAAATGTTAGGAAGATGACGTTGGGGATTTCGCCACATGATTTATCAATGAGGTTTTCCAGCTTCACGCACTGAGTTACAGTTTCTTGGTGTGTTTTTTGAGCCTGGGTAGACTCTATCATCATGGTTGCTGCAAGCTGCTCAGCCTCACTAATCTGCTGCTATGCATGCGCCTCTCTGCTATGCAGTTTTGTGGATATGAAGATGTGTAGCTCATGGAGCTTCCCACTTGGAAAAATTGCAAGGTAGATGTTGACCTCGGGGAAGGTTTGAATTTGCGCACATAATTCTTCTTGCTCCATGGACACTACTAAACCTGGGAGGGGTCATAGTACGCATCCCGTAGTTGGAATGATCGACATAGAAGACAAGCTCACTTGGAACAGCCTCGCCTGATCCACGCTCGCTTGAAATGTGTCTGTTTTGAGCTGGAGGACCTACAAACTTGACTATAAAGCTTCCACCGTAGCTTTGTATTGGGTCTCCATGGTGTTCCAATGGTCCTCTGACACCAAAGCCACTGCATCAAAAAAATTTTCGCGGTCCTACTTAGTCAGAGTGAACTCATCCTCGCCGCCTGCCTTGGACCCTTTCCTCTTCTTTCGCGGCCCTTTAGATGTTTTTCCACCTCGCTTGGTGTTGTGTGGAGATTTAGAACCATCTCTCTCGAGTCCATCTAACCCACTAAGGTCCAGCTCCTCGTGATCACCTCCAAACTCCTGATATTTGTCTTTTTTAGCCTTTGTATCTTTTTCTGCTTCAGCTCCCTTATCTTTTTTTCCTGTCTCCGTGTGCGGCTCTGTCATATCTTTTGTCACTGTGTCTTTGGTAGTTTCTTCTTTCGATGTTGTTCCTTTCTTCTTTGTTTCATTTATGGATGTGAACGATGTAATGGGATTTGTGGAGCCAAGCCCGATCTTCCATGAATCCGGCCATGTTGCGATGACATGGTCAAGCTCGGCCTCCATGACCATGTAAGGTAAGGTGTACCAATTCGAGTCCTTGCACGCCTTGATCATTATGTTGTGCATTTTCATCCGAGACTCTGCAACCTTTTTGTATTTTTCATGGACTCTTAGTGAGAGTCATGGTCTTGAGTGGATAGCTTGCGCGAGTGCACCTTCAAACAACACCCATAAAATTTTTCTTTCTTCGAGACACCAGGAATTTTAGGAGTCCCATAAGTTTACATAGTTCGCCCCCTTGCATATGCTTAGATTGATTTCGGGAAGGAACACATAAGAGGGCATCTCCCATGCCACCTAGTGCAATCAGCAAAAGAAACCACTAGTAGAAGAAATAATTCCCCAATTCTTGGGCCTCATGCACATTCTCCAGGAACTCCTTGCATAAAACTTGTGACCAATTATATAGCATGCCTTTCTCACATTTCCCCAACAAGGCAATGACATGCGTAGGGACTATTTTTGGTCAGCACTTCCTCATAAGCTTGCAACCGAGGATAAGGGTGCCCATGCATACCGCCGGGTCATCGATATTCTGCACCAGAAAGCCCAGCTTATCCCACCCCACCTTGTATTTATCCTTCACCTTCTTCGCTACTTTAAACTCATTTATCTAACCAAATCCCTTCATCAGATGGGGTCATTTCTTCAGCAGGTTGTTAATCTGATAGATTAGTGTGGCATATATAGGAATTCTCCCTTGAATCCATAGGGAGCCCTCATGGACCAAGGCCAATAGTTGGCATACAAAAATGCTGATAATGGGGTACCACCCAAAATATGAAATGTAGAGTAGGTTGATGATTCCTACATTTTGTAGCCCACGTGCCCAAGGAATCAGATCCACGTTCAACACATCATCATACAACACCTATTCCAAATAATTTTTTGGTGCAAGCTCTGGGAACGTTGCTTCATTGGCAGGGTCTTAATCATCAAACTTGATCTTGGGGATCTTGTTGAACATTTCACCGACCAAAGGGATATCCTAAGGAATCAATGGAATCTTCAGATACTCTTGCACCATATCAATGTTCTGTGGCTTGCACACGGAGGGCTTATGCAGCTTAACATAGGGTGGCCACCATGAGATGGGTTCTACGAACAATTCTTCTTCTCTAGCATTCATCAGGCGCTTTGATGGATCGTCGATGGGGTATCTCTCCTTAGTATTTTTACTTGGGGAAGTCACGATGTGCAAGGAGGTGAGTAGCTTCGATGAAGCCCACTTTGATACTTTGTTCTTACCCTTGGTCATCGAGGACACAACCTCTTCTGCCTTAGGGATGACTTCTCAGACTTCATCCGACTCCATCTCGTTTGATGCAGTCATAGGTGTACAGGGCTCATAGGAGGGATTGGTGGCTGTCATTCTAGGTCAGAATATGAAATTAGGGTTACTAATGTCATAGGGGGATTCACGACTAGTCATAAAAAACTCACATATAGCCAGAGAACAGAGATAACAGACAATCATAGAGTGCCAAATGTTCAAACAACAAAGGAAAAAATTGAGACTTTTGCTTGCCTTTTTATAAGCCATCCTTGGTAAAAAATGGTTATATTCTCATTAATTTTCACTTACCTTCAATAAAAAAATAAAAAATCCTCCAAGATCACCTCATTTAATGCAAATAACCTGCTCCATCCAACTGTAATTTAACCTTTCCACCCAGTTTTACTGTTCCAACGACTAGTTTCTTTTCCTGCACTCCCGTCGCACCTGCATGCGCCATTCCCTTCTAATGTGTGTAGATCGTTTGATTTTGATACTCCGGCCATATAGTCATTTTTTCAGCATTGAATTATCGCTATACGGATTTATCCTTCCCCCATTAAACATATCCTAGGATACTCTCTCTGTGCAGCGTGGCTAGGTGCATGACACCCCCATCAGTGATTTCCTTCACAATATATGGCCACAACCAATGCTTTCTGAACTTACCTGGGTTGTGCAAAAACTGTCTGTTGTAAAGAAAAACCAAATCTTCCTCGTTGAACACCTTCCTCCTGATGTGCCTATCATGCCAGGCTTTTCTGCATGCCTTCTACACTTGTTGATGGAGATTAGCAATTAATCGGTCTTCTTCTAACACAACGAGTTGTGCTAAGTTTTCCTCCATAATATCAGGTTCAACCATATTAGTGAAAGTTGCGATGCATAATATTGGGACAATATATTCCATTGGCATGATGGCTTTATACCCATAGACCATCCTGAAAGGTGCTTTCCCTATCAACTTCTTGCATGTATTTATATAAGCCCATAACACCGAATAGATGCACACATCCCAGTCATTCTGACTGGAATTACAAATATTTGTGAGCGCATTCTCCAGAATTTTGTTGAAAGCTTCTACTACGCCATTTTCTTGTTGGTGATAAGGGGTACTCCTCTGGTGGTGGATCTGAAATTCCTCAGTTAATGCTTCAATGGTTTCATTAATGAAGTGCATACCTCTATCACTCATCAGAATCTTTGGATAGATGAACCTAGTCAAAATGTGCTCAAAGATGAAGTCTGCAGTAGTATCTGTCATACAATATTTTACTACTTTTTCCTCTTCCCATATGGTCAGATAATCAGTTGCAGTAATAATATAACATGCTCAAGTCTTCTTTCCTGGGGGTCGATGGGCCCAAAAAAATATATATAGCCCATTTATCAAAGGCCTGAAGGGCCAAATATGATTGTAGGGGAATTTCATCTCTGTGTTAGGGCTTTCCTGTTCTTTGATACGCATCACAGGCTTGAAAATAAGTATGCACATCAATGTGTAGTGTGGGCCACCATAACCCAACATGCAACACCTTCTACGCAGTGGATTTTCCAACAGAGTGGCCTCTTGGCCACCCCTCCATGAGCCTCAGCCAAGATAACTTGTCTTGCATGTTTCAAAAAATACCTTCTCAATACTTTATCTTATCCTAACTTATACAGTTGACCCACAATCAAGGTAAAATCAGCTGCATGCGCCACTAACTCCTTTTTCTGTTCTACTAAATACTCAGTAGGCACGATTCTAGTGGTCGAGAAGTGAATAATATCTACGAAGTGCTCATCCACCACCTTGATAGAAAATAGTTTTGCATCGGGTAACCCTTCCTCGAGTTTGGTGGGTTCTTCCCCACTTTCGATTCGTGATAGGTGATCAGGTCCAGTACTTAATCTTTCAAGCTTCAAAATAATTTCAAAGTCATACTACTCAAATATTAACAACCATATGCAGATCTTCTGCCCCAACATAGGCTTATTGACCAGGTACTTTAAATAAGAGTGGTTAGTGAACATTTTGAAATGCCCTCCTAACAGATAGTCCCTGTAATTTTGCAGAGTATACACCACGGCCAGTCCATCCATTTTTGTGTTATAATAGTTGTGCTTGGCACTAGAGAGATTCCTATTGGAAAAATAAATGGGGTGATTGATGTCTCCTTCTCCTGGCTATGCTAAAAAAACCCCAAGTGTTATACCTAATGCATCCACATGCACATGAAAAACCATAAACTAGTCTGGAAATATCAAGATAGGTGTTCTGACCATCTTCTCCTTTACCAACTCAAAACTATTATGACATTCTTCATCCAAAAATAATGACACGTCCTTCTTTAGAAATTTCTCCATTGGTGCAGTGATCAGAGTGTAGCCTGGAATGAACTTCCTGTAGTATCCGGTGTGTCCTAAAATGGAGAGTAGTTGTTTCTTAGTAATGGGAATTTCTAGGTTGATGATAACTGCTATCTTGGCTGGGTCTACCATAAATCCTTTGTGACAGACTATATATCCCAATAAAATCGAAAAAGGTACATACAATATACATTTATTTATGTTGAGATAAATCTGGTGCTTCCTACAATCATCAAGCGTCATGCGCATGTTCGACACATGGTTTTTGACCAATCCAAACATCGTACAGTTATCAAAATATGCCTCCAATAATTTATGAATGAATTCCTGGAACAAAGATAATACCATGCACGAGAATATTACAGGTGCATTTTTCAATCCAAAGGGCATGAAAGTATATTGGAAATAACCCCACTCAGTGGTGAAGGTGGTCTTACTGCGGTCTTCTAGTGAAATTATGATCTGACAATATCCCAAAAATCCATTATTAAATGAATGCAATTTTTTTCCTCCCACATTATCCAGGATTTCATCAGAAAATAGGGTAAGGAAGGGGTCATGCACATAGGCATCTTTCAACTTGTACATATCGACACAAATCCTTGTCTCTCCTTTGTTCTTTTTCTCCTAAACCACCATCAGACTTACACAATTGGACTGTTCAACCGGCTCAATAATGCTTGCATCCACCATCTGATCCAGGATGATATTGGTGGCCACCCACCTATTCCACTTCACCCCCCACCATTGTCTCTTTCATTTTTTCAGTTTCAGCACAACTTACTATTTTTAGCATTTTTTTGGGTCCTAAACTTCCAGAGCCATTCTAAGGCCCTAAACGGCATTTTTTTTTAAACTAGGATCAACATGGGTCCATTGACTAATTTTAGTTACATTAAAAGTTGTAGTCGTCAGATAAATATTTCTAAATAGGTATGGTACATTTCAAACAGAGATCGTATGCCAAAGTCACGTCCCCAGGAAGTTGAAACACCAATTTACCTAAACGGGGCCCATAGTTTTGGCGCTTCATCTCCTAGGTTTAGGGTTTTGGATGTTTAGGGTTTTCCATTGTTTATAAATAATAAATAGACCCTTGAGCCTCATTTTAACATAGTTCAGAGGCCGGTAGCTACCACATCTCTTTTCAGAGATAAGCTACCAGCACCCTAGCTAGTTTGTTTTCATTCTTTCTGTAAGCAAATTTCAGTTCTTTTATGTTAATGAAATGAAGTGTTATTTCCACTACATATTTGTATTTATGGTTATATGTGTATTCTGTTGTGTTATCGCATAAATATGGATCACCATGTTTTCTAATTCCTCCTTCACTTTCTGCTTGTACTTGTGGTTTAATCAATATGGGCGCTCATTGACAGGGCACACATCTTGTTTCAAGGTGATCTACATAACACCCAGGTCTCCTAAAATTCCCTTAAGCTCAGAAAAATTTGTAGGAAAAATATCCTGATACTCGTTCAATAGTTCTGTAATCTTTTCCACTATATCATCATCCCAATAGTCCCCAATGTTAGCAAAATTGGGCTATTCTTCCATCCCAATGTTGACTTCCTTCAATTTCAGAGCTTTAGTGACATCCAGCATCCCTAATGCGGGCCCTTCAACTGCTTACTTGCCTTATGATTCTGGGATATTAATATTACTTGGGTCTTCTTCATTATCCTCAACTGAAATATTTCTACATTTGACAATGTCCTACATCTGCACATCCTAGGCCAGCACAAAACACTCATTTTTGGGCTGGGATTCGTGAAAGACTAGAGCTTTTATGTCCTGCGGGGCTTTGTCCAAATTTTCCATGCCACCCATAGAGCCAAAGGTTTCCAGGAAATTTTCAGTCATTGTAAACCAGTATCGAGTACCTTGGCATAGCTCAACCTCTAGATACCATGTGGTGGGTACCATCCCCAACGAGGTCCAAACACTTCCTCTCAACAATAGAAGAAACCAGCAATGCAAAGAGCTCCACAAAAATCTACTATGTATAGTTTCTTTGCAGAGGAGAGTGAATTCCATGGATATGGAGGGTACTTGGAGCATGAGACTCTAAATAATTCTCTTGTAGAGTACAAATCTCAATCTAGAGCATTCAAGGAGAATATATCTCTCCAATTGTTTTTCCAATTCAAAGAAGAACGAAGATATCACAATAGAAATAGAAGAAAAAGGCGCATACATAATATATATATTTTTTTCCTACATTTGATGGTCATCCACAAGCACAAAAAAAACTTGGAGGAATAATTTATATGCATTCTTCCAGCTACATCCAATGGCAGAAAGAGAGGTTGTTGAGATTGCAACACTGCAACTTGAGGGTGGAGCAAAGGATTGGTGGCTTATCCATTTGAAACATGCTAGAGTGACTGCTTATGTAGACTTCACTCAAAGGCTAATAAGGAATTTTGATAGAAGAAAAATAGAGGTAATTCCAATTGATACATTTCCCAACATTGATGAGAAATCGCATGAGGAGCAAACAGAAGATGTTAGCACTATCACTCTCGAAGGGGAGAAACTTCCACCACGACCAGTGACAAAGGTACTTGAATCAAGGGAAAGAGAAATTGCAACTTTCCAATAAGGTATTGAGCACTTGACATTGGGAGTCCCATGCATGATTTAGGAGATGTATGAGGAGGAGGAGGCAGATACCAGCGTTGGTGCAGCAGTAGAGGAGCACACATCACCATAACCAGCAATTGGAGAAGACATTGCATTGGTTGTATGAACTCTTGTAGCTTTGCAATATGTTCCCAAGTATCCTCTGATCCAAGGTTTGGAAACATTTCCATTCCTTATTATTTCAGCACCTCAGCTTGAGATTTGTGGGGTCTTGCCATCAGGGTAATTTCATAACCAAGGATTAGAGCACCTTGTTGATTTGGAGCAGCAGACTTTCACTACACAAATGACCCTTGATTTGTTCAAGGAGGAGACGTATAGCTATATCAGTTTTACATTTTGGAGCTGCACACAACACTTTATGTTGGAGTGTGGAGTTTCAGAGGATGGGATTAGCATAGTCCTAATGCAAGGGAGCTATACAATAACTTTTGAGAGTTAGAGATTACTATCGTAGGAACTGTCATATTCTACTTACGAAAAAGATATATTGGCCATTATTCATGCATTGGTCACATTCTAGCAATTCTTGATTGATAGTAGATTTCAAGTGAAGACCAACCACCATGGTCTCCGACATCATTCTGATGAGGAGAAATAGTTGAAGTAGAGGCAACAATGGTCGATCAGTACAATGCAGGACTATGAGTTCATCATTGTGTATGGAGAGGGCCATGAGACAACAGATTCACCATTATGGAGATCAGCAGCGCTATCACTGAGGAGCAGTGATAATTTGGGGGCCAAATTATTCTTGGAGCATTCTGAAGACCGCTTCACTTATGAAGCATTGGATGGGAAGATGGTAGATGATATAAATCTTATGATGGATGAAATCTTCCATTATCAGGATAGATCCTTCCTTATGAGCATTCGGTATATCAAAGGGAATATTATTCCTACAACATATTCAAAAATTCTTAGGTTATAACTTATATTGGGCCATTGCTGAGAGGTTATCCTGGAGAGACCTCAAGGAGGATGCACTTCAACATATCATGGCATGCAAAGATAGTCATCATATTGGGGAGGATGGTATTCTCCATTAGGTGCATACCAATTTTGAGCATGATATAATTCATCACCTGCAGTTGCATGGATGGGTGAGGATGATGAGTAAGTGGTTTAAGCTACTTACATATGTATGACACGGGGCAACAGGAAGCATGGTTGTGTTGGTTGCTCTTAGGTGAGTATGTTTATCACCCGACATTTCACATTTGTGTGATCGATGCCTTGCACAGTACTGAGGTGATGCAGCAGCAGAAGGCATGCCTGTGCTGGTTACTCTTGAGAGAGTTTGGCCATCACATGACATATCACATGTCCATGTATGTGCTTTTTTTTGGGACATTGCATGACACTCACATGATATGGCAATAGTGAGCTTGGTTATGTTGAGATTATGTAACATTCTAAATGTCCATCAGTATGTTTTTGCTCCATGGCTTGCATGATGATGATGTGAGGTGGTAGTAAGATTCATTGTTGCTTTGGTTACTCTTGGGAGAGTATGGGATGACTTTCAACCATACCTTTCATAATGAGGATGGAGGATGGTAATAGGAGGACTTACTGCACTGGCTTCTATTAGGAGAGTATGGCCACCATACTTGGTATGATGATGAGTTGGTGTGGTAGCAAGAGGCATTGCCGTGGCAGCTTCTCTTGAGAGAGTATAGATACTACACTTGGTATGATGATGGTGTGATGTGGAAGCAAGAGGCATTGTTGCAATGGTTAGAATTGGGATAGTATGGTTCGACAGTTTACATGTCAACCCATATATCTCTATTATTTATTTTTCACAATGTGGATATGGTGCTTGGAGCAAGAAATACGAACAAGCCAAGGGTCAGAGCATGGAGAGACACAATATACTCTATGTAGCATGGTTTTGAGAGATAGTTCATGAGTTGAGACACTCCACTTAGGGAAGAGACAACTCCATTTCATATATCCCATGCAAAGAGGAGGCTCTTGGACAACATATGGTTGCCACATGGAGGTTCATTGATGTGGAGAGGCATCTAAGTACACATTTGGAGGCCATTCTAGAGAGGAATTTATGGAGTTTGGCATTCATAGCACATTGGAATAGATTGGCAGACTTTCCATATGAGGATTCCATTTGGAGGGAGAAGGATTACTGTAGCATTCACTTTTGTAGTTTCTTGAGGACAAGCAACATTTTGGCGGGGAGGATTGTAATATTCCCAATTTTCCATCAGTTAATTGGAATATGAGAGTTCTTACTTTTCTTTATTAGTTAAGAAAATAAAAGGGTGGAGGGACCCATAAACCCCATTGTTGTTGTGGATTAGTTGCACCGGTGTACGAAATCGCACAAGCTTAGAGAGTGTGGTCTACTCTCTAAACTATTGGTAATAGGCAGAAAGTGGTGGAGCTCAAAAGCATAAAAATTAATGGAAACATTATGCTGAAGTATGCTTTGGTTAAACTAAAACTAAAAACACAAATATACAGAAGCTATATAGAGAGTTCCAAATGATAATAATGCAAACAATGGCTCGATGGCCTCTTCTTATTAAACGTTCGAAATGGAGAAGAAATTTACCCAGTTGCCAAAGGGCCCCTAGGAAATGGCTCTAGGTCTCGATGCAAGGATGTTGCCTTCCAAGCTCTACCTCTGATGTAGTCTCACTCTCTCTCTCTCTGTTGTGGTGGAATAAGATGTTGGCAGGCAAACTATCGAGTCCTCTTTAGCTCCAACTCTGTGTCACACACAATGTTTTTGTTGCTTGGGAAACTTTGGCCAGCATAACATTGTGATCACCATTTCTTCATGTCTTGGTGGGTTTATATTGGTGAGCTTGAAATCCTCCTACCCTCCCGTGGTACATGATGGATGATGACCCAAGGGAGAGGTATGATTCCATTTTGTGCTCAAATATTCTTTTGTGTGCTCACATAATGTCCAAGGACCCGTTGGTGGCTGTCCTTAGGTGGCTTTCACATAAGGAGTAATTGTCCTTTGCTTGGTGTGGTCCCGAAAAGTGACTTTTTTCCATTTCTAGGAATCCTCACTTATTGGGAAAAAAGGCATGTAGAAGGTGCTCTTCTCAAAGGATAAAGCACGCATTTGAGCATTTATGACTACTTCAAATCTGATTTTCTCAAAACCTTAGAGATTTTAAATACTTCTTGATTCCATAATGTATTCCTGTCTTGTAAATACTTGGGATTGACATTAATTGATGTCGTCTTCTGTTGTACGATTTTCCAGTGTTAACAGTTTCCCCCTAATGTGTGAGGTCTAGGAAGAATTGTATAGCCAAAATACATTATAGTTTCTTTTTCATATCGTACATAGAGATAGACAGAGAGAGAGGTCTGCGTGTATTTTGGAATTGAAAACACCTTGCACTATTTATGAGATAACCATGGCCTAAAGGACCCCTTGCAAGAAAACAAAATATAATATATATTACAAAATTTCAACGAGGTGGGCATGTCCCATGCTCGTGATGCTATGGTTAGTTAAATAAAATTGACAGATACATGTGTTGTCTGTGCCACTACTGTTGTTAGGTCCCTATATCACTAGTATATTCCCTTATTATTGTTAGTGTAACCCCCTTATTGTTATTATTGTACCCTTGTAACCCCCATTTTGTTATTATTGTGCCCTTAAATTATTATTGTTAGGTCGGCTAGGATTACATTGTGGCCCACTAGGATTACATTATGGCCCCATGGACTCCTATATATAGAAAGGAGGTTTTGTAAATTGTATCATCGAATAATTGTGCATTTATGTAACGTACTGGAGGTTGCCCCCTCGAAGTGGCTTATTTCTAAGGCGTTGATATCTCTTTTCTTCTATTTTTGAAGCTAGTTACACAACATTTGGTATCAGAGGTTTGGATTCTAGGGTTTCGCTGCTCCAAGCAGGTCATCGTGGAATTTTCGCTATAAATTTTTTTCTATGAAGTTTCAGAAGCTGAAATTTTTAGGGTACGAAGGTGAAATCCTGAGGCAGATTTTCTAAAAAATTCAGAGCTTGTTTCGCAATATTTTCGGATATATCATCTGTGGAAGTTAGGTATTTGTTCAAGCTCATAAACAGGTCATTGTGGAATTTTCGCTATACATTTTTTTATACGAAGGTCAAGAATCTGAAATTCATATGGTGCAAAGCTGAGATCCTGAGGAAATTCATCAAAAAATTTCAGAGCTTGGTGTGCAACATTTTTGGAGATATGACCTGTGGAAGGTAGTGCTTTTTCAGGCTCCTGAATTTCATCTCAAAGAGGTGATCGTGGGAAAAGTTCAATAGCTCTCTCTTTGGGCAGTGGATTTGAGTGCCGTTAAAATTGGTCACAAGTGCACGGACGTTAGTTTCTTGGCTATCAATTTCAGAGACAAAGGACGAAACAGTGACACGTGGCAAGTCCTACAAGTTTGCTCTACTGAACCAGTCCAGAATTAGGTCATTGTGGGAGATTGGACACAACTTTGTCTTGGGGAATCCAAATTAGATCAGACATGTGGCATTTGAAAGAAGCTTCATAGGGATACTACAAGACTAAATTTCAGATATTTAATACTTTCAATAACATAGATAATTTAATTTCAATATCGAGCTCCTCAAAGCAAGTAAAAGGTGTGTATTTTTTTTTCCGAATTGCATAAGTCTTGTTTGAAGTATCAAGTTGAATTGATTCAAAGGGCATATTGTAGAATAGGTATCAATATTGGATTCTAAAATGGCCCCTAAAAATAATTCAACACCCATTAAGCCTTCAGAAGGCTCTACCATGACTCATGAAGATGAAGAATTGCAACATGATCTATCAAAATTACAAGAGCAAGTGCAACAAATTTCACTCTCGCAAGGAGCAACAAAAAATGAAATGGAAGTTTGAAAAGGCATTAAGTGAAGAACATCGGTTTGAAGAAAGGCATGGAAGCTAAGATGGATAGCATGGAAGTGAAGATGGACGGTTGAAGAAAGGCATGGAAGGCTAAGATGGATGGTGTGCAAGCTAAGATGGATGGCGTGGAATCTAAGAGAGATGGCATGGAAGCTAGCATGGAATCTAAGATGGATGACATGGAAGCTAAGATAGATGAGAAAATGGAAAACATGAAGAATGATCTAAAAGCAGACATGGAAGGTTTGACAAAGTTGATACAAGAAATGTTTCCTAATGGTGAAAATATAGTAGAGGAAACTCATGATGAGAACAAAATAAATGTTAATCGTGACTTCATAAACTCTAATGTTAGTGGGAAGAACCACCATATTCCAAAAATGGATATGAGGAAGTTTGATGGAAAGGATCCTGTAACATGGATACTACAGATGGAGCAATATTTTGATCTCCATAACGTGAAAAAAACACAAAAGGTACGCATTGCAACTTTACATTTAGAACAAAATACATTTGTATGGTATCGATGGCTTTGCTCCCGTTAAAAAATTGTCCCTTGGTCAATTTTTACGGAGGAAATGATAGCACATTATGAGGATACAAAGAGCAACACTTTCTTTAGCCAATCGATAAATCTCAAACAAAGGGGTTTAGTGGGGCAGCACATTGAGGACTTCCAAAAATTGAATATAAGGGTAACTGATATTCCAGAGGAACACAGGATTGATCTCTTCATAGGTACTCTAAAGGATAACATCCAACATGAAGTTCGTGTGTTGGAACCTGATTCATTAGAGAAGGCATTCAGGTTGGCAAGAAAAGTTGAATGTAAAATTATGGCGACAAGGAAGCCTACCACTCAATTATATAAAGAAGGAAGTGTTGCTACACCTAGATTTCCACAACCTACAAGGTTGCCACCACAAAAATTGGAAGAAAAAAGAGCAAAAGGGCTTTGCTACAGTTGTGATAGCAAATACACCAAAGGTCATAAGTGTGCTGAAAAGAAATTATTTTACATAGATTGTGAAGAAGAAGAAGAAAATGAACAAGAAGAGGATACACACCAGGAACCAGCCATAGAAGAGGAAGAAATGAATCCGACTATATCATGCAATGCACTGGCAGGAATTACCACTCCTCAAACTCTCAAGATAGCAGGACAGATCAAGAAGAAAAAGGTAATAGTGTTGATTGATTCAAGTAGCACCCATAATTTTGTTCATTGTAAGGTAGCCAAGGAATTAAATTGTTTCCTATACCCAGCACCAGAATGCCAAGTGATGGTTGCAAATGGAGGAACTATAAATTGCTCTGGGAAATGCCATAATATCAAGCTAACCATGGGGGAATATGTATTGACTAGTCCAATGCTTTCCATTCCTATGGGAGGTGCTGATGTTGTACTAGGAGTACAATGGCTACAATCTTTGGGGACGGTAGCTTTTAATTTTCAAGAACTTTTCTTGAAATTTTTTTCAGAAGGAAAGGAAGTCGAATTACGGGGTATTGAAGGAAAGCCAGGAAGGATAATAAGCTCTAATGTCATGACAAAGCTTCTAAAGAAAGAACAACGAGGCGTAATTGCACAATTATGCTCACTAGAAGTTCCGACATCAAAATCATCTATTTCTGCGGATCTCCAACAAGTCTTGGACAATCATTCCAAGGTGTTTGAAACTCCCAAAGGACTCCCACCTATTCGTGATCATGATCATGCTATTCAATTGATTCCAGGAAGTGTTCCTCCAAACATCCGGCCTTATAGATATCCTTACTTCCAAAAGAGCGAAATTGAACGCATGATTGCAGAAATGTTAGAGGCGGGTATAATTCAACCTAGTCAAAGTTCTTTCTCTGCTCCTGTAGTATTGGTACACAAGAAGGATGGATCATGGCGAATGTGTCCGGATTATAGGGAGCTCAATAAGCTCACCATTAAAGATAAATTTCCCATTCCTGTGATTGATGAATTATTGGATGAATTACATGGAGCAATTTATTTTACCAAGTTGGATCTTCGTTCGGGATATCATCAAATTAGAATGAAGACTGAAGATATTCCAAAAACAGCATTTCGAACTCATGAGGGTCATTATGAATTTTTGGTCATGCCTTTTGGCCTTACCAATGCACCTTCTACATTTCAGGGTTGATGAATTCCATTTTCAAACCCTTCCTTAGAAAATTTGTGCTAGTATTTTTTGATGATATACTAATCTACAGCAGGTCTTGGAAGGATCATGTTGAACATGTTGACGGGGTGCTCAAACTATTGCAGGAGAAACAATTATATGCAAAAAAATCCAAATGTTTCTTTGGAGTACAAGAGGTGGAATATCTGGGTCATATTGTATCTCACGAGGGTGTTAAAGTAGACCCTAACAAAATTAAAGCCATTAAGGAATGGAAATTTCCCACAACCATAAAGCAGTTGCGAGGATTTCTCGCGTTAACAGGGTATTATCGCAAGTTTGTTAAGAATTATGGGAGAATAGCAGCACCTCTAACAACATTATTGAAGAAAGATGCATTTTCATGGACTCCTGAAGCAACTAAGGCCTTTGAACATCTTAAAGAGGCAATGTGCCTAGCACCGATCTTAGCTATGCCAGATTTCACAAAAACCTTTATTGTGGAATGTGATGCCTCAGGAAATGGAATTGGTGTTGTTTTAATGCAAGAAGGAAGACCCATTGCTTTTGAAAGTCGTCCGATCAAAGGAAAGTATTTACAGAAACCTATTTATGAGAAGGAAATGTTAGCAATACTACATGCACTAAAGAAATGGCGAACTTACCTAATGGGAAGACACTTCAAGGTAAAAAATGATCATGATAGTCTTAAAATTTTTTTGGAACAAAGACTATCTTCAGAAGAGCAGCAAAAATGGGTCACAAAGATGTTGGGTTATGACTTTGAAATAATCTAAAAAAAAGGAAAGCTTAATGTTGTTGCAGATGCACTCTCGAGAAAGAATGAAGAGGTGGAAGCATTGCTTTGTGCCATTTCTATTATCCAACCAGATTGGATAACTGAAGCAAGAGATGAATGGAAGAAGGACAAAGATGTATGGATACTCATTCAAAAGTTGCAGCAAGATCCTAGTACATCTGATACATTTAGTTGGAAAAAATGATTCCTTATGGTACAAAGATCGCTTATATCTTTGTAAGAATTCCCAACTAAAACAAAAGATTCTTCTGGAATTGCACACTTCTCCTTTAGGAGGACACTCGGGATTTTAAAAACTTACCACAGGGTGAAGAAAGAATTTTTTTGGGATGGCTTTAAATCTGATATTCAAAAGTTTGTGGCGGAATGTTTGGTTTGCCAGCAGAATAAAGTGGAAACAATTAAGACCCCGGGACTTCTACAACCTTTATCCATTTCAAGTCAACGTTGGGAGGAGATTTCAATGGATTTTATCACAGGTTTACCTAAGTCCGAAGGAAAGAGTGTCATCATGGTGGTAGTTGATAGACTTACCAAGTATGCACACTTTTGTGCATTATCTCATCCATTTAAAGCAAGTACGGTTGCTACTACATTTATGGACAGAATTCAAAAGCTACATGGAAGCCCAAGAGTTATTGTGAGCGACAGAGATCCCATTTTTACTGGAAATTTTTGGACGGAGTTATTTTCTTGTTTGGGTACTCAATTAGCTCATAGCTCATCTTATCATCCTCAATGCGATGGTCAAGCTGAGATAGTGAATAAATTTTTGGAAGGATATCTTCCTTTTTTGTATCTGATAAACAAACACAATGGGTCAAGTGGTTACCTCTCATTGAATGGTGGTATAACACTTCCTTCCATACTGCAGCAAAAATGACCCCATTTATGGCACTTTATGGATATCATCCACCATCCATCACATCATCTTTAAGGGAAAATTCGAAGGTTCAAGCGGTGGAAGATCACATCGAGCATCAGCAAGAAGTTCTCCAACTCTTAAAGGATAACCTGAATTTGGCACAAAATCGAATGAAACAACGGGCATATCAACATCGCAGCGAGAGAAGTTTTGATGTAGGAGATTGGGTATTTTTACGGCTACAACCATACAAACAAATGTCCCTCAAGCAAGCTAAGAAGGATAATAAATTATCGCCAAAGTACTATGGTCCATACAAGGTGTTGCAAAAGATTTGGTACTATGGCATACAAATTGGAGCTTCCTGCTTCTTCACAAGTGCATCCAATTTTCCATGTTTCATGCTTAAAGAAGGTTATAGGTGAAAATATTTCAGTTCAAACAATATTGCCAGAACTTGATGAGGAAGGAAAAATCATATTGGAACCTGAAGCGGTCACGGAAACAAGAACTCGACAGCTACGGAATCGATTAATTTCAGAGTATCTCATCAAGTGGAAGAACTTACCCACTGAAGATTCTACATGGGAGGATGAGAATTTTATACAGAAGCACCCAGAGCTACTCAAGCATTGAGGACAACCCTTTTTTGAAGGAGAGGGGCATGTTAGGTCCCTATATCATTAGTATAGTCCCTTATTATTGTTAGTGTAACCCCCTTATTGTTATTATTGTACCCTTGTAACCCCCATTTTGTTATTATTGTGCCCTTAAATTATTATTGTTAGGTCGGCTAGGACAACATTGTGGCCCACTAGGATTACATTATGGCCCCATGGATTCCTATATATAGAAAGGAGGTTTTGTAAATTGTATCATCGAAGAATTGTGCATTTATGTAATGTATTGGAGGTTGCCCCCTCAAAGTGGTTTATTTCTAAGGCATTGATATCTCTTTTCTTCTATTTTTGAAGCTGTTTACACAACAACTGTGGTAGTGATGCCGGTGTTTGTTGACAACGACTGTTGATACCCTCAGGGGTGTTTTTTTCTTTGACAATAGGTGGAATGTGGTACCAATATGAGTAATGTTGGTATGGCATATCACTGTGCCATGTACGCATGTGTATTGGCTGGGGCCTTCTCGTGTAAGAATTTTTTTCAGAGACACTTATTGAGGCACAGGTCCTCGATGGATCTAATCAAAGTGCAATGGTTGTAAGGTATGATACCATCACGACATGAAAGCTTCTGCTGTGGTCGAATGTTAGGAGGATCAATGACATATGTGGAAAATGATGTCTCCCACAGTGCCACACGAGGATACCCTTTTGCATGGGGAGGGGTCGTCCAAGGTACCACTCCCTTTTTGGAAAATAGGGGTTGAGGTCGACAAAAAGGAAGCTTTAATTGAACCATGGGTCACCGACCTAAGGATTTGGGGACCGAGATGTGATGAGTTTAACATAGGCATGTTGATGAGAGGTGATTGAAAATGGATGATGGGGATTCAGTGGCCCAAGGTCGAAGTATACTTGAGTAGCTTGGCAGCCGTCATAGTTATTTCTGAAGGAAAAATCCCTGGAGTCGGTAGAACTTCCAGGGTGGGTGTGAAACAACTATGATTATCGTAATGGTGCGTGCACGGGGGGTGAAATACTTCGACCAAGGGAAATGGGCGACTCCTGCCATGGGAGAAAAGGTGAAATATGAGGGTGAAGTGGCGAAGGGTATCATTTGCAGTCTTTGTATAACGCTTACCTAAAGAATAAAATAATGGGGTTTGGTTTGTACAAAACATAGAGACAGGTACTCCAAAACATGAAAGAGGGTCGCTCAACGAAGGTGTGAGGACAGTGTTTTGTTTGGGGTAGGGGTCCCATTGGTTGGTATCATGTGTAGGGTTGATGAAGCAGAAGAAGTCATAGATGAAATTATGTTGATGGAGGTATGGCGGGCCAAATGCGGTGCGTGGAGGTGCGCTTTCAATCTGCTTGTACAACCTGATCGTCCAAGAAGGGGGTTGATTTTGAATAGTGAAATTGAACTTATGTATGATATATGTATGGGCATGAGGTGCTTCCCCAACTAAAAATTTTGTGGCCATGGCATCACTTGTGGGGTGATGTATGGTCTACTTTGGATGGGGATCGCCATGGAGGGGAGGCTCTATTGACCATCATGGGCATTTATCATATGTAGGGTGAGGTGATGATAAACATGGTCAGGTATGAGGAACCTATGGTTTATTTCTAATGGAGAAATGATTTCACGATATGCAAAGCTCTCTAGGACTTTATCATGCTGAGGGTAGAATGTTACCTGCTCGGGAACTTTCAGTGGATGGTGTTGTGAACGGTTTGCAGGTTCTTCCTGCAAAACCAACTACCTCAAGTGAAAGCATCTTCTTTTCATCCAATATTATTAAAAAACATCAATTTTGGAAATGAATATGGGAGGGTGCATACCTGACGACGCTGAAAAAAAAATATTTTTTTCAAGAGTGCGAATGTGTCGCATCGCCTCTATTTGTTATGGAGTGTTGAGCACCATGTTGCTTTCGGACTGGTGATCAGATACTCTAAGCTCTAGTTTTTTCTTGGGAGTTGTTACTTGCGTCCTATTTTTTATTTCAGTTAGGGTTTCCTACAGACTAAGATCAGGGGGGGCATTGCCAGTTACTGCCCCTTGTCCAGGATCTCCCTTTTGTTTGTTCCTCGACCTTTTTCTACAGCATTTGGAGGATTTTCATAATTCTCTTGGTTGTATGGTTGTTGATGAGCCTAGGAAGGGTTGCACTAGATTGAATGGCAAGTTATGTTGTGCCATTGGTCCATTCTGTGCAGGGAATGGGGGATCTCGGTTCCCTTGTCTCTGGTTGGTATATGAGTGTTGGGGTGACTTTCATGATAGCTAGGTTGTGATATGTTCTAAGTAGAATCGTATGAGTATCCAAGGTATTGATTACTGCTGCCTAGGTGTCCTTGGGCCAAAGACTCGATTAATCCGTCTACAAAATTTATGCACATGGTACTACTGATGCCTAGGTGATCTTGGGTCAAGGACCCGATCAAGCCATCTGCAGAATCTACCTACCTGGTAATTCCCTGACTACCATGGGTGTTACTGCTGCCTAGGAGATCTTGGGTCAAAGACCTGATCAATATATCTATAGAATCTACCTCCTTGGTAACTCTCTGAGTATCATGGGTGTTACTGTTTCCTAGGGGATCTTGGGTCAAAGACCCGATCAAGCCATCTAAAAAATCTACCTGCATGGTCACTCCCCGAATACAGATTACTGCTGCCTAGGTGACCTTGGGTCAAATATTTGATTAAACCATCTAAAGTAATCGACATGCATGAGAACTCAAGAGTATGAGGAAACCGAGTTCCCCTGTCCCTGGTTGGTGTATGGTGGCTTGGGGGGAGGAGGGACAAATGGTTGCATTTCTGGTGACTGTAGTTCCTCATGTAGGCAGAGGATGGTATGAGGTTTTTCATTGATATTCTAGATGGAGGGATCCTCTTGATAGGATCACTCGATCGTGTGTAAGGCATCCCTATATGGTGGTATTTTTGGACAATGGTGAGTATAGTGCCCATAGGTGTCACAGATAGCGCATGCATGATTGGTACACAGTGGTTTTCTTGTACTTTTGGTGGCAAGTTCCTTTTTATGGGAACGTCCTGTCGAGGTGCCTACTTCACAGCCATGGAGTGGTTTTAATTCATCCAACTCTAGACATATGTGGGTAGGGTGTCCTGTGACATCACATATAACGTAGGCTGAAGACTCCCTTTGGATGGTGGGGGCCACCGCTTTCTTTCCTTTCTTGGTGATTTTCTTGGTCACGGTCACTAGTTTTGCAATGGAAAATTCCCTTGCGAGGGCGTTTTGACTGCTGCTTAGGTAGGTTGGGGCTCCTCAGGACTGGGGGTCTTTAACCCCAATGTGGTAACGTTGGTAGCTGATTTTATTGAAGGTGGAACGAGGTACCAAACTGGGAATGCCAATGATATGTTGGGTAACACCAGTGTTTCCAAAACCTACTGGGAGGTGAAGCCAGGAGGTGGGTAGAGGAAAGGGGTTTGGGAGGTGGCGTAAACGAGGGAGGTTTCCATGGCTAATGCCTCAGTGTCCTTACTTCTTGAGTCCATGTCCTGATTAACCACAATGCTTTATGTGGACATCATGCATACTAGGGCCCCTATGGCATCGGGCAATAACTCAAGGATAATGGGAGGGTCTCCTAGGAATTACCCTAGGACGAATGACGATTTGAATTGGCCAGGGCCATATTCTTGATACCATCAATGACCATTTGTGGCTGTATATACATAGGGTAGAACCATATCCGTGTTGGTCAAGGGACGCTTTTCACTGTGCATCAGCTGGTCTACTGTGATGATTCGATCCACGTAGGGGAACATCATGATGTGGAGGATGGAGGATTCTATGGCAGACATGGTGTACATGTAACTCCACCTAAGGAGTATATTGTAATCCAAGTGAGTGTCCAAGACTTCGATGTCTATGTGGACCATCTTTCTGACTAAGAAGAACGATAAATTTTGCAAGAGACCGACGGGGGTCGAGGGACGACCATCGTATTCTCTAAGTGTGATGACAAAAAGTTTGAGTTCGAGGGCTCCTAACTTCTGCCATACATTCTTTGACATGATGCATGTGGATGAACCCTCGTCAATGACACATCGGTGAATAGTGATATTCTGTACCGATACTGGTATCTAGAAGGCAAACATGGAGGGAAGCCTAGGGGTGGCTTTGTCTAAGTCAAAAGCCATCATGTGTGTGTTGGCAGGGTCGACATTGCCTGATGCAGAAACTAGGGCTTTTCGTTGTTTTGGGCACGACTGCAATACTTCCAATGGGGACATAGTAGCAGGTGATTAAGCTAAATCATCTACGATGCTATAATTGTGGGCCGCTTTGGAGTATTTACCTACTTGCCTATTACGACCTTTTACCATTTTTGGCAATGGTTCCAAAGGAATATTTGGAATGGTTAAAGGTGTAGTCAGCGTGCTTGTACTAGACCGTGACGTATTGGTGTCTGGTGGGGTGTCGTAGCTGCGATTTCGAGTTTGGAAAAACATTTCTTCCATAGCCATGTAAATTTCATGGTTGTTTTTCACGAAATCTTCTGGGTTTCGCTGTTGAGTGCTGACAGTTCGTTGATGGGGGAAGGTTTCTTGCATCATCGCAGTTGTCTGGGAAGATCCTCCTTGTCCTCGGTTACTATGAAGCTTTTTAAGCTTAGGGAGTTCGGGACAATGGTGCGTATAGTGTCCGTACTCACCACATATTGAAAAATAATGGTTTCTTTGTAGAGGTGGCCTTTTGCCTTGCCTTTGGGCATTGCTTGGCTCCTAGTTTTGATTCTGGTTGGAGTTACCTCTAGCCTGGGATCATGGTGGGCGCTATTGGTTGCTTCCCCCCTGTCCAAGGTTCCCTTTGGGCTTTCTTTTTTCCTTTTTATTAACCACGTTAGGAGGGTAGTTCTCCTGATCATACTGGTGTGGTTAATTTTGGGACGGCTGCACAAATTTCACCTATGCATTGTTTTGCGTAGGTGGGTTGTGTGCTTGGGACTGAGCATATTGTTGTCCCATGCTTGCACCTGGCCATTGGGGGGGATTTCTTCCATCAACCTTTCCTCCTACATACTGGGTCCCCTAAGCCAGAGGATAAGGTCCTCCTTGGTGATACACTAGCGCCCTATTAGTCAAATTTTGTTGTTGCCTGTGATGATTTTGAAATCCGAATTAAGACATGTTCTAGGTAGACCCATGTGTGTAACCAGGATTCTGATTGCTGCTGCCTAAGTACCCTTGGGTCATTGACCCTATAAGTTCGTTTACATAGTTAGACACACCTAGAAATTCTTGATAAGGTTGTAGGCATGAGGCATTAGGCAGGATATTGTATATGTATCCTGTTTGCATGTAGATCAGATAAAGTTGTTGGGCTTTACTGATTGCGTCCTCCTTGGATCTAGGGTTATGTTGTGCCACATCCTTTGAAATCTCCACCGTTAGTGTTTTCAAGAATAAATCTAAAACGTCTCGGTTGTCGAGTTTTTCTTTGCATAAACTGTGACACCACCTTCACTCATGGAGATGCTTTGAAATATGGGTAGAGGGGGATTGTTTGAAATGAGTCAGTAACTCCATTCTTGAATCGTGGTAAATGGGAAACTGAAAGTATGTGAGGAATGTGGTAGCGAGGGTGCTAAATGTTCCATGTGAAGCAAGAGGTTTCTCCACGTACCATTTCGCGGCCACTCCCATGAGAGTCTGTTGGAATAGCCTCAATCAAATAGTATCGTCGATGATACTATTCGATGAGCACCACAGGTGAAAGGTCATTATATGATTTCCTGGGTCTTCCGCTTGCTTGCCTTCAAACTTTGGTATGTCCAAAGGGAGCTTCATGGGCATGAGAGGCAAATTGGGGTCATGTGTGATGGGGTCATTAGTGAGCTTGGTAAAATCTAGTAGATTCAACACTGCTAAAAAGGGTGACTAGGAGGTTGACGCCATGGAAACGTGTGAAGACACGAATTTCTGGTTAGAACAAGGGTTAGTCTGTGATATACCCTGTGTGAATTCAACTGGTTTCCCATATGGGATGTGCTCCTCTACCCCCCAGGGGACGAGGGGAGAGTGATGTGCAGTGTGGTGTTGGGAGACCGATTAGGGTTCCAAACTAAGGTTACTCCAAGGAAGGAGGAACCATCTATTGTGGCAATGTTCAGTCTTTGACGCCTAAATGGAGAAAGACTTGGACCCCTCCCGATAATGGGGGGAGGTCCAAAAGATGCCTGGACCGACGAGGTTCCGTTGAAACTACTTGAGTGTCGACCAGGTTGGGTTTTGGAAAAATTCTGAGGGGATCGAGTCTGTGATAATGACAAATTTATTGCCACATACATAAAACAAAGTGAAAATGAAATTAATTTTCCATTTAACTTAATATATTTGATTAATCGAGAAAAAAATGGTTTTGTTTGTTTGCGCGTGATACTCAAAATCCTAGAAGACCTACTACATCCTCATGTTAGTGTCAGTCTAGTCATACTGCCATCAGTGATCAAAACTGCTCTTTTGCATTTGCATATTAGGTGTCTCATACCAAATAAATTTCACCATTCTGCTAGGTCATGGATTCATTGATGGTAGTAATTTTTCATCAGTTTTCCCTCATGAGGTACTTGTTGATTTTCCTCTCTATGGTCTTCAGTCATTAGTCACTTTCATTCTCAAAATAATATTAGTAGGTCATAGGATGGGTCTCATTAGTTTCTAGGGTCTCACCATGGTCTAATTAATGGGTCAAATGTCAATAAATATCAGCAAAGGCCATGAGGAAGTTAATAAACTCAAAGTCACAGCACCCGAAAGATCAAAGATTTATTTTATTCATTTTGATGTCATTTTCAACCCAAAACCATGTTTTGAGGTGAAAACATGATATTTGTCTTTATTATCGTTCATTATGTAATTCTATATCATCATGTGTAATAAGTCACAACTCAGAAGCTGCCATCTCCACAAAGTCGTCATCCTGCCTTTAGAGGAGTTTTTAACAGCATGTTCAGTGCCAAATTATCTTCCAAGTAGATCCATCAGAAGAAGCCCAAAACGAAATTTCCAACGATATACTGCACTCTTAAAACTGACTTCCGGATTGAAATTTATGCTTAAGTGAAGTAAAATTCCCTACGTCCTAATATAATCCCTATTTCTCATTTTCCCCTTAATTTTGTGTTTAAAGTTTAATATTCCCCCTAAAAATCCCTTTTCCCCCCTTTTGATGGAAAATCACATTAATACATTAATCCATTCCCAACCCACTTCCCCTCCATGCTTTTGAAACATTGTAATATAAATCAAACTTATATTTAAAACATGCCACCTTATGTTATTTCCCCGATCGCATTGCAATATCAACACAAGCGCCCCGATTGACCCGTCGTTCAAAAACTCCGATGTGATTGTGACCTCCCCCGATGGCCAAATCTCTAATTAACATCACAACCATTGATCTTACCATTTGATTCGATGGCTTACACCCGATCGGAGCATTCCCATTAGCACTTCCTAAAGCCCTTCCCCGATGGCCTACTCCCAATGGAAAAACCCCCGATTAGTGTTTGCACCGTCGATCTTGCCATTTAATCCAAAGGCTCACAGCCGATTGTGGCATTCTCATTGGCACAGCCCAAAGCCCTTCCCTGATCGCAAACTCCCAACCATTCCACAGTCGTCGATCTCCCAAATCCCATTCGACGACCCACAATTCATCGCCTCTTCCCAATCGCATCGGCCCAATTTTGTTATGCGATGCACCCCTCTTGATCTCCTGATTGCGATGGCACCGCTGATTATTATATTAAAACTATTATATTATATCCCTCTGCCTCGTCCATTCCGATTGCGATTTTAAATATGGTTCCCACCTCCTTTCCCTTCCCTTCTCTGATTCCAAAATCGCTTTCCCTTCACAAAAGGAATAATTTCATTTTAGTTTTATTTTGAATAGCATTTTATTTAAAAAGTCAGTTTTCTCCAAACAAATAAGGGAAAGCAAAGCTACAGTCAAAGGCCGAAGAGCTAAAATAAGAAAATATTGTTACAACAGTAGCAAAGTAGGAAATTCGCTTTCAGATTGCCTATTTTTCCTTCATATAACATAACAGTGAAATCTCCAAGTGGTCAAATGTAATGTTGTCCCTTATTTTCAGGGGCAGATTGTTGTATTTCTTTTCTATGATTGCACTTCAGTTTTTTAGCGTCAGAACAACTCCCTTTTTCTGTGGATCCATGTTCCCACATTTCAGCTTATTTATTGTAATTGTAAATCATTAGTCCAGCTCTGAAGTCAATAATCTAGCAATAGGGGAACAATGTGGAAGAACATTTTGCACTCCATTTTACAGTTTGACAAGGATTAATAAGAGATGCAACTCTGATTTGTGGGATCATTGTGGTATGAGGTTTAGCATGTGTCTCTCTCCTTTGTCTCATGTGTAAATTGTTATGTTTCACCTCTCATTCATAAACATTTCTTTTTGAATTCTTTTAAGATAGAAAGGTAGGATCCATTTTCATGCCCTACCTTGGGAAATCATTCATCCTCTGTGTTGTTATTTTGTTTGACAAGGATCCATTTATTGTGCCCTTTTCAACTCCTCACCAGTATTTCCATCCCATCCTTATTTAATTTTAATTGCTAATTCTCTTGCCTATATTGCCCCATGAAATACCCTGTGTCCTGATTTAATTCCCAGTTTCAACTGTCCTTTTTAATCCCACACATCCCTGAAATTCATTCATTTTGTCAAAATTATTTCCTATCATTTTACCTAGCCTAATATCAGTCCACTTTTGTGTTTTATTGAATATATATCTTTACAAAGAGAGCCCTCTCCAGTCCCTGTAGGGCTAGCTACAAGGCTGAGCATGGTTTAGTTGTTACCTTGTGTTGCCCTTTTCAGCTTGGTGTCCAATTCAAGAGCTAACACCTCACACACTCAAAATTAACTGAGGCTTGAGAGGATTTATTGTGAGTGTTGGCACAATGTCCCGTAAGAGTTGGCTACGCCCCCAGTCAGGTGAAGAGAATCAACCAACATAAGGGTAGAGGGTCTAGCAATTTCCTACACCATTACCTAGAGGGTAAAGGATGCCCTAGTTTTGGCCACTAAGAACCATCGTCCCACGTGAGCCTTCAAGTTAGTCAGCTAATAGTACTAAGTATCAGCTGGGTCACATAGCCCCAACTGATACTGCATGCACTCCGCCTAAGCTTAACCCCCTCTGAATCGGATCTCTGTCGCGCTCGGGTTTTCTTTTCCATGGGATGATAGTTGGATTTAAGACTCCTTAAATACACAACTTCTATGTTCCAATGTGAAGTGTGATCAAGGTGGCTTATTATATGCCTACCCCCTTGATCCTAAATTAATCTATAAATTCTCTTGTGTCCACTATGGGGAGAATTTAGTGAATTGGTTTAAGTTACTTTTAGGTGGCTTTCTTTTCTTAGTGGGTGAATGTGTGTGATTTTATGGTGAAAAATCTCATAATTTGAACATATGGATATCGGTGATCCTTTACAAAATTCCCCTAGTTAAACTATGTGACATTGTTCCTTGCTCAAATGGAAAGCATTTGCGGATAATGGGCCACTTCCAAATCTTCCTAGTTAGTCTATGTGAGTGACTAAAGGGAGATGGAGAATCACGAATGTAGAGAATTCATATGCTTGTCTAGGGTCACCAAATGGTGCAAAGATAACAAAGATTATTTGCTCTAATTGGTGATCCAATCGTAGTCCTGCAATTTCCTAAATGCAAAAATTGAGTTTAAACTAAATAATTTCTACACTAGCTTATGCATATCTAGTCTTGAGCCACTTACTTGGACTAGTTAAACTAAGTGTGCATACTAGAATGTGAAAAAGACATAAATTGTTTGGAAAGAAATGGTTAATTTGCCCCCTACTTAAACTATGTGAACACTTTTTGCAAAAACCAACTTAAATGAAAACTAACTAAATTCCTATAGAAAGCAGCAAAAAGTGAGTTCTCAGAAGCTATGGCGTATCAACATAGCTGTTAGCAGATACATTAGGGGCTACCCAATACACTTACAAGCAGAAAAAATGTAGAAAATAGGGAGAAAAAATCTCTTTGCAATTTTCACGCAAAAGCCCTTGACAGGTGTGCCTTATTGGGCACAGGTCAGTCCTGAACGCGTGCAATGCGCTTCTATGTGGAAAAAATGCACGCATAAATCCTGCAAGTAAAAGATTAGGAGCAACCTTCTTCGGTTTTTCACTTCAGTGAGTCTAGGTACTGCAAGATGGGTCAGAGGACTGTCAGCTCCACTCGAGCATAGACAAAGGGTCTCTTGCAAAAGAGGGCACAACCACATAAACTTGGAACACGTCAGTGGAGTCACCAATCCTGTTGTTGTGGATTAGTCACACGGGTGTACGAAATTTCAGAAGCTTAGAGAGTATGGTCTACTCTATAAACTATTAGTAACAGGAAAAAAGTGGGGGAGCTCAAAAGGATAAAACTTAATGGAAATAGTATGTTGAAGTATGCTCTGGTTAAACTAAAACTAAAAACACAAATATACAGAAGCTATATAAATAGTTCTAAATGATGATAATGCAAGCAATGGATCAATGGCATCTTCTTATTAAACATTCGAAATGGAGAAGAAATTTACCCACTTGCCAAAGGGCCCCTAGGCAATGAATCTAGGTCCCAATGCAAGGATGTTGCCTTCCAAGCTCTGCCTCTGATGCAGTCTCACTCTCTCTCTCTGCTATGGTGGACTAAGATGTTAGGTGGCCAAATATCGAGTCCTCTTTAGCTCTAGCTTCGGGTTGCACACAATACTGGTGTTTCTTGGGAAACTTTGGCCAGCATAACATTGTGATCACCATTTCTTCATCTCTTGGTGGGTTTATATAGGTGAGCTTCAAATCCTCCTTCCCTCCCTTGGTACATGATGGATGGTGACTCAAGTGAGAGGTGTGATTCCATTGTGTGCTCAAATATTCTTTTGTGTGCTCACATAATGTCTAAGGAGGTGTTGGTGGCTGTCCTTAGGTGGCTTTCACGTAACGAGTAACTATCCTTTGCTTGGTGTTGTCCCGGAAAGTGACTTTTTTCCATTTCCAAGAATGCGCGCTTATTAGGAAAAAAGGTGCGGAGAAGGCGCTCATCTCAAAGGATAAAGTGCACATTTGAGCATTTATGACTAGATCAAATCCGATTTTCTCAAAACCTTAGAGATTTTAAATACTTCTTGATTCCATAATGTATTCTTGTCCTATAAATCCTTCGGCTCGACATTAATTGATGTCGTCTTCTGCTGTATGATTTTCCAATGTTAACGCCCATAGATGAATAAAATCCACTTTTTTTGTGTGAATGTGGGTTCGTAGATAGAATATTAATGTTATGATGTAGTGGATCACCTTATTAATGAAGGAAGAGTGGAGATCATGAACCACTAATAAGGAAGATCATGGAGATGATGGAGGATTCAAAGTAAGATCATGGAGAGAAAAAAGTAAGATCATAGGGCAATAATAATGAAGTGATGGAGGGAGTGGTGTATTAAATGCACACATAATGGAGGAGTGGAAATTAAATGCATAGGTAATGGAGATCATGGAGAGACAAGGCAGTCTTCATGGAGGCTAGTGGCCACGTGTTCAACGCAGTTATGAGGAAGGTGAACGTAGCCATAGAAGGAAAATTTTAGAATTGGATTTTAGATTTGGAATTGTGATTTGACATTTCTTTGCACGTTTCAATTGTTTAGCTAAGTCTGTAGGAACATAACCCTTACCCATGGGGGAATTCATGTGCCTACTCTGGGAAGGTATCTTTGAACAACCATTCATCATTAGGAATTGGTGCCACATTCAGCCCCTCTTTAAAGCACATACATCTTCGCGAATTACGCATTCCTGCTTGAGGGTTTGAGAGGAGGAAGGTAGTTCTTGGAATTTCAGCTAAGAAAATAATGGAGGATTCATGCTTTCACCTTGTTCTCATATTTCAGTCTTCCAGGAGCAGCATATTGACATCTAGCATCAGGCCATCATTTTATACCTCCATGTAGCAACAGTTCCTTAAGGAATTTCGTAGTCCAGTCTTGTAGATCCAATGAAGGAAGGAAGTTCCAAGAATTTCAGCTTGGAATCCTATGAGGGGTCTTTCCCTAAATTTCAAGAGATAATTTCCATGAGTTGTGAGCATTATTTCATCATACAAAAATAGGCTATAAATTCAACCTCCTTGACAACGCATTTTAGTCCAACAGTTGTGCAATTTGCAGCTGCAAATTTAGCAGAGGAAGGAGGAGCTAGATCTTGAACTTCTAGGTTGAGAATCTAGAGAAGGGATCAACCCTTCAAGCATTGAGCTGATTGCATCTTATTGTAGCCATATTTACCTTCAGTTCAAGTTGTAGATCTACATACCCAATATTTGTATATTGTAGGCCCTAGGAGGGTGATTTTCCAAGGTTCTCCAATATGGAAATTCTTTCTGGGTTATTTTGGGTTTTCATCATAGAGCCTAGATCTGAAATCCTAGCATCATCTGAGCTCCATAATAGCTTGATATATACATCTATTTTCGGTCGAAATTTGTAGTCCTAGTATTTCCACCAGGGACAGCACAGTATGGCCTCCAGTAGATTAGCAGTTACACAATTCGTTCATTGAGAGGACTTCAAGGTCACTCTAGCCTTCTATATTGGCTTTAGTGTTGCGTTTTTTAGCACCGTTGTACTTGTTTATCCATCTCCTTATTAATAAAATGGCTCAGATATTCTGCATATTTGTACAGTGTGTTTAGTTCATTTGGTAATTGTTGCAGTTTCTAGATATTTTGTTTTGTATTACCGCCTTTTCATGTTTTGGGATATTACAGTTCGTAATTTCCCTATTATAGTTATTAATAATTCCCCTATCCTAACTTTGGGTAAGGTCTGTGCTGTAGTTGTTGGTATGGTCCATGTTGTAACTGTTGATAAGGTCCTTGCTGGAACTGAGGGTAAGGAACTTGTTGCAATTTTTGGTATTGTCCCTATTGTAACTATGGGTAAGGGCATTTTTGGGATTTCTAGTAAGGGTTAGCAAGTATAAGAGGATATGTTCTAGATTTCCCCCAAAAAAGTGTTGGGACCATAATACATTTGGGGTGCTACCTGCAGATTGGTCAAAACATATTACAGTGGGATTTGAGGTTATTGAACATACGATTATTGAACATATGGCTGCTGATAAGAAAGTGAGTCACAAAAAGGTATGTTTTTACCCTTATTTTAGCTTGATAAATCATTTAATTTTATGGATTTATCTTTACTTTTAGAAATAATTTTGAATAAAATATTGTGAAAGTTGAGTAAAATTAACTATTAAAAAATTGCATGATTTTAGCACAAAACCCAACTTTTTCTTTCCTTTATGTGCAGAAAATCAGAATTGGACAATTTTTGTTCAATTGATGAAACAACAGCTCCAAAGAAAGAGAGAAGTCCGCTTCTTGATTGTGTGGGATAGTGAAAGATAGGGAGGATCGTGCTAATTTTATAATATAAATCCGATTGTTAGTTGCAAAATCCTAAGGATCTCTTGATCCTTAGGATTCATTTTCATCCAATATTTTTTCTATTAGGCTATATAACGCTGATGGGTGAAACTTATTGTAATAATAATGAATAATTGATAATAATATTTTGAGGAACATTAAACATTAAATTTCACCCTCGTTATTATTATTGTATTAACAATAGAGATACGACGTTGTTGTACCTTTATTACTGTGATTAATGAAAAACACATAGTTTTCCTTTTAATTGTGTTTTGAGCGTTTTCAGTAGTAACTTCTTGGGGGATTTGGGCCCGGTCACTGGGAGTTTTTTTGCTTCTTTGTGCCATAATTATTTCCTTCTTTTCTGCAATTATTGGTTACTGTGCTTTCATAGAATTTAGTTAATTTCATCGTTGTGTGATGTTAGCATTAGTCTTTACAGTTTACCTTTATTTTTGAGTAGATATTTAGATGTCATTACCTTTACATTTGAATATTGTTCTTTGATGAATTTGTTATATTAAGCCACATGTTACACTTAACTTATATCCTTTCTTATTGACGTTAGAGATTGAATGATGAATTAATGATATTTCTAGTTAATTATTGAGAGATTAATTGTTGTTCATTTGTTGTAATCTTTGTTTTCATCAAATTAGTTACTACAGATTCCATATAGTAATATTTTAAGTGTGATTTCCTTTAAAATGCATATTTTTGAGTTAATTTTCCTTACAAGTCAATTATGATTGGATCTAGATTTATGGTTTGAATATGCTTTAAGATTTTTTCTTGAAATTGTTTTAAATGATTGAACTTCAAGAATTAGAGATTGATTATTGCAATGATTGAGTAAAGTTTAGAATCATTTAGTTCTGAAACAACCTCCAATTTCATTGGATAGACAGTGCCAACACTCTTGAAATAAATAGATGCATCCCAGGTTGATAATTAATGTAGGTATCAATATTGATTTATATAGTCATCGTAGTGCACCAACATTTTTATGCTATTGTCGGGAAGAGTGTTAAACAATGATTATCTTTTTGAATTGTATTGCAGTGAAGAATTGGGTATTGAAAACAGGAGGTAATAACATGCGTACCAAAAAGTAAAATGGTTTCGCAAGAGCCCGCTCTCAGCAGATACATAGAGGTCAAGTAGGAATAGATGTTTTTTTTATGAATGACTAGGAATAAAAAGGTAGGAACATATATGAATTCACCACCTAAATACACCAATCCTAAGGGATCGGTGACCCTTGGAAGCTCATTATTTATAGATGAAATCATAAGAAAATCAGAATCTCAGGCGTTCATAGGACTCCAAACAAGATCTAGAGAAAGCCCTACCATAATCCCTCAAGAAGCAAGCTCACCATATACATTTCACGCCTAGATCCATAGTAAAACTAAAGGGTCTGAAAATAGCTTTCAAATTACAGATATTTTTCATTATGTTCCTTCACAGGAGGGAAATTCATGCAATCTACAAGAAGGAGAGCAAGAAACTAGTGGTGTTGTAAGAACAGAGCTAGAACCAATAGAAGCTAGACCACTCGAGATCTCGGTTGAAGGAAAGATACCCGATATACCAGATCAAGGTAATGCTATAAGACCCTTACCAAATATAACTACCAGTCATGTCCAAATCAAACTTTTAGAACAAGAGATTCCTGAAGGTTATTGGCACATATTTGTCCAGATGGCACAACAACAGCCTCAAGGACAGATATCAATGTTAGAATATCCTATCGTCAACTTAGTCACTAGCACCCCAATGAAAGAAATTACTTTGTAGAGCATCTCGACTTTCCATGGTCTAACCTTAGAGGACCTAGATGCTTTCTTATTTAATTTCAATGTTTTATGTAAGGGTTATGATTATACCACTAATCCCCAGAAACTAAAAAAATTTCCCTCTACATTAAAAGGAGAAAATTTTCGATGCTTTATGGGGGTTGGTGGAGGAACAATTAACTCTTGGGATCAAATGAAAACTTCCTTTCTTACTAAATATCAATATTATTGTAATACTAGATATTTGGAATATGAAATTTTTAAGATGTATGCAGAAGATGATGAAACTGTAGAAGAATATGTTGAACAGTTTCAATATAAATTACAAAGGTCTTTTTATGCTGCATTATCTAAAGTTGTTTTAAAAGTAACAATGATAAAAGTAATGAAATATGAATGGAAATAAATGTTAAATTTAATGGGAAAAGGAGATATTTATCAGGAAAATTATGATGATGTTGTTCAACTATGTATCAGGTGCTCTCGAGGAAGTACATGCATCAAGCCAACTGGGCGAGAGACTATTTCCAGAAATAGTAAATTCTTGATGGGAGTGTGACCTGACTGTAGATGAAATACCTTGGAGGATTATAAAACCGATATCTTGGGCGCCCTCACAACACAGTTAGACATCCTCCAAGCTAGGCAGAAGAAATATGAAGTTGAAAAAAAGTTAGCCATCTTCTTCCCACGTTTCCGAAAGAAGCACAGTCAGTGGGAGTGTCTATTGGAAAATATCCAGAAGTGTGCTATTTGCACTAAGGATCATTCAACTGAGTAGTGCCCTTCACTTCCAGGATTAAAAGAATTGTTTAAAGAGGCCGAAGAAGGAGAAGAACCAGTGTATTTAATGAACCAGCATCGGCAATGGAAAACCCGACCCACGACTATGTCGCAAGACCCATCTCAGTTATTTTCTTCTTCACCATTTAATCAATACCAGAATTCTCGAGTAGCATGGCAAGGCCAATCGCCTTTCTCTACCTGGAAGTCCCAACCATTTCCTATTTCACCCTAGATGAACCATCCCTTTGCAGGTGTTGGAAGGCCGAACTCTCATTTTTCTTCTTCTTTTTGGAAAAACACAATTAATAATCCATACCCTTCCTAGTGGCCTCCTTCCACTTCAAAAAACCCAAAATAGTATTTAAAATTGCATCGACCTCTAGGGATAACCAATCCACCTATGGGGACTGGTCCTCAACCTCAACATACATTGGCAACTCCATATCAATTGCAGCAGAATCCTCAACCTCCTATGCATCCTCAATTACCATCTCAACCAAATCCAAATCCCAATAACAAACCAGTTCAGCTGGTGCAGATTGTTGAAAACTCAGACCTTGAGATACAAAAAGTAGAATGTAAAAAACTTAGGCTAAGGTCAGGACACATTATTACCTCTTTGGAAAATAAAAATCAACAACAAAATGAGTCAGAAACACAAGCCATAACCAAACCTTTGACTTTGACCAACATAGAAAAAATAGGGAGAAGACACAGTGGAACAACAAGATTTTGAAAAGATTATAACAACTCCTCCTTCATTCCCTGAAATATTAGAAATAACCAAGACAATCATTTATCCAGACTTTTATATTTTAGGGGAACTCAAAAATTTATGTACTAAAATTCCTCTCCTCCAGGTTATCCAAGATATTACTATTTATGCTAAGACAATTAAAGAGCTATGTGTGAAAAATCCTCCGAGGAAACCAAAAAATTCACCAACTATCCATGTTGTAGGGACCTTATCTGATCTTATTTTAGACAGGGAGACACTAGTCAAATACGAATATCCAAGGAATCCCATAGTTACAATTCAAATACATGGGTACAATTTTTCGAACACACTATTCGACTTGGATGAAGCCATTAACATTTTAATTGCTAAAACCGGTCGGGAACTTGTTATTACAACTCTAGAACCGACCACTACTTTACTAGAACTTGCTGATCGATCGGTCATTAAACTAGAGGGAACCTTCTAGGAAATTATAGTTTATGTTGACACATGGGATTACCCAGTGGATTTTCTAGTTATCAAAACTAAAATGAAATTAGATGGGCACCCTTTATTTCTGGGTCTACCTTAGTTAGCAAGAAATGATGCTTATATAGGTTTTCGTGAAGGAAATATGACTATTTCAAAAGGAAATATTGTAAAAAATCGTGTTTTATATCCTCCTTCTCAACCAAGTTTGTCCATTTTGAAAGCTCACATACATCCACTTGCATACGTAGAAACAAATATCCATTCAACTCTTACAGTAGAGGAAGTGCTTGAGTTCAAGAATCAAATTGAAGATGATGTAATTAATAATTTTATTAATGAGTCAGTTACAGTGAATAATCTAAAATGTCAAATGTTGAAAACAATTCTTGAAAATGAAGCCCAAGAAGACTCTTTGAAAGATGTCGATGATCATCTTATATCAACAATTGTTGTTCATAATAGTCGACCTATTGAAATTGAACAAGTCAAGAATTTGAACATTAATGGAAATTTTGACAGTGACCAGCAGCAAAGGCTTATTCAGATTTTGCAAAAATATAAGGGGGCTTTTGGATGTGAATATCCACACATGACGGGCATTGACCTTCAATTGTGTACACACCAGATCTACACTAAAAAGGATGCTCATCCTATTCAGCAACCTCAATGCAGATTAAACCCACATCTTAGAGATATCATAAAGAAAGAATTGCAGATGTTGTTGGAAGCAAATTTTATTTATCCTATTTGGGATAGTTGGTGGGCATCCCCACTAGTGGTTTTTCCCAAAAAGAATGGGAAATGGAAGATTTTTCTGGACTACAGGGAACTGAGCAAGGCCATGCAAAAAGACCACTCCCCTCTTCCATTTATTGATCAAGTTCTTGATATGCTAGCAGGAAAACAATTCTTTTCTTTTCTTGATGGCTTCAATGCCTACAACCAGATCCTAATCTCCCCTGAAGATTAATAAAAGAGAAGATTCACCTGCCCCTGGGTACATTTTCCTTCATAGTGTTACCTTTTGGTTTATACAATGCCCCAACTACATTTCATATGGCCATAATCAGTATTTTCACTGATCTGATAAATGAGGGACTCAATTTTTATATGGATGATTTCACCCTCTATGTGGATGACTTCGAGAAAGTGCTACAAAACATAGAGAAAGTTTTGGAACGATGCATTACTACCAAGCTATGTTTGAGTCACGCGAAATGTCACATGATGATGACAGAAGGCATGGTTCTGGGACACTACATTTCTACAGATGGAATACAAGTAGAACCACTGAAAATTGAGGTAATTATCATGATACCTACACTCTGTACTCAAACCGAGGTACATATATTCCTTGGATATACAAGATACTATTGCAGATTTATAGAGAAATTTTCATGAATAGTTGCACCTTTGTATTCTTTAACAAGAAATGTTGAATTTAAATGGCCTCACAAATGAGACATTTCCTTTACATATTTGAAGAAGTTAGTCTCGACTGCACCATTATTACAAGAACGCAATTGGTAATTACCTTTCCATATTTGTGAATATATGTCAAATACAGTAATAGGAACTATCCTTGGGCAAGAGGAGGACAAAAAGCCCTATGTTATCTATTATATCAGTAAAAATCTCACTTCTACTGAACTCAATTATACAGTAATAGAAAAAGAATTTTTACCTGTTATTTACACCATAAACAAGTTTAGACATTATATAATAGGCTATCAAAAATTTCAATATATTGATCATTTCGCCATTAGATTCTTAAGAAACCAATTAGTAATCGGTGGGTAACTGGTTAGTTGTTACTTTTGTAGGAGTTTCATATTACCATTAAATACCATCGAGGGAAAGAAACCCCAGTTTCATATTTCTTGTCTCGGGTTCCAAAGACAAACTATTCGTTAGTAGTAGCTGATCAATTTCCAAATGAACATTTATTCGTTATAGCAGTTAAGTCACCATGGTATGTAGATGTGGAAAACTATGTGCCAGTAGGAAATCTACCAAGGCACCTGACAGCTAAAAAAGGTATCATATTTTCCATCGTAATGCCTGATTTTCTTGGATTGGTGGATACCTTTTTCACATGGGGTCTAATATGCAAATATGAAGATGCATCGATGAAGATGAAGTTTACAACATTTTGAAGGCTTTCCATGATGAACCGTATGGCATAAATTTCGCACATCACAGGACCAAACATAAAATATTACAGATGGGCTATTACTAACCCACTATCTTTAAATATGCCAAGAAGTATGTCTAGGCTTGTGATAGATGCCAAAGGATGGGTTTTCTTGGTCAATCCGATGAGATGCCGCTACAACCATAATTAGTAATGGAACCTTTCGAAAGGTGGGCGTTGGATTTTTTTGGCCCATTCAATCCACCATCAAACCCACAATCCTACATACTGGTTCCTACAAAATATGTAACAAAGTGGGTAAAAACAGTAGCCTTGCCAAGAGCTATGTAAGAAAATGTAATTAATCTTCTTTTTGAGTTATTTGTGAAGTATGTTTTACCCAGGGAAGTGATAACAAATGGAGGGCCACAATTTGTAGGACATAATATTACAACCACTCTATGGAACCATCATATTACACATAGAGTCACTTCTTCATATCGCGTGCATGAAAATAGGTAGGTTGAAAGCACCAACAAGATCCTTGAGGTGATTTTAACCAAAACAGTTTCAACACATCGGCGGGACTGAGCTGCTAAACTGCCAGAGGCCTTGTGGGCCTATCACACAACTTTGAAAAGTACTACTTATTATTCCTCTTGCCAACATGTATTTGGAGAAGAAGCTATTTTTCCTATTGAATTTGAAATAAATACTCTTAGAACAGCTCAAGAAGTGGGACTGGATGTGACAGAGGCCCAAAAAAAATGACGTCAACAATTAAATGAATTGGATGAAGCACAGATATTTTCCCTACAATGTACAACAATTATTCAACAACAATGGGCTAAGTGGTGTGACAATATTATTAAAAAGAAGACGTTTCAAAAAGGAGACTGGGTGCTCCTCTACGATTCCATATTTCAACACTTTCCAAGTAAATTGTGGACAAGATGGCTTGGCCTATATGAGATTCAAAAAGTGCACAACAATGGCATTATAAATCTGATTACCATCAATGGATCTGGTTCTCCTTTTCTGGTGAATGGACACCAGATACATCTTTATTACAAGCCACACACCAAAGATTATTTTTTTCTAGAAGGTACTCAACGATCCCACTTTGCAAATTTTAGTTGCAGAGAGTGATGACCCGACAACTTCACTTTCATGAAATTTTTTTATTTCCAAGCTATAAATAATGTATATATTTTCTCTGCAAACATATCTTATTAATTTTCTGCTTTCTATTTTTATTTGTATGATTGAATTAGAGTAAGCATTGTTGTATAAATGAGCAGATTTTTTCTTAGAAAAAGTATTGTTTTAAACAATTGTTGTTCCAATTGAACAATTCTTGTTTCTTTTATCAATTGAGTATTTCACCATTGTTATTCATTTTTCTGTGAACAATTTTTTTTCCGTTAATCAGATAGTTACCGCTCCTTTCTTAAAATGAACAAAAATAATTTATTCTTACAATTTGTGTATTTTACAGTTGCTATTTCCTTCCTATATAGCACAACCGATGTTTCTTTTATGTTTTGAGTGTGTCAGAGTTGTTGTTCCTTTTTACTGACTTTCACAAACAGTCATTTTTCTATAAATTTCATAGCCTCTATCTAGTTAAATGAAGAGTTGTTGTTCAATTACATAAACAGTTGATGTTCAGTCCACCGCACAAGTGCCATTTCGTTTTCGATCGAACAACCATCTTTTAATCTCACATTATTTACTGTTTTTCTATGCACGCCATCTTTTTGGTTGGAAATTCACATTTAATTATAAAAAATCATTTACATTAACAAAATTATGACTTTTAACCTTTGATGATTATCTTTATTCTAAAATTTCCATGGTTCATCTATTAAATGACTTGCTGGATGTCTCTTCTATGGATATATCATAAAATGATTCACTATCTATTTCAACACCATGATAATTTGTCTTTCACGCTTTCAATTGATAATTCCATTTGGTATGATGATATAGGGGAAAAGGAATAAATTTTTTTGGCATTCTTTTACTTCTCACACCATCCCTGACCCTTAAAGAGTTAATGAACCTCCTTAAACTTGTAAATAACAATTTGGAAACATAATTCATAAAAAAATTCTCAAATAGGATATGAGGTCTCATTACAAGCCAACCTACCATGATCATAAGGAATGAAAAAGTGACATTCCCATTATGACTACCACACCAGGTTGATGGCCTTTCAGATATTTAAAATGTCGAAAGGACGGAAGGTATCATCACGAGCTAGCCTAATCATTTTTTTATGCCCTCGTGAATGGAATTGTGATTATCTGGTTACCACACTAGCACAGTGATCTATTTGTAGAAATTTACAATCCATCAAAGTCCTAAGTGGCTCATTCTTGGGTTAAAAGGCAACCTTTCCAAGGCCATAGATGCCTGCTGGAAGCAGTGGTTGTGCATGTGGTATTGAAGTCCTATTTTACATTCCCAATTATTCCATATCCTAATATTCCCTATTCAGTCATTTCCATGGATGAATTTACCAGTGTATAGCATTTATATTTATTAACTAATATGCATGGTAAACTTTATAATGTGAATTATATCAATATTGTATGAAAAATTGACACCAAAAGTCATTATTATGGTCATCTTGCCATATTTCATTATACTTATTCACCAAAGGTAAATCATTTCTCATAATCATCATTTACATGCTTTATCTATTTTTGATCATTTTCTAAACCAATTTTATGATTTTTCGTTCCCACCTCTTGGACTGCTCTGACCATTTCGTATTGTATTTCCACTACTCTCACTGTTCTCTGCCATATTTTTCAAACCCATATCTTTTTCCTTGCTTCGAGGACATGGATGCCCTTTTCTGACTAGGGGATAAGGTATGTATTATGGGAAAGTATGCGAAGTAATTACCAAATTCCACCATAAATTTTTGATGTGAAAAATAAGATCATTGCACAATTCTTGATTAAAACCTTTAGGTACAGTTTATTTATGTTGTTCCAAATAGTGAAAAATTGTAGAAGTTGCATGAAAAAGTGTGAATTGGTCACAGAAGAACAACAACCATGGGAGGTATCTCTATTCGCAGCAAGTCTACATTACTGCAATTAACAAAGCAAGCTTAAAAAATTCTCTAGCACGCCAGCTGGATATAGTACCTGGTCAAGTTATAGGTATTGCTCAATGAAGTTGCGCTTCAATTTTTGAAAAATATGCAGAATGGATGCACAACTGTTAAGGGCAGAAGTATAACAATTTCCTAATAATTTATAGTTCAAGTCTATGGATTACTAATAGAGGGTATCAAATGGACTAAAATGCATGTTCAACTGCATGAAGCAGTTTCTGTATTTAAAGAACCCGATGAAGAATTGATACACAATGGCAAAGGCATTCATCGTGTTTCTTTGAAGGAATGGTGGCGAGAATTGGCAATAATCATTCAGAAATATATCACTTTTAGTGGCCATCAGGATGTGGTAAAGTCTAGACAACTCAAACTGTTAAACATACTTAGATAGAAAATTGTAGTTAATTTGTTGTTCTTTTTAAATTCTTTACTACATGATGTTGTTAGTCGAGTAAGGAAATCCAAAAATCGACACGCTACCATTAGCCACCATGGCCTAATTAATCTTATCATTCTTCACGAACTAGCCCAACACCAATTAACATAGGATAACTTTGTAAACCCTACTTTACCCTCATCAGAAGAAAACCCACGAGATGCACAGACAGATGAAGTAGTTGGCCAAAGTGCAGGGAATTCAGGTACTAAACAACAAAATTATGAGAAATAAACTGTAAAAGTAAATATTCGAAAGAGGAAATGAAAAAGGAGAACCTCTCCTTTAGCCTATGTCGCAGCAAAACAAATATGTTCTGCAATGTTAAGATAACTACAAAATACTGCAGATTTGATAGATGAAGCAGGATCATCTCATACACCCCTTGCAAGCCCACAAAATGATTTTCCACAAGATGATGAGGAGGAGATGACCCAAGTTTTGGAAAACTTGGGACACTCTTTGAAGAAGGGAGTCAATTTGAACACTCTCCAGGATAGGACCATTCCCTTATCTAGTCTTTCTCTACCGGTATTTTAGGTCATACAGAAATCTCACTAACTCTTCAAGAAATGGAGGCTTCGCACGTACAATCAGAACCAATTCCCTGTGTCACATGAACATCCTGAGTTAGAAATTCATGAAGAAAGGAACTCTTAATTAGAAAACCAATCTAGAGATACCATTCTAGTAGAGCATGGCCCTAATCATAGCATAACTTCTCTTTTACCGGAGAAAGATACCATTTTTTCTTCTCCAATTAAAAACCCTACAATGAAGGCAGAGGAAACATGCATTTCAAGGATGAAGATACCGAGTAAAAGAATATGAAGATGAATAATATGATTAAACGATTGAGAAAATGGTCAAAGGAAGCAAACAAGGCCCAAAGGATAAAAGTGGATCTTGAAACCACCGGCACCCAGAGTGAATACCTCCTACAAACCACTAGAACTCAAACAAATAAATTCTATACCAGATATATTGGGACCCAGACTGAAGGTATTTGTGAGATTCAGATAGATTTTTTGATGGATTCTAAGGATGTTGTTGTTCAAACATATTTTACAGAAGTTACTCAAATAAATGGATGTGTTTCTCAAGAAACAATCAATGTTGTAGAAATAGTTGTTCAACCCAACTAAGTGATAACCTATGATAATGTGGCTTAGACTGTAGAAACACCCTGTTATGTTCCTTTGGTAAAGGAAGCTACCATCTGAAAATTGCAATGAGAATTGATGGAAACCTGACATGTTTTGGCTCAGTACCAAAAAGAGGTAGTACCCATGCAGAAACATCAGGAATTGTTGAAGAAATTTGATGAACTAACTGCAACAGAGGATGATACTTTTTCTAGTCTCATAAGTGAGCAAGAGAATGTAAAGAAAGTACAAAATCAACTCCATAAAGTCAGGAAGAAAATCAAAATTATTTGTTCTATGTATTTCGATGTTTTGTCTTGTATGTCACCATCCACCAATTATGCGCTATTTCTACTTGAGATATATTTTCTACTGAATATTAAAGTCGTCAAAGCTGGTGAGCCACCTGAGTTCAAATCTACTCCAGATTTGATTAAACGTTGCTAGGAACAGAACAAGCTGGTAAAAATTTTACTCTATGAGGTATATTTGCATAAATTTTTCTTGGATGATGAGAGAGATGATAATCCTAGCCCCTTCATTGGGGATGTCCAGTTTTAATTATTCCTTTCATTTTCTTATAACCAAATTAAGTGGTTCGATGCCTACAATACTTTCTAGAGAACGAAACATGATCTAGAATTGTGGGTTAGAGGAGAACTTACCAAGCCTTTATGTCTTTTTATTCAGCATAAAAGGTTCATGGAATAGCTGAGGGTTATGACCAAATTGGGTTCTTTCCATAAATATACTATAAGGCAGGGGTAGAATATTTTCATGACATCAAGGGAGAAAATATGGTAGTAGCAAAACATAGATGGAATGCTTCTACCAACAGTGTTAAAAACCGAGAGTCTTTCAGTTACAGGAATTTCAAATTTTTTGCCACTCGTATAGATTTGTACAAAAATATCATTTTATGTATGGGCCTTACCTATTATATAGTTGTCCCATCATTTCGTATCCTCCTGATGGGTATGATGTTCATTATGAATTTCTAGAATGCCACAAGGGTTTTGCTTTTGTAATGCTCAAGAAAAAGAATGATTTTAGGTTTTACCAGGAAGAGACTTATCCTACCTACTCTCTAACACACTCACACCTTAATTATCTTGTTACATGGGGACAGGCATAAAGGTAAGCATGGGAGTATGTTGAGTCATAGAAAAGGTATGTTTTTACCCTTATATTAGCTTGATAAATCATTTAATTTTATGGATTTTTCTTTACTTTTGGAAAAAAATTGGAAGAAAATATTGTGAAAGTTGAGTAAAATTAATTATTAATAAATTTTATGATTTTAGCGAAAAAAACTAACTTTTTCTTGCCTTTATGTGCAAAAAATCAGAATTGGACAATTGAAGTTCAATCAATGAAAAAAGAATGCCAAAGAAAGAGAGAAGACCACTTCTTGATTGTTCGGGCTAGCGAAAGATAGGGAGGATCATGCTAATTTTATAATAGAAATCTGATCGTTAGTTGCAAAATCATAAGTATCTCCTGCTCCTTCGGACTCTTTTTCATCCATTAGTTTTCCTATTAGGCTATATAACACTGATGGGTGAAAAGGATTGTAATAATAATGAATAATTTATTATAATCTTTTGAAGAAATTCACACTTTAACTTTCACCCTCATTATTATTATTGTATTAACAACAGAGCTATGGTGATGTTCTACCTTTATTACTGTGATTAATTAGAAACATAGATTTTTCCTTTTAATTATGTTCTGAGATTTTTCAACAATAACTTCTGGAGGCTTTGGGCTTGGTCGCTGAGAGATTTGCTGCTTATTTGTGCCATATTTATTTCCTTCTTTTACGCAATTATTGAGTACCGTTCTTTCATAGAATTAAGTTAATTTTATCGTTGTGTGATAGAATTAGTATTTACAATTTAACTTTATGTTTGAATATATATTTATACATCATTACTTTTACATTCGAATATTTTTCTTTGATGAATTGCTTAGATTAAGCCATGTGTTACACTTAATTGCTATTCTTTTTTTATTGATGAAAGATATTGAATGATGAATTACTGTTATTTCCAGTTAATTATCGAGTAATTTATTGTTGTTCATTTGTTGTATTCTCTCTTTTCATCAAATTAGTTACTGCAGATTCCAGATAGTAATCTTTTAAGTGTGGTTTCCTTTAATGCATATGTTTGAGTTGATTTTCCTTACAAGTAAATTATGATTGGATCTATATTGATGGTTTGAATATGCTTTAAGATTTGTTCTTGGAATTTTTTTGGATCATTTAACTTCAAGAATTAGAGATTTACTATTGTGAAGATTGAGTAATGTTGAGAATAATTTAGTTCTAAAACAACCTCCAATTTCACTACACACACAATGCGAACACTCTTGAAATAAACAAATGCATTCCAGGTTGATAACTAATCAAGTTATTAATATTGATTTATATAGACATCTTAGTGCACCAACATAAATTTTAGTCAAGGAGACTTGATGACCTTGTAAAGGTGTCCCCATGATAGAACTTGACACAAATGAAACTAACGTTCCACCTAGGTTAGAGATAATGACACTTGGCTAGCCTGCCCTTGAGGTGGGTCCATAGTTTTTGTTTTTCCCACCATAAATAAAAGGTACATAGGGTTTCCCCCCATTTAGTGGAATATATGAACCCATAGGTTGACTACTCAGAGGAGGAACTGTGGTTACCACCTCTACAAAAGGCATAAGAGAAATCTATGTTTGACCTATCGTCAATGTAGGTTGGGAAGTACGTAGTGACATGCTTGGACCAAATGATCTAGTGGTAAGAGAAACACCAAATGACCAAATAGGGATATGGTAAATTAAATTTGCACCATAAATTCCTGAAAAAATATCACCAAGAGAGGTGTAATCCAGTGGGGTCGAGGATGCTCTATGACCAGAAGGTACAGTTGACCCACTTCCCAAATCGTAGGAAACATATGGAAATTTTTGAGGACGGAAGAGTGTTTCAGGATCAACTTCTGTAGTATGAGATGTAGATGTTTCTAAATGAGTACTCTGTGGTGTTTTTTCAAATGGAGGATCATCACCCTTTTTCATGATGTGTGGTGGAAACAGTTCTCAAACTGGAATCCAAGATGCACAAGAGAAGAGACCAAAGGTACGTTAGGATTATCAAAGGGGCTACACTGGTGTGGAGGTGATAAATAGATAGGGTCAATTTCTGTATCAAAGAGTGGACTCAGAGGAAAAAGAAAAAAATATGAAGTAGGCTCACAGTTATCTAGAGGAGAATCCTGGGATGAAGTGACCAAACCTTGAGGCAGTGGCTGGGAAGCAAGGGGATGGATGCTTAGGATGATACCAAGTTAAACACCTTGTTTCTCAAGAGGTTTAGATACAATATCTAAAATATCATTTTCGACTCTTTTAGGTGGCTCATCAACTTCAAAATGTGGAGGGGATACTAGAGGTGAACTTTGCATGTGGAACAATTGAGGACTTGGTGGGTCCACCAAAATGAACTTTTCACAAAATCAGTTGTGTGCTAGTGAATAATTTAGGCTTAATTCCAATTCATAATTAACCATTCCTTTTGAGGAAAAAAGAGTTCTTTACAGGTAATATGTTATTCCGTGGGAAATAAATTTTATAAATTAACAACAAATCAATCAAAAAGTGGTAAGCTAGGAATAAAGGATTACCAATAAACTGGGAACTTTGATATACACCTTGGTGAACCAAGGACTTAACGTACAAAAAACACCAGAATGTTTTGTTCAGTGTATCATGGTTTAAAAGGTGGTTGATGCGATTTCATATGGATGGATAGCAACCTACTAGGGACTCAAAATATATGTGGCGGTACATGGGAGTGAAATTCATATTAGTGTTGTCTAATGCATAACCTTTCGATGGGATTTTTCCCATATACTTCCCATGCATGGAGCACCTCTGATATACTCGAAAGTACCGAAGAACGGTCCTATACACTTTCGTATGCGGAGCGAGATACAAATTTGGCAAACAATGACAGCTCTCGCCTTTTACGACATTGGAACACGTCTCTATCCTCGATCTCTAAATTTTTTTATTTATGCTCCAAATGCTCCTTAGGTTAATTGAAGTAAATTTTAAGATCATCTTGATTTAAGTTTTGGTTTTAAGGCTCAAAGATCGATGTCACCTAAACAGCTATGATGCAAATAATATGATAAAAAGACACTTTTCATTTTAATGAAAGCTATCTAGTATTGGGAAGGAATTAAAACATTGACGTAATAAAACAAATATGAGGAAAAAAAGATCTTCCAAACTTTCACTTTCACTTTCACTTTTAGAATACAACAACGAACGAGTAAATGAAATTCAACTCACCAAAGTTCACCGATATAATTTTTTTTTTCTTTTGAAATGAAAAATATGCACTTATCAACTTCCAATTACTAACCAATGTAATCTATGCTAGATTATAATCTCAAAAATTGATTTTCCAATGCAATGCAAATTAATGTGATTTTCATAAACAATGATCATTTTTTTAGAGAAAACTTAACAAATGAAATATGGATTTCATTTTTTATTTTCTAAGAGAACTAAAATGTCCATCAAACAAAAAATATCTAACACATTCTAACAGAAATCACCCAAAGAAGCAAAGATTCACCTCAAGCTCTTTCCACCACTTGAACATGCGACAGACTTTTGCAAGCCATGATGAATATAGCAAGAGTGAATAATAAGGTAAAGCACATAGAGAAGGAAAAGGACCTCAAAGTTCAAATAATTCTAGACGTTAGTCAATAAACCCTAAAAAATATCACTTTTAAAGACCATCACGGGAATAAAATGGTAACCAGGTATTGAAGCCTCAGAAATCTGTGGCAACAACAAGGGGATAACCACCCGGTCTAGACCTTAAGACAATTCCTTTTTTATTTGGGATAGTGGCTCCGACTGGGTATAATAGGACTAGTTCCCCAGAGTTGGGTTTTTGTTTGATTTTTGGTTTTCTCTCAAAGGATTTGCATGATGAATCACTAAAAACTAAAACAAATTTACTCTAAAATGAAAAACTTTGAATTAAGTCTAATCTATTTTTACCTGGGATACTACTAATTTGATGTGATCTAGAATGATATCTATTCAATATGTGATGATTTAGATCATCACATATATAATAGAATTAATACTTTTGTAAGATGATTCTTTTGAAAAAATAGTTAATCAAAAGAATATGTAAAATATATCGCATATATCTGATGATTATATATTAAACAAATCAATTTCTATCCTTATATCGTACAATAGTGCAATTTATATTTCAAATAAAAACAATTGATTTCATATATAATTCATGAAAGCTAGATTCATCACTAATATTCAAAAAATAATTAGCATACATCATAATAGTACCAGATGTGTATTTTCATGTTCATCTGACTAGTTATAATAGGCCATATTCAACTCTTCTACCAATAAGTCTGTCAAAGAATAAAAAAGTGAATCAACAGTGATCAACAAAATGATATATAACTGAAAAGGCGATGTTCCATTATTTTATCAAGGCATTCACAAACTTAGTTGTAGTAAAGCATTCTTTGTAAATGTTCTCAATAAAATTATGGACCCTTCTCTAAATGCATGAGAAGGGTTTAAATACTATACTAACTACTTACAAAAATAGATTATACAAAATATCTTATAAGGTGGTTTCAAACAGCCTCTCTCATTCCTAGTATCTAATTGCTAAGAATTGAAATTATAAAAACAAACTAACCAATAATCATGCCCGATGATAAGTTACTACTAGCTCTACTTTTCTGCTCACAAATATTAGACATCGGTTGAACTTGTGGAGGTTTTCTGAACTGTGCCTTCATTTGTGCAGCAAATATAGCAACCAGTAAAAGTGGTTGTATTTTCTGAATGGAATTCAGAGAATAATTCAGTGTCATGATCTGACTGTGAGGTTTAACCATTAGCTGCCAATATTCTTCCCAATTAGTCTTTTTCAGCTGTGTAAATTCTTCTTCTTGGAGTTGACCTGTGTCTTTCCAACTTTGCTCTAAATCTCTGAGATCAAGAATAGATTTGTGATTTCCATCTTTAATCAGACCAACAGTATGCAATATGTGGTTAATAATTTTGACCATATTCTTTGATATACCTGCTGCTATGGCTATGGCCAATTCTTCGTGTCTCACTTGTGCATCCCATTTAGTAAAGAGGATATATTTTAAAGTCTCCTTGATCTTTGGGAGACCTAACTTTGTTCCTTCTTCTGAATCTTTCCATTCAATATAATCATAGATTTTGGTATTGAGTCCATTAAGCTCAATTCTTTTATCAATGACTGTATTAGTCAACTGTTCACTGGTTTCCAAGTGTGGAATTATCTCTAAGATTTGTACAACAAACGGGTTTTGTTGTTTTGAGAGTAAGGCATTTAATGCCAATGCTTCTTTTATGAATTCCTCTGCAGTAGGAATACCTTAATATTTGGTAAGATCTTCTCTCAATTTTTCAATCAGTGAATTTTTCCTAGATAAGTCACTTTCATGACTTACCTTAAGCATTTCCATTTCTTGTTGTACTTTGAAGAGTTGTTGTTCGACCTTCTGATTTAGAGTGTTTCTTTCTTCATCTAGTTGTTGCTATAGTTGCATGATTTTGTCATCCTTTTGCTGAACTGAATAGATACTTCTGCTTCCTTATCCATTGTTGCAGTGATGTATGCACCAGCAAATTGAGATAGCCGAGTTAAATTTTCAATTGGGTTTGATGGAGTATCTTTCCATACTACTTCCATAACTTCATTTCCTGGAGGTGTTTCAATCCTTCTTCTTTTCCTTTACTTTCTGACTACTGATTTATGAAGAGGGCTATAACATACATCCAGTGGGGGAATATTAGTCACCTTGAGGACAATCTCATCAGTAGGATTTGTAGGAATGATTTCTGTGTCTTGGGAGATTATCTCAGGGGTTTCAATGATCTCTTTTGTTGAAACTATTTGTCCCTGTGGAGTCTAAAATTCTGTATTTTTCTCTGAAGATGATGCCTCTGGAGTATTTGTTAATGTGTTGTTAAATGAAGTCTATATTTTATCTAATTCACTCTCATTTTGTGAATATGATTATTCTGCTCTGATTTCTTGGCTTGTTTCAGTCGTATAACTGGTAACCAAAACATTTTGAGGGATATGTCTGAGTATTTTTTCTCTGAACTCATTGAATCTCTGTAATTCTTCTGGATTTAGGTTTAATTTGACAAAATTTAGGACTTATTCAAAAGTCCCAACAGATTGAAAAATATCTTCAAATCTATCATCAGTGTGTATGATAGGTTTGAGTTTGACTGACAAAGAGAATTTGTTAGCAATATTTTCTGGGTCAAACTGCCTTGAGGGTAAAACCGTTAGCTTCAAAAGCTAAATATTCTAACATTATTTCAATGCATGATTGAAATTTTTGAGTGTGAATTAACCACATGAAATTGGGAAACTTGGCCATAAATACTTCTTATGATATTTCAAAGATTTAGTGAGTCCATTACCAACAGTTTGGTAAGAAACTTCTCTTGCCATCAATTTATCTGAAACATATAAAGGAAGAATATGTGAGGGAGTGGAGCTTTCAAAAATTCTCTTGTATGAAAATGACTCTTCAATAAAATATCTCCCTATCATTTGAAGGTCTGAAATGGATTCTTTAGTGAACCTAGGGCTCATTCTGTCAAACATTAGTTGATGAAATGGTAGTACAACTCCGTAACATAGCCTGTGGAAACGTGGTACATAATTGTGTTCCCATATCTCTTTATGATTCAAATGAATCGGTGTACGATATTCAGGAGTCCATTTCCATCCCATAACTGGAAAGTTGGTAGTAAAATAGATGGCTTCAAAAACATACGCGCTTATGAAAAATTGGGGAACGTATTTGGAGGAGGAAGTTCTTGCTTGGTGATTTTCATTAATTTCTTTAACTAGATTCTCAAAAATGAGAGTTGCCTAATTCATGATGTGGGAATTAACACAGGATTCAATTAGGGGAAGCCAATTTATGGAGAAATTAGTATTATCAGGTAGACCATATAATCTGCATAGCATTGCTGCTGAAAAATTATAAGGATTCACAAGTGATGCGATTGGATACATACATGTTTTCTCATATTTGAACTTGTTTTCTAGTTTCCTCCAACCTTCAATTTCCTTGAACGGGTCTTCATTATTATTAGCAAAATTTGTAATAAACTAACTGTTGTAGATGTCTTGTGGGTCAGGCAGCTTATACATAATTTTCAGATCTTCATTTCTCAAAGAACCTAGAATCTCATTCTTGAAGGTTCTTAATTGTTTGTCCTTGATTGCTGAATTACCAAACACCCACCTAATCATGTCAATATATGGAAGAAGAGTAGCCCTTGCTGCTATCCTATGGAGGAAAGAAAATGCAATATCTTTGAACTGTAAATTTGAAGGTCTCGCATCATCTGCAGTCACCGTGACTTCCACTACTTCTGGCTCCTCGTCTTTGAGTATAGTGTAGATAGCTTGCCACTTAGTAGCTCCTCCATCGGTAGTGCAGATAGTATTAGAGACTATAGGCGACATTTCTATTTGTTCCAGTTTTGCAACAATCTGTTTGTCGTGTTTTTGAATCACTTTGCAGATGGACATATCTTGATGGAAAATCCCTATTAAAGATAGATTAAATTATCAAATGATGGAAGATATATTGAAATGATCTATTTTAAAAGAAAAAATATGAGAAATTGTTATATCATTAATTAATAATAACAAATCAATAACTTTTTTCATTGGGACGATAAAACACAATTAATATTTCCTAACATGATTTATTTTCGTGTAAAAACTTTTATTCAAACCTGTCAAATCGATTGCATCGTGCCCTTTGAACTTGTCTTTATGAACTGTATTACCTTTTTTTTACACGATATGCGATTTCGCGATATCACGAAATCGCAAAATCGCAAAAGTCGCAGTATCGCAAAATCGCAATATCAAAACTTTGGTAAGAATTGCTTAAAGCTTTACAATGTAAATCTGCGATATGTGATTTATAACATCACTTGCGAAATTTCAAATCGGCAATCACAAAATTGGGATTTCGATGCTTTATTGTTTTAACTTCTAATAAGAAAATATTTGTGCAGAATGTGATTTGTGATAAAGATGTTTTATTAGTTGCTTTTTGTTTTTTTATGTTTTTTATTTAATAAAAAAAGATGATGTTTTTTTTAGTTTTATTTTTATCAAAAGAAAAAAATACATTTGTAACAAGGGTCCCTATTTCTATTTATTAAAGGTTTAGATTATTTTGAAAATAAAATGGGGGTGTTATTGCATAGCACAACAATTGGCGATTCACTTGGGAGAACAAAATATCTCTCATTGGTTTATTTTGATATTTCTAAACTTTCAAAACAAGAAAAAGATATAAGAATAAAAATAATATGATTCAGGAATTAAGCAATATTTTTTCAGAATATAATATATTTACCTATCTCATTTCTTCTTAATTAACCCTTTCAGTGATAATACATAGGTATCTGTATCAGTCAGTACTTAGATTTAAAAATATAAAGTAGGTATTCTCTAAAATTGGTTTCATAGATTTTTACTCATTTATCATAGATAGAGCCACTACTGCCAGCAGGAATTTATAGCCTCAACAAGGTTATCTTTTAACCAATAATGATTCATGGTCCCATCTGAATTTGATTTCTTATTTCAAAATACAATTATGACATATCATTGAATTTCTTTTTCTTGACACATTTTCAAAATCATTGTCGAGGTTTGGTGTCCTGATAGTGGCAATGTCATTCACTGATAGTAATTCAGACTGAGCGAGCTAGCTTGTGATTAGACCCCTTGTCTATTGATTTTTTATAATCATTTAGCTATTACCCTGTTATAGTATGGAGTATTGGTAATATCAGTCTAGATTATTTCTCTATGATCATGATAAACAAGCTCGTGATGAGACTTATTTTTCTTTTGAATTTGTTCATTATATATTTTTCTTTTACCTTTTTTAATTATACTTTGAAAAAAGAGATTTTATCAGATGGGATGAATCACTATCTCATTTAAGAGTTATGGATGATAATTATAGAGTTGGTAGATATCGCTTTATAGAGAATCCTGTCTAAGTTAAAAAATTCCTTTTTTGACTGATACATAACAACTATATTTTATGATATCTAGAGTCTTTTTGGAAATTAAATGCCTTCAGTAAATTTCAAATTATTCCAGAAAAAATAAAGTTTATTCAATTCTCATAGTTATAATCATATTTTTACTTTAATTATTTATAGAAGAGAAAGATCAAAATAATTTATCAAAAGTTTTTGAAAATTTGAATCAACCAAAAATGATGCTATTTTCAACTTTTATTTTCCTAAAGAAAAAATAAAATTTAAAAGCTTGATATCCTAAGAGAAATATTTTTTGATAATTTGACCATTCACAGGCAACGAATCTTTCTTACCTGATAAGTCTTGCAGTAAAATGGTGGATAGGCCTATTTTCTCAATGATCAGAAATGGACCAAGCCACAATCTTTGGAATTTGGTATGATTACCTTTTTCCTCATGTGCCTTATCCCATTTCAAAACAAGGTCTCCTATTTCAAAAGATTTTGAGCTAGTAGATGTTGTGTCAAATGAGGTTTCAATTATTTTTTGATGATGAGCATGTATAGCTTTGGATTTTTCTCTTTGTTCTTCCATGTTAAAAATTTGATCTTGTCTAAGTTGAAGGGAAGACGAAATATTTTCATCAATAAAATGCACTAAAGAAAATGATGGTATTGTTACATTTGTGAGTAGAACTTCTTCTTTCCCATAAACTAACACAAATTGAGAAGTACCTATTGAGGCTTTCTGGGTGATTCTATCTTCCCAAAGAGAAAATAATAATGCTTTGTGAAAATTTTTATGATTTTGTTATATAGTTCGATTAATGATTCTGATAAGGTTTTTATTTGTACATTCAACTAATCCATTACCTTGTGGATAATAGTTAGCTGATTATTTTAATTTAAAACCTCTTTTCAAAGAAAATTCTATCATGGCATTTCCAAAAAATTAATATGCATTATCAAATATCAAAGTTGATGGGAGACCAAACTTGGTGATTATGAACTGATCAATAAAATCTGTAATACTTTGTGTATTAATCACCTTTAATGGGATAGCTTCTACCCATTTTGTGAAATAATCAGTTGCATTTAGAATATACTTGTGTTTTTTTGAAGAGTTAGGAGTTATTTCACCTATGATATCTAACCCCCATTATTCGAATGGTTGTTGGATATTTACTGGTTGTAATGGAAATGGTGCTTTCCTTTCTCTTGCCACTGCAGTTTGACATAATTTACATTTTCTCACATATTCATGTGCATCTTTAAATAGATTTGGCCAATATTAACCAACTTGCAGTATTTTATGAGCTATGGTGTTTCCTCCGAAATGACCTCCAGCTAGTCCATCATGTAATTCCTACATTACTTTTTCAGCTTTAGTTTTTTCTAAACATCTCAATAATATAGAATAATAACTCTTCCTAAATAACACATAATCTATGAGTTGATATTGATTTTCTTTAAGCCTTAGAGTACGCTTTCCTGTATAATTGGGATATAATGGAACATATCCATTTTTCAAGAAAAATTCCAGATCAACATATTATGACTGAGAATCATTTAGGCTTACCTTAGATAGTTGTATTTCATTTTATTGATATTATTTTGCTGGTAAATGAGAGGCTCGAGTTAACATACTGCAAAGACCTTGTCCTTTAACAATTTTAGCAGGATGTATCTCTACATCATATTCTTGAAGTGCGGTGACCCAATTTTCTCTCATATCTCCTACTTCTCGTTGGATTAATAATTGCCTTACTGCTGAGTAAGGTACTATTATTTTAGTATGTGTTTTTAGGAGAAAAGTTTTGAAATGTTTCAAGGCTTTAAATACAACATAATATTGTTTTTCCACAACAGAATAATTTAATTTAGCACCTTTAAGGTTAGAACTAAAAAAGGTTAGAACTAAAAAACGCAATCGGTGCTTTAATGTTTTGATCATTTAATTGTGTCAAAACTGCTGCATATCATGTATCTGAAGAAAATGAATATAATACAAATGATTTAAGAAAATCAGGAGTTGTTAAAGAAGGAGCTTCAATGATGGCTTTCTTAATCAACTCAAAAGAATTTCTCTCATCTTTTCCCCATTTAAAAAATTATTTTTTCTTGATCATTGATTGTAGGGGTAACATGATTTGGGAAAAATCAGGAACAAACCTTTTTACAAAATTAATTTTTCCTAAAAATGATTGCATCGTTTTTTGATTGTGTGGTAAAGGAATATTTTCAATTTCTTGAATCCTATCAGGATCGATATGGATTCCTTTTTTAGAGACAATGAACACTGATAATTTACCTTCTGATAACGCGAAATAACATTTTTTTGGATTCAAAGAAATTTCGAATTTTCTACATCCTTCAAAAATATGTTTTAGGTGATTAACATGAAATATTATATGCTTAGAGTAAATAGTAATGTCATCTAAGTATATAGCAACTGAGCTATTGATTATTCCTCTGAAATATATATCCATAGCATGGTTAAATATAGCACCAGCATTAATCAACCCAAAAGGAATTTTTTGGTATGCGTATGTTCCCCACTTTGTTCTAAATGTTGTCTTTAATCTATCATCAGGATGTACCATGATCTTATTATATCCTGAAAATCCGTCGAGAAAAGAAAAAAATGTAGATCCTCCAACTAACTGTAATATCTATTCCATGGTGGGTAAGGGGAAATTCTCTTTCTGGCAAGCTTTATTGAAATTTCTAAATTCTATGAAAATCCTAATGTCTTCATTCTTCTTTCTAACTGGGACCATGTTTGACACCCATTTCGAATGTCTAATAGGAAAAATGAATTTGGCTTTGAGCATTTTATTTAATTCAGATTTAATTTGACTTTCTATGTTTGGATGGATCTTTCTAAGTATTTGTTGAACAGACTTATCATCTGAGATCATAAGTATGGTATGTTGAATTATGGAAGTATCATATGCCTTAAGATCTGAATAATCCCATGCAAATATATCTTTATATGTTTTCAATAACTTAATGAATGACATCCTTTATTCAGGTTTTAAACCAAGACCTAAGTTTATGTTTTGAGGTTTTTTTGGTGTACCAAGATTAATCAATTCAAATTTTAAAGTAGAACTATGAGTTTTTTAATTGGTCATCTTCTTAAACCTATCTTTCAAGTCATAGAGATCTTCCATTTTCACTAAATATTTGGGAATTGGATTAGCATTTGATTACTATATCTGCATCATTGTTAAATACTCTCCAATTTGTTACATTATCAGGAATGGAAGGCCTAAAAATTAACTCAATTGAAAATCTATTTGGGCTAAATTCTTCGGATGGTATAAGTCTAGATGCTACATTAGCAAGTAAATCAACACGTGTATTTTGTAATCTAGGAACTGTGGAGATATTAAATGGAGTAAAATGGGAAGTAAGACTCTGAGCTAAAGTTTGTTAATGTTTCAAATGTCCAGAAATACAATGAATTGTATTTCTAACTTGTCTAACAATTATTTCAGAATCTCCATATACTTGCAAATATTTAACATTCAATCCAATAGCTTTATACAGGCCTTGTATCAATGCTTCATATTCAGCAGTATCATTTATGCATTGGAACTCAAGTCTGCAAGCTAGCATTGTTTTCTCTCCTTGTGGATCGATTAAAATGCAACCTACTACTGCACCATCTTTTGATTTTGAACCATCAAAGTATAAAGTCCAGAATAAAGACTGTTTTGGAATTTGATTGCTAAGATTAACACATCTAGAAGTATATGTTTGAGAAAAGTTTTCAATTTGAGAAATAGCAGTGTTTGTGAAAAAAGGTGAAATCTAGCCATTAAATGATCCAAGAAACGATTCAGCCGAATAGTTTTCAATAATATTATTGGTGAAAGCTACAGGTTCATTTGCTTCTTTTAGTTCGGTGACTGTATGTTTCATAAATTTTCCATGTTCAATTCTGATTTGATTTGGTTTTCCATTGTATGGTAACCACATGTGTGACCAATCGGTAGCAAAATATCCATGTAACTTTTCAGACCAATCCCTGCTTAAAATAAGACCATAAAATTCAGGGATGTCTGTGACCAAAATATCGATTACTTTCAATACCTTTGGTTTGGATGATAATCTAGTAGATTCTAACAACATTTCTCCAATAACTTCGACTATTGTTCTATCCAATTGAACTATATGTACAATAGACTTTTGAGGAGTGATATTCAATTTTGAATACACTGTTGTTGGCATAATGTTTGAAGAAGCTCCTAAATCAATAAGACAGTTATGAACATTTTTTTTGAAAATCTCATAAGTCAAAAGTAAAGGAGGAGTGTGAGAAATAGATCTATCACCAACTAAAACAAGATCATTGGGATTTACATTGTTTGGAGATGATGGAGGTTTTCCCATATCTTTAGAAGCTTGGGCTATAACTGGTGGTTGTATGGGATCTACATGGATTTCCTTGAGTTCTCTAAGAAAAATTCTCTACTCTTGTTTGAGTTTGGTCATTTCTTGTAACGAAATTTTTGTTTTGGTCTTTTTCATATCTTCAACTATATTATATTCCAATGTATCTGAAACTATCAAAATTTTTGAAGTCGTAATAGGATCAGGTGAAATAGGATCTGTCTGAATAGTTTTAGATTTTTTGGCTATTGTTTTCTCCTTTGTGGGGAGAGTTTTTTGTTTCTGATTCGATATAGTTGAATCAGAGGAATATTTACTTCTTGTAGACACATGCGTATCTTCTCTTTCTTCTTTTTTTGGGAGGATAAAATCTCATAACCCATTCAATTCAAATTCTTCGTCAGACTCTGGTTCTTGTTTAGATGGTGAGGTATCTTTAGTATCTTGGTTGGATTAAGCTTTCAAAATAACATTTGGAGACTGAGATGTTGAAGAAGGGTTTTTCTTAAATGGGCGAAATGATTTCTTAGGAGCTGATGTTTCAGCAACCTGTTTCTTTATTTCAATCATGTCATTTGACATAGTCTTTAATACTTTTTGAAGACCTTAAAGATCGATTGGATCTTTCGAGACATTATTTTTAGAATCTTGACTAAATGTCACTTTCTTTGATTTCCTGTCTTCTATTTCTGATCATTTTTCTAATGCTAATATTCTTTTCTCTACAGCGAGAGCTTCTTTCATGTTTTCTAAAAGGGTAGCTTTACCAGCTCTATCTATAAAAATAGCTATATTAGAAGGAAAAGAGGAAATATACCACTCTATTTGTGCATCAACAATAGGTTTGGAAGCAATTGGGATTTTGTTTAATAACTTGTTAAATATGGAGTTAAAATATTTGATCATTTCACTTGAATTTGTCTTTAGATTAGAAAGGGCATTGGTTAAATATGCGACAGTTCTATCATCTCCAAATTTTGCAAGAAAAACTTGCTCAAAAGTTGCCCAGTTGGCAATAGATCCTGCTGGAAGTGAAAAGTACCAGGATCCTACAAATCCTTGTAAAGTATAAGGAGACAATCTAACTACAATATCTTCATGAGCAACTCCATTTATATTTGTGGCTAACATAAAATTATTGATATGTTCTTTTGCAGGAAGACCATCATCTGGATTATATTTAGGTAGCCATTTTTCTGGATGATCTAGAAGAGGATTTGGATTTGTTATCAATACAAAAACAAGATTCGTCCAAGGTTGATTACCCATAATTGGATTTGAAGTTTGTGAAGATACAGAAGTAGATCAAGAAGTAGGGGGAATGGATGAAGAACTTACAATAGGAATAGTACTACTTGTAATAGCACTGATTGTTTGAGGAAAAGAAATGGAAGACTGAGAAGATGCAAATTGATTAAGAGGATGTGAAGAAGTATCTGAAGGAAAATTTGATGTGACTTCACTTGTATCTAACTTACATCTGGATATAGAAATTTTTTTGCGAAATGATTCAATTGGAAATCCAAAAGGTGGTATTCAAGGTTTCTAACTTTTGGATCTAGTTAATTTACAAGTTTCTCTAAATAGAGAAGTAACACTTTCTTCAGAAGCTTCTGGGTTAATAGGATTTTCAGCAAAAATATATATTCCTTCTAATTTATGAATTAAAGACTAAACTTTGGGAGACTCGGGAGTGAATTCTGAAGCATATGACTGTCGAGATACTTTAGGAGACGATGGAAAGGTTTCTACTATTTCCCATTTCTGAGTTGGTGATCTAGAATGTGATAGGGAAGTTGTAGAATGCTTTTGGGTAGATCGACTCTTATGAGGGCTTCTAGTTTGAGGTTTAGATTTATATGCCATTCATAGTCAAGCCCTCCTTCTAGCGCCAAAAATCTTTAGTCATCAGAAATCTATGGCAACAGCAAGGGGGATAACCACCCATTCTGGACCTTAAGACAATTCCTTTTCTGTTTGGGATAGTGGCTCCGACTGGGTATAATGGGACCAGTTTCCCAGAGTTAGGTTTATGTTTGATTGTTGGGTTTCTCTCAAAGGATTTCCATGATGAATCACTAAAAGCTAAAACAAATTTACTCTAAAATGAAAAAAATTGAATTTAACCTGGGATAATACTAATTTGATGCGATATAGAATGATATCTATTCAATCTGTGATGATTTAGATCTTCACAGATTTAGTAGAATTAATAATTTTGTAAGATGTTTCTTTTGAGAAAATAGTTAATCAAAAGAAGATGTAAAATATATCACATATATCTAATGATTATATATTAAATAAATCAATTTCTATCCTTATATCATACAACAGTGCAACTGATATTTCAGTCAAAACAATTGATTTCATACATAATTCATGAAAGCTGGATTCATCACTAATATTCAAAATAGAATTATCATACATGATAATAGTACCAGATGTGTACTGTCCTATTCATCTGATCAATGATAATAGGCCATATTCAACTCTTCTACAGATAAGTCTTTCAAATAATACAAAAGTGCATCAACAATGATCAGCAAAATGATATGTAATTGAAAATGTTGTGTTCTATTATTTTATCAAGGCATCCACAAACTTACTTACAGTAAAGCATTCTTTGTAAATGTTCCCAATAAAATTCTAGACCCTTCTCTAAATCCATGAGAAGGGTTTAAATACTATACTAACTACTTGCAAAAATATATTATAGAATTTCGGATGCGGATGCTGAAGCAGCTTGATGGGACTTGGGTCCCTGCGCTGCTCCAGAAGGAGCCCGCATGGGAAGCCCATATGGCTCCCTGTACCAGTATTAATGAAGCCATTAACTCGCCACCTTGAGAAGGCGATCACCCTCTTAATTTTTCCGCTATGCCATTTCATATGGCGGTTCTCCTAGCTTTGTCTCTCAATATGGCCTACGCGCATGACTGTGATTGCTGTGGGAGATTTCTGACTCCCCTCCATGGTGAATGCCCTCCTGGCTTCACAGATTCCAACGTAAGAACCCATACCGGTCGCCGGTGCAGCCTTCTTGCATGTCTGGAGACTCTCCCTGGGCATCATTTCTCTCACAGCCCCCTTTGCAGTGTTAATCCTCCTCCCTGCACTTCTACAGATCTTTCTGGAGGTCCAGAAATTCCTGTCAGTGCTCAGTTGGCTCTCCTCTGTGGTATTCACTCTTCTCTCAGGTCTCCTAGGTTCTCTGGCGTTTCTTCCTTCTCGTGTCACCTTCGTCCTGCTCCCTTCCCCATGCCTCGTCTCCACCAGAGGATGCGAAGCCGACGAGGAGTTAGTCAGGGCCATGCCTCTTTTAATCGCCCTACGCCCTCCTCCGTTTCAGGATCTTCCTCCGCCAGTGAAGAGCTTGTCCAGCCTCGTGCTCTGCACAGGGGAAGAGGAAGAGGACATGGGCGCTCCTTGGATTCTGGTCATACTGGCCCTTCTACCCATCCTTCAACCTCTGTTCTTTCTAGCAACGCGAATGCTCGAACATTCATCTGGAAGACCACCCAACATGCTGAGCTTCGTTTTGATTGCACTTCTATTCAGTCCATCATTTCTGCTCTTATCACTGTCACTCTCCACAAAGAGATCCCTTATCCCGCTCCCACCCGCTCAGCTTCTCCCTCGCTCCCTCTTGCCCCTTGCTCCACCGGCAGAGAAGTCCTCCCTGCAACTTCCATTCTCCCTCCTCATTCTGTGCTAGGCAAAGCAGATGAAGGCTCCGACTCGAAGGATGTGAGCCAAGCTGGAATGGACGACAACAGTGAAGATTATGAATATGCATGCAGGATCGTCGAGGAACTGATGTCTCTAGCTCATGAAGGGTGACAAGCTCAGTTTTCAAACTCTCCAGGTTTTTTTGTTTAATCATTGTTGGAGTTTTTTTCTTTCTGGTTTCAAGACTCAGCCGGGATGGCTGAAGGCTATTTTCAGTTTCTATATCTTTGGTACTTTGGTATGCATGAACTTAAGGCCGGTTTCCCTTTTAAGGGCGGCCAAGACTTTGATGTTAACAGGATCGGTTTCCCATTCTGGGCGATCCAGACTCTCTATGACCAGCTTGACTATCAAGTCCAGTGGTTTGGCTCTCACAACAGACGTTGAGGTAGTTTTGTACTAGTACTTTTTTTATACATAATATAATTAGTCTTACATAGAAAAAAATATATATATATTATAGAAAATATCTTATGAGGTGGTTTCAAACAACCTCCCTCATTCCTAGTATCTAATTGCTAAAAATTGAAATTATAAAAACAAAGTAGCTAATAATCATGCTTGATGATAAGTTACTCCCAGCTCTACTTTTCTGCTCACAAATATCGGACATCGGTTGAACTTGTGGAGGTTTTCCGAACTTTGCCTTCATTTTTCCAGCAAATATAAAATCTAGTAAAAGTGGTTGTATTTTCTGAATGGAATTCAGAGAGCAATTCAACGTGATGATATGACTGTGAGGTTTAACCAGTAGCTGCTAGTATGCTTCCCAATCAGTCTTTTTTAGCTACGTAAGTGATTCTTCTCGGATTTGACCTGCGTCTTTCCAAATTTGCTCTAAATCTCTGAGATCAGGAATAGATTTATGATTTCCTTCTTTAATCAGACCAAAATTATGCAATATGTGGTGAACCACTTTGACCATATTCTTTGATATACCTATTGCTCTGGGTATGGCCAATTCTGCCTGTTTCACTTATGCATCCTTGTCAGTAAAGAGGATACCTTTGAAAGTCTCCTTGATCTTTGGGAGAACTAAATTTCTTCCTTCTTCTGAATCTTTCCATTCAATATAATCAGATATTTTAGTATTGAGTTCATTCAACTCAATTCTTTGATCGATGAGTATATTAGTCAATTTTTCACTAGTTTCTAGGTATGGAATTATGTCTGACATTTGTACAACAAATAGGTTTTGTTGTTTTGGGAGTAAGGCATTTAATGCCAATGCTTCTTTTATGAATTCCTCTGCATTAGGAATACCTTCATATTTGGTAATATCTTCTCTCAATTGTTCAATCGGTGAATTTTAGCTACATAAGTCATTTTCGTGACTTATCTTAAGAATTTTCATTTCTTGTTGTACTTTGAGGAGTTTTTGTTCGACCTTCTGATTTAGAGTGTTTCTATCTTCATCTAGTTGCCATTGTAGCTTTATGATTTTGTCATCCTTTTCCTAAAACAAAATAGATACTTTTGTTGCCTTATCCATTGTTGTAGTGGTGTATGCACCAGCTAATTGAGATAGTCGAATTAAATTTTCAATTGGATTTGATGGAGTATCTTTCCATACTACTTCTATAACTTCATTTTGAGGAGGTGTTTCAATCCTTCTTATTTTCCTTTTCTTTATGACTACTGCTTTATGAAGAGGGCTATAAAATACATCTAGTGGGGGAATATCAGTCACCTTGAGGACAATATCATCAGTAGGATTTGCAAGAATAATTTGTGTGTCTTGGGAGATTATCTCAAAGGTTTCAATGATTTATTTTGTTGAAACTATTTGTCCCCGTGGAGTTTGAAATTATATATTTTTCTTTGAAGATGATGCCTCTGGAGTATTTGTTAATGTGTTGCTAAATGAAGTCCAAATTCTATCTAATTTACTTTGATTTTGTGAATCTGATTGTTCTACTCTGATTTCTTGGCTTGCTTCAGTCGTATAGCTGGTAACTAAAACATTCTGAGGGATACCTCTGAGTCTTTGTTCTCTGAACTCATTGAATCTCTATAATTCTTCTAGATTTAGGTTTAATTTGATGAAATTTAGGACTTCTTCAAAAGTTCCAACAGATTGCCAAATATCTTCAAATTTGTCATCAGTGTGTATGATAGGTTTGAGTTTGACTGATAGAGTGAATTTGTTAGCAATATTTTCTGGGTCAAACTGCCTTGAGGGTACAATGGGGAGCTTCAAAAGCTCAATCTTCTGACATTATTTCAATGAATGATTGAAATTTCTGAGTGTGAATGAACCACATGAAATTGGGAAACTTGGCCATAAAGACTTCTTACTATCTTTCAAAGATTAAGCGAGTCCATTACCAATAGTTTGGTAAGCGACTTCTCTTGCCATCAATTTATTTGAAACATATAGAGGAATAATATGCGGGGGGGGGGGGGGGGGGGGGGGGGGCAGGAGCTTCCAAAAATTATTATGTATGAGAATGACTCTTCAATAAAATATCTCCTTATCATTTGAAGGTTTTAGATGGCTTCTTTAGTGAACCTGGGGCTCATTATGTCAAACATTAGTTGATGCAATGCTAGTACAACTCTGTAACATAGCCTGTGGAAATGTGGTACATAATTATGTTCCCATATCTCTTTATGATTCAAATGAAGCGGGGTAGGATCCTCTGGAGTCCATTTCCATCCCATAACTAAAAAGTTGGTAGAAAAACAGATGGCATCAAAAACATACGCACTCATGAAAAATTGGGGAATAGATTTAGAGGAGGAAGTTCTTGTTTGGTGATATTCATTAATTGCTTTCACTAGATTCTCAGAAAGGATAGTCACCCAATTCATGGGAATTAACACAGGAGTCAATTAGGGGAATCCAATTTATGGTGAACTTAGTATTATCAGGTAGACCATATAATCTGCATAACATTGTTACTACAAAATTATAAGGATTCGCAAGTGACGCAATAGCATACATACCTGTTTTCTCATATTTGAACTTGTTATCTAGTTTCCTCCAACCTTGAATTGGCTTGAACGGTTCTTTATTCTTCTTAGCAAACTTTGCAATAAACTAATTGTTGTAGATGTCTTGCAGGTTTGGCAACTTATACATGATTTTCATATCTTCAGTTCTAAAAGAACCTAGAATCTCATTCTTGAAGGTTCTTAATTGTCTGTCCTTGATTGTTGAATTGTCGAGCACCCACCTAATCATGTCAGTATATGGAAGAAGAGTATCCCTTGCTACTATCATATGGAGGAAAGAGCATGCAATATCTTTGAACTATAAATTTGAGGGCGTCGAATCATCCGCAGTCGCCATGACTTCCACTACTTCTAGCTCTTCGTCTTCAAGTATAGTGTAGATAGCTTGCCACTTAGTAGCTCCTCCATCGGTAGTGAAAATAGCATTAGAGACTATAGGTGACATTTCTGTTTGTTCCAGTTCTGCAACAATATGTTTGTTGTGTTTCTGAATCACTTTGCGGATGAACATATCTTGAAGGAAAATCCATATTAAAGACACAGTAAATGATCAAATAATGGAAGATCTGTTGAAATGATCTATTTTGAAAGAAAAAAATATGGGAAACAATTATATCATTAATTAATCATAACGAATCAATATTTTTTTGCATTGGGATGATAAAACACAATTAATATTTCCTGGCATGATTTATTTTCGCATAAAAACCTTTATTCAAACCTGTCAAATCGATCGCATCGTGCCCTTTGAACCTATCTTTATGAAGTGTATTACCTTTTTCTTATGCGATATTTGATTTTGCGATATCACGAAATCGCAAAATCGCAGAAGTTACAGTATCACAAAATCACAATATCAGAACTTTGGTACGAATTGCTTAAAGGTTTACAATGTAAATCTGCAATATGTGATTTATAATGTCACTTGCGAAATTTCAAATTGGCGATCACAAAATCGGGATTTCGCTAGTTTATTGTTTCAACTTCTAATAAGAAAATATTTGTGCGGAATTTCATTTGCGATAAGGATGTTTTATTAATTTCTTTTTGTTTTTTATGTTTTTTATTTAATAAAAAGAGATGATGTTTTTTGGAGTTTGATTTTTATCAAAAGACAAAAATACATTTTTAAGAAGGGTCCCTATTTATATTTATCAAAGTTCTAGATTATTTTGAAAATAAAAATGGGGGGTGTTGTTGCATAGAAAAACACCAAGGAATTAAGCACGACTATTCATAGTGAAAAACACACTGACCTATTTTCAAGAGAAAATGAATTAGGTGAGGAACACTTAGGAAAATACAATCAATACTAAAAATAAATCATGATTCAACACTCTAAAGACTAGACTACTCACAAAGCAAGCTTATAAGAAATAAAAATGAGGGACTATAAGGCGGTTGTCATAACTAATCAAAACAGACCAAAACGAAAGTAGGTTTGAAGGGTTATAGGCTCTCTAGTAGGGTCTCCATTTTGTTGTGTAGGTGTTGGCTTGTTGGGGCCTAGACCGAGGTTCAATGTGACTGAACAATACAACAAAACCCATTGTTATTGGCCCTTTTGGCAAAAACCTGCTTGCGTAGATTGAAGTCTCACATGAGGTAATATAGGGGGATGCTAAAACTAGGTTTTGCATTGAGAGGGATAGTGGACTATGGATTTAGGGTTTTTCCTTATTAACAGAGCTTCACAAGTGAGATCTATGAATAATACAGGCATTTTTCAATGCATATTTTCAACTTACTAATAGAATGTATGATCTTACTTATTTATGCATTAAGCAAAGTAAAAAACCATAAACAATATTGTGTTATTGAGTTAGAAATACAAACACTTATTTAACACAAATAGTCAAAAACAGTAAGTAAAATAAAAAACATCATCAGAGCTCATATCTATCAAGCAGTTATTTCATTAATATCCAAAATTTTCCCATACATTCACTTCCACCCTGTGCACATAGCTACAAGGCCCTACACACATAGTTGCAGGGGTCTATGCACACAACTATATAATTCCTAAGGTCTCCACACACTCATCTACAATTAACATTCCTCTAACCAAAAAAAATAACTCTGACTCAAAAAAATATTACATCCAAATGCATCTCATTAGATCTATTGTTCAAGATTTTTTGTAACATATATCTAAACTCCTTATATAGGTTTGGAACTTACAATACCATGGTCTGAAAACCATGGGTGAAGTCAAAACTTCACACAATAATCTCATCACATTACTTAGTAAGGGGTTTTGACCCACCCTGTAACCCCTAAGAATCAAAATTGACTTCATGCTATGCATTATGCTCCTTGACACCACTCAAGGCATCTTTCAACGATGTAACCACTTTTGCACACTACTTCTCAAATTCACTGACTTCTCTGAGCATCGTCTTTGTTACCTTCTTGGATGGCTTCGGCTCAATTCCATTTTCTGTCTCACATAGAGTTTTCAGCTGTTGTTCTACAGTTTGGGAGATTTGACTGGCCTCAGCTTCCCATGGCTTTATCTTGGCTGCAAGTAGCTTCTCCTTCCTGTGCAGTGCATCGACTTGCTGTTGCAAAGATTTACCCTCGTTGAGATGGGTAAGTTGTTGCATTGGTGCTAAGGTCTTTGCAGTGACCTCAACGTGATCTAATTGTTCAAGTTTCTCACACACTTCTGATTCAATCTTATGTACCTAAGGGTCCTCCTACAGTAAGGACCATACGTTAAAAAATTCTCCAAAGACATTTACCCACTCTTGTATGTAGGACTCAATCTGTTCGGTGGCCACTTTCATCTCTTCTATGTGCTACTCTTGGATTTTAGGGGGAGTGGCAGGATTCAATTGCATCTAGAAATCGATAGTTTTCATCTGCATTTCCATGCGTACTTTTTTTACTTTGGCCTTAGATTCCTTAACTTTTCTGGCTAGCTTGGCTACTTTCTTTTCTAGTGTAACTACAGACTGGATGTGAAGCTTGGGTAGCTCAATTAAAGCCTTGGAGATAGCTTCCTCCAAATTTTTTCCTTGCGTTGGCTTAGCTTCGCGCTGTTGGAGAACAAGTTCCTTTTCCTCTGCCATGCTCTTCCTTTCCTTCTTAACATCCCACATTATCATAGGGCTCGTTGTTCTCTAATATTTATTTTCTCATCAATGCCCTTGTGGAAATCATGCAAAGCCTACAGTGGCATCATAGCAAGATTCAACTTTGTATTCTGCTAGTGAGGCACCTTCCTTAGTAGCTTTGTCATGTCAAAAATTAATGAACTTGCAAGGATAGCCACCATGTGGGTATCAGAATTCAATGCTAATTCATCCTGTTATCTCAAAATCAGACCCTGATAAGTTACTGATCAAGCAGAATCTGAGTAACTATTTCAAACCAGTCTTTTATTTGAGTCTTATCCTCCTCAACCTGAGAAGGCTATCTCAATAGGTTTATGATTTTCAAATAAGGATTAGATGGCTAAATCTATGAGTAAAATGGATAAAATGGATAATTTTTTGTACCACTAATCAACAAGCATCTATTGGGCTTATGGAGTCAAGTGTGTTTTCAAAAAACATGAGTATCAAATTCAATTGGAAGTCAGGGCATTTCATGGTTTAGACACATCAAAAGAATAGTAGGATAGAAATTAAACATAGTTCATAAATATATGAAGGAAGTTAGAGCACCTTTAGCGAATTCTAAGTAACATACATTCATGCCACTGCAAGTAATTGAAAGAGGAAAACCATGAGAATATCAAACATACATAACCCTTTTTGAATCGAGTGATGAAACCAATATCTCTGTATTAATATAAAAACATAGTTTCTGCTACAACAAAAGAGTATGCTTGTTAATGAAAATTTCCAACCCTATGTAATTCTACTTCTTGTATTTTACAAAGTCATCATTACATTCTTGAATTCTCTCCAATCACTTGAGGAAAATTTGAATTTTCTTGCTTGACACCTATCAACTGCTAAAAAAAACTTTTAATTACATCTAAGAGTTAAACTGTCTATTTTGGATTCCTAATACAACTAGGATTAAAACTCTTATTATAACTTAACAACCTTATCCAAATATTAAATCTTCTATCTGAAAGTTTCTCCTCCTAAACTTCAACCTTGATGATTTCCATCTCCTTGCTATTTGACTGTATTGATTTGCCTCTTATCTACCCTAAAAGATAGGAACATGCTCCCTGCAAAATAGCTATAATTCTTCATTTATGTTTCTTAAAACCATCTGCTGACGAACTTGTGCTCAAAACATGTGGAAAAGCCTTATTTAAACTCATGTGACTTCACACTTCCAGCTGTGCCCAAACCAAGCCTTTTAAGGAGTGTCAAAACTGTTAACATTGTTGCACTACGAAACTGTCTGTTGTTTTCGTAGCGCAAAATTTCACCTTTGAAAACTTCATTTGAAACCTTCAATTTTCTATGATTTTCCATTGGATCTTCACTTGTGATCTTTATACATTCTTCAATAGCATGAAGGTTTAAAAAACAAACCCTTTCTCCCTTTGAAACTTTTCAAAATTGTTAAAAATGCATCCTATAGCAGTTTCATAGCGCGCTACGAAACTGCTGTGCATGACACCTACAACAGTTTCGTAGTGCACTACAGAATTTCTGTGTCTATCTTTTCACAGCTCTTTTCCAAAAATTTTAGTTTCCAACCTTTATTTCCATCCTTTCATTTATATATAAGCTCTCATAACCAACAAAAATCAAGTTTGAGCTGCTTTGAAAAATGAAATCTTTCCATATAACCCCAAAAATGTGTTATTACACTCATTTTTGTTGTGGTTGATCTTCAGGCTTAGCTAGCTATATCTCAAGATCTTCAACCTACCTTTTAAGCCTTCTATCATTAGCTCTTAGTTTGGTATTAACCATCCTTATAAACTTTGATTCCTTGATTGCAGGGACAGTCCGTATGAAGAATTGATCCTAACTGCTGATTGACTCAATGTTTGAAACCTTTTCTAGCTCCCATAGACCTTTCAACCTCTCAAAGTTTGACCTTTCTACAACATGCATTCTCACTTTCTTCTTCAATTTATCAATTTCAATGTTTGCAAGTCTGAGTTTATCTTTAACCTCCTCATAACTAATTTTTTCTCTCTGAGTATTAAAAACTCTGTTTGTGTCTTCTTCAGGCATTGGAGATGATATATTTATGGGTTCTTCAAAAACATTTGTATCCTCACCTCCTGTTCGGACTATCTCCATGTATAGCTACTCCAATTTCTTAAACTACCCCGTCAAGGGTTTTCTAGGCTTAAAGACAAACTCTGACACTTCATCCTCAAAATCTAATTTTTTGGATGTTTTCAATTTATTTGATTTTCCAACTGTATCTAGTTTTATGAAATCTGATTGAACCAGGGGAGACTCTTGAATGTCAATAGCTTGTAATATATCATTCAAGTCACCTCTTAATTTCAAATTTTCATCTGTGACCACAGCCTTACCCTTCTCCTTTGACCTTTGACTCCTAGTCAACTTCTTCTTAGTTGTTTTACTAGTTGACTATTCCTAAATTGTCTCTTTAACCTGAGTTCTCTTCTTCTGCGCAGATTAAGGAGTCCTTTGGATATTCAGTGATGTCTTTATCATAGGTTCCTTAACCTGTTTCCTGGGCTTAAGCTTGACAAACCTCCTTGATTTTGTTTCTGCAGGTTCAGTAGTATTTGATGGAGATGTTTATTTGACTTGAGAGCTACCTCCTGTTCCTTCAACCCCTATTCTACTCAAAAAGAGAAATGTAGAACATTCTCTATTCACTTTCTGAAGCTCATGCAAAACTATTAACTTGACTAGACCGTGATGAAATAATGAGGTTTCACATGCCTAAGCTTTCATCTGTACTTTGTCTGCCATCTTGGCCAGACTTAAAAATAGAAAGAAAGGTAAATCTAGAGAGGTTATTCCTGTGAAATGCAATAAGAGTTTAAAGTGGTAAGTGTACACCTTGTGGTATCTCCCTTCGCAAGTGAAGTACCTTTGGATGTTATAGAGAAGATTGGAAAATACATCCTTGACATAAATTCTTGACACAACTTTCTTTAAATCAGTATCCATAAACTGTAGTTTCCAAAAGATTTTGCAGGGTTGCATTTCAAACCTAAAATTCTTGAACCATCTCTCCTCCCCTCTTGGAATTTCTGTGACTACTGATATAAATTCAGGAGAAACTGGTAAATTAAGAAAACCAACCTTTGTGTTTGACCCTATGGAGTTAGTAGAAAATTCTTTGGTAACCTGATTATGCCCTCCTTGAATCTTTTCGAAGAACCTCCAGCACCCTACCTTCTTGAAGGCTTCTTCAACAGATTTATCTCCTGTGAGAGTTTCTAAACCTTCAGGTTCTATCCTCAAGCAGTGATGAGACCGGTGATTTCTTTTTTCTTTTGTCATCTTTCTCCTGAAAACCCTATGTCTTTAGCAAATCTGTAATAAATTTCCTTGTTGGTTGAACTGGCTCGCTTGAAAATTTGTTTTAGCCTCGCTTGATTGAAAATTCTACCTCGCTTGATTGAAAATTCTACCCCGCTTGAAAAATTTAAAGAGAGCTTTGGTTTCTTATCATGAGCTTCTCTTTCAGCAATAGATATGCATGCATTGTTTTCTTTGAATGAGATAAAATCAATGATAACCAACCTCTTTTAAAATTTTCAAAGGACCAATGAAAAATGACCCCTAACGAATCTCATAATGATTTCATAACTGCTTTGGATGGTTCCATTCGTGAGGGAGGATTCGTGGGCTGACACCATAATCATGAAAATTTAACCCAATTTGATGGATGCGATAGCTAAACCGAAAAAATTTCGAATCCCCGATTTCGTAGCACTGATAATGTGATATCGGGATTTTGTGCTATGAAAAGACCAACGTTTTTGTAGCACAGAAGCATTTTTTTACACTGAGCGCGCTACGAAAATGTGGTTTCATGGCTTATTCGAATTTTTTTTGAAAAATATTTAAAATATGGTTTTCAAAACGTGGTATCAAACTTCTAAAGAGTAAAGCAAGGTTTATGAAATTTTTTTGGTGATGAAATGAGACTCTAAACCTATGGCTTAGACCTTGTAAAACATAAAAATGACTCAAACCCTATCTAATACCATGACTTAGGAGCAAGTATAAACTGACTGAGCTTAGAGAATTTTAATAGTGATAACAGTGGCTCCACTTGGGATAGTGTGCCCCTATGGTACACTAAGAACTCTCAGCTATAGTGCTATCCTTTTTTTGATAAAAACAGAAATTTTGTTGACAAAAATCTTCTTCAAACTATTGGGCCTTCACCTCAGGCTTAAGATTTCTGTTTCAGCTTGTCATTTATTGGAAAAAGTTGATAGAGATGAATGTATACAATGTTATGAGTGATTTATAATACTTCAAAAAACGTAATGCTTTAGGAACCTGCCATTAACATGCCCTCTAGCATATGATCCTCCATCAATTTCCTGCAATATGTAAGTATTGTTCCCATGAAAACCAACAATATGAAAAGGACCCTTCCATAAATTCTAAAACTTACCAGGCTTTCCCTTTTCCTCAATTTTGGCCTCCCATTTCAGCACTTTGTCATGAATCTGAAAACTGTCTAGGGAAAACTTTAAGGATGGAAAATTATTTTGATGTTTAAAAATTTGGCGAATCTCACTAGTCCCTAATATGCAAACTATAAAATGTTTATTGATGTATTTGTAAAATTATTCAAATTTATAATGATATTATATATTTTTTCTATATAATGTTGGTGATTTTTATGTAAAATAATTTTATATTGTAAAATTTGGGCGAATCATTTTTATAAAAAAATGGAAATTGGTGAATCCTTTTTTTGGAAAAACTGTGGAAAATTAGCCCACCAACGAATATTAGCCCCTAAAATTTTCCATTTTAACTATCCTCTTTGATCCTCCTATCAAATGTATTCTTAATTTGAACATGCTGATGACTGTAGTAGACTTCATTTCTCTTTTCTTGCAAGGCTATCAGCTGGTTTATCCTCCTTTGGATGGCATTTGGCTCTTCTTCAAGTCCTTGAATTAACTTCATAATCGGCACCCCAAGTGATGTTGGGAAAACAACTTCAGCCCCATAGACTAATTCATATGGCGAAGTTCCAATTGATCTCTTTGTACAAATCCTATCATCCCATAAGGTGTACTTCAGCTTTAAGTGCCAAGCTTTCTTGTTCTCCTGCAGTACCTTTTTGATAATTCTTACAATGCTCTTTTTTGATGATTCAGCAAGACCATTACCTTGTGGATAGTATCCTGTAGAGTGTCCAAGAGTGATGTGATATTGATGACAAAAATTTATCATCTTCTTGGACTTAAATGCTTGAGAATTATCTGTTATAATCTTCATGGGACAGCCAAATCTTGACAATATATTATTCTATAAGAAAGAAATAATTACAGAGTCATTAGCTTGCCTAGTTGGTATCGCTTCTATCCATTTGGTGAAGTAGTTCGTTGTTGTAAGAATCCAGCGATGATGCCCTGATGAAGATGGATGTATCTCTCCAATAAATTCTAACCCCCATTGCTGAAAAGGAGCTTCAACATAGATAGGAACCAAAGGTAGAGGTACAAGCTTTCTTCTTCCTTCAAAAATTTGGCACTCATGACATGCAAAAATCTTTTTGTAAATGTCTTTAAACATTGTTGGCCAAAAATATACAGCTCTTAGGATCTTGTTTGCTGTAGATTTCCAATAATGATGTCCTCTGCAATCAACTTTATGGAATTCTTCAATCATCTTTTTAGCCTCTTTTTCAAGTCGAAAATTTAGCAAAATTCCTTCTGCATCTTTCCAAAACAGATTTTTGTCATAAACAAAATATCGTAATGATTTCAACTTAACAAACCTTGCTTTGGACTTTGATAGATCAGCGGGAGATTTATTATGCTGTAAGACAAAAACCACATCCTTATACCACTCTGAAGTAAGAAATTCCTCATCAATTTGGACCAATTCTTCTTCATTTTTAGAGATTTCTGATATTTCTGCATTCATATTTATGTCAAGATAGTCCAGATTTGACTGAGTCATTAGTTTTTCCAAGCCTTGTCCCTTCACCAACTTCGTTGGTTTGATTTCTATATCATATTCCAGCAATTTGGTGATACATTTTCCCCTCTTTCCATCTGATCTGCCTGAGTTAGAATGTATTTTATCACAGCACTTGGAACATATGCTATGATGTGCGAATGTAAAACATAAATTTTGAAATCTTTTATAGCTTTCACCAAAGCATAGGCCTACTTCTCTAGAATATTATACTTCAGTTCAACATTTTATAATGTCCTACTAAAGAAATAAATAGGCTTTTCAATATCTTTCTTTCCTTTTTGTAGCAAAACTACAGCAATTGTGTTTTCGGAAGCAAATGTAAAAACTAGAAATTATTTGGAAAAGTCTGGACTGATGAGTATCGGTGCTTGTGTGAGTGCCTTCTTGATTTCTTCAAAATATTTCTTTTCTTAAACTTCCCACTTAATCTCAAATCCTTTCTTTAACATCCTTGTTATATCTTTGACAATCTCAGCAAAGTTAGGAATGAAACACTTAACAAAATTCACTTTCCCAAGAAAAGATTGAATCTCTTTCCTACTTCTTGGAAAATATACCTTTTGAATTGCATTAAATCTATGAGGATCAATCCTAATTCCATCTTCAGAAATTATATGACCAAGTAATTTTCCTGAAGTTAAAGAAAAGATGCTTTTAGTAGGATTAAGAGAGATACCAAACCTTCTACATTTCAGCAGAATTTTTTCTAGGTGTTTCAAATGATCTTCTTCTTTCCTTGAATAGAGTGTGATATCATCAAGATAAAAAAATACTGACTTATCCTTTTCTTCAGAAAAATAAATGTCCATTTCTCTTTGGAAAGTGGCTCCCACATTCATGAGACCAAAAGGCATTTTAGCGTACATGAATGTACCCCATGGTGTTGTGAAGGCTATTTTTTCTTGATCATCTGGATGCACAAGAATCTGATTGTAACCTAAAAAACCATCAAGCATAGCCATTATTTGTGAACCAACAATATTTTGCAGAATTGAATCCATCTTAGGAAGAGGATAGTTATCATTCAGTGAAGCCTTATTCAAATTTCTGAAGTCAATACAAATTCTAATTTCTCCACTCTTCTTTCTTACCGAAACTAAGTTTGCAAGCCAATTTAAAAATTTGATTGGAACAATTATCTTTGCATCAAAGAGTTTCTTAACCTCCTTTTCAATCAATGACATGAGAAGAGGATTAATTCTCCTCAATTTATGCTTGAAAGGCTTCTCATTTTCCTTGATATGAATAGTATGTTGAATAATGGAAGGATCATATTGCTTTAAATCAGCATAACTCCAAGCAAAAACATCCATAAACCTTCTCATCATCTCAATATATTTGAATTTCACATCTGCTGAAAGAAACTTCAAAATTTTTATCATTTTAGGCAAAGCTAATGTACGAAGATTACATCTCTCTACTTCCTCTTCATTAGCTTGTAATTTTGGTGCTTTAAAGACATCATTATGATCAAAAAAATTCTCAAGAGGAATAAGACCCTTTGGTATTGCATTATTATTCAATTGCAAAAATTCATAATTTCCTTTAGACTCAACAAATAGATTTTTCTAATCTACATGTGTATTTTCAAATTCTTCTTTCAGCTCAATAAAATTATTTACCTGTTGATCATCTTCAAAAACTTGCCAGTTTATGATATCATCCGGTATAGCTGGCCTATGACAAACTTCAATCTCATATTTTTCATTTGAATGCATAGGAATGATGAAAATAATTTCGGAAACAATAAGGGAGTTAGCAATAGAATTCTGATCTATAGTTTTGACTATGAAGGAATAAGACTGAAAGTTTTCCAACAAGTCTAAAACTAAATTTTTGTAACCCCTCATTCTTACATCCTTCATTTGATAGACACCTTCAACTTGTCTAATAACTAATTCAAAATCTCCAAAAATAGAAATATTTCGAGCCTTCATATTTTTCAAAACATCTAGACCCAAAATCAAAGATTCATATTCAGCCATGTTGTTTATGCCATCAAAATTCAGTTTATAAGAGTAAAAATTACTCTCATAATTTGGATTTGTAATCCAAATCCTTGCTCCTACCCCTTATTTTCCTGCTGATTCATCAAAGTACAATGACCATAATTCCTCCATCTCTTCATCATTTGCTTGTCGATTTTTTGCATGCTGGTTTTCTGAGTGTTGATTTTCTGAATGCAGATTTTCTGCTCTTATTTATTCCTCAAAAATATCAGCCGGTTCATTGAAAATAATGGCAGATCCAAGTTCATTATCAAAGGAATAAATAGGAAAATTCTGAGGCTTCTCTTTGCTACTTACCATGTAAGCCATTCTAGTCTCCCGATACAATATCCTTTTTTCACCAAAAACTGGAATAATAGTGTAGGTAAGATCCATCTACATTGTGCCTTTGATTTTCATTGCCCATGATCTTGAAAATAGCATACCAAACTTTGGAGAAACATCAGCCACAACAATATCCATAAAAACTGTCTTTGTTGGGATTTGTGTTAGACCAACAACAACATCTTTGATTAGACCAATACATTGAACTCTCTTTGAATCAAAAGAAAAAAAATCCTTATATGGTCTTGTGATTTGTAATCCAATCCTTTCCATGATTAATTTGGGCATAAGGTTATGTGAAGCCCCAGAATCTAGCATAGCATTATGTAAATTCATATCATGAATACTAATGCTTACATAAAAAGGAGGAAACTCTTCATTTTGATCATCTTCTAACCTTGGACGCATATATATAGTAGGATTATCTTCTTGGACATTCAAGATATCAGCAGCCCCTGGTTGTGAATTCAACATCTTAAATATATTTCTTCTATATTCATTCACCTTGAGAATCTCACTAAAAGGGACTGATATTTTAATCTTTGAAATTTCATTCTCAAGGTTGAAAACAGAAACAGATTTTTCAGCATCTTTGACAAGAGGACGAAGTTGAGTGTCTTTCTTACCAAGTGGAGTATCCTTTTTACCTTCAGCCATCTTTGGGGTATCATTCTTAGCTTCAATAGCCTTTGGAGCATCTTTCTTGGGCTGTGCTTTGTTTGCAATGATAGGTACATTTCTATTTTTGAGATTATATTGCTTTTGCATCTCGAAAATAGCATGTTGATACCCTTTAAAATAATCTGATGGTTCTTCTCCTTGATTAGCCAAATCTGACTCGTCATGCTCTTCTTTAGTCAAGAAGATTCCTAACATTTCTTCGTCAAGACAATGGATGGATTCTTTAGGAATCTCAGGCTCATCTTCTTCATCTACCAAATTATGTTGAAAAGGAGGTCTCACTGGAGGGTCAGCTTGTTGATTTCTATTCTCTCTTGGCCTTTGCTGATTTTGAAGTCTCCTGAATTGTGGATTTTTGAATTGAGGTTCATATTACATAGGAGGAGCTGAAGTGTTTCCAACAGCTAACCTATCCATCAAATTCTCCATGGTTTTTATCATTGAATCAAATTTGTCTTCAGAAGTTGAATTGGATGGTTTCTCTTCTTCTTTCAGTTTAGTTTTTCCCATTTTTTACTTTTTAGCAACTATCATGTTTACCTCAACCGTAACTGCATCACTTTTCATTTCAGCAAGTGTAGCTGACTCTCTTTCCCTCAACAGGATAGAAAAGTCATATTCAAATGATTTAGCATATCTCATTTGTGCTAAAGCTTCATGAGGTTTCAAATGGGCTGGAATTGAGTCAAAAAATTTATTGAATCTTTTTGAAAAGTTTTGTATAGATTCATAAACTTCCCTTCTAAGGTTTTTGTATTCAGTAAGTTCTTAGACTGGATTGGTTCTATTACCCCATTTTCTTAAGAATTTGTCTTCAAAATCATTCCAAGTTCTAATGTTGCATGGTGCAAGGGCTTGAAACCATTTTCTAACTTCACCAATAAAACTCTATGCAAATAACCTAAGCTTCACATCTTCATCATAAACTTCCTCCCTGTCTATGAAATCATTAAATCTATCTACAAATTCCTCTGCTGAAATTTCCTCATCACTACCCCAAGTAGGAATCCTAACAACATATTTACTAGGAAGGTCATGCAAAACAATACGAAGTACAAGCGGTGCATACCTAGCACGAGAAGCCATGACTGGAGGATGAACAGTAGTTTTAGGAGGGGCAGAAAAAGAAGATGAAGAACTGATATGAGGAGGACTACTTGGTTTTTGTAAGTCACTGACAATAGAACTCTAATTAGGAAGGGGTAAACCAGCTTTGGATTTCAACAAGATTTCGAAAGGATCAAGTAAAATGGATAATTGGATAAAATGGATAAAATGGATAATTGGTTGTACTGATAATCAACAAACATCTATTGGGCTTATGGAGTCAAGTGTGTTTTCACAAAACATGAGTATCAGATTCAATTGGAAGTCAGGGCATTTCAGGGTTTAGATGCATCAAAAGAACAGTGGGACAGAAAATAAATAGATTTCATGAACATATGAAGGAAGTTAGAGAACCTTCAGTGAATTCTAAGTAACATACATTCATGCCACTGCAAGTAATTGAAAGAGGAAAACCATGAGAATATCAAACATCCATAACCCTTTCTAAATCTTGAGTGATGAAACCAATATCTTTGTATTAATATAAAAACACAGTTTATGTTACAACAAAATATTATGCTTGTTAATGAAAATTGCCAACCCTATGCAATTCGACTTCTTGTCTTTTACAAAGTGAGAGTTATCTCTTGTGAGAGTTTATACCCAAAGGCTTCTTCAACAGATTTATCTCTTGTGAGAGTTTCTAAACCTTCAGGTTCTATCCTCAGGCAGTGACCAGACCAGTGATTTAATTTTTCTTCTATCATCTTTCTCCTGAAAACCCTGTGTCTTCAGAAAATCTGTAATAAATATCCTTGCTGGATGAACTGGCTCGCTTGAAAATTTGTTTCAACCTCACTTGATTGAAAATTCTATCTTGCTTGACTGAAAATTCTGCCCCGCTTGAAAACTTTAAAGAGAGCTCTGGTTTCTTATCATGAGCTTCTCTTTCAGCAATAGATATGCATGTATTGTTTTCTTTGCATGAGATAAAATCAATGATAACTAACCCCTTTTCAAATTTTCAAAGGAACAATGACAAATGACCCCTAATGAATCTCATAATGATTTCATAACTACTTTGGATGGTTGCATGTGTGAGGGAGGATTCGTGGACTAACACCATAATCATGAAATTTAACCCAAGTTGATGGATGTGATAGCTAAACTGAAAAAATTTTGAATCCCCGATTTCGTAGCGCTGATAATGTGATATTGGGATTTTGCGCTACGAAAAGACTAGCATTTTCATAGCGTAGAAGGAATTTTTTACACTAAGCACGATACGAAAACATGGTTTCATGGCTTATTCCAATTTTTTTTGAAAAATATTTAAAATATGGCTTTCAAAATGTGGTATGAAACTTCTAAAGATTAAAGAAAGGTTTATGAACTTTGTTTGGTGATGAAATGAGACTCTAAACCTATGGCTTAGACCCTATAAAACATAAAAATGACTCAAACCTTATCTAATACCATGACTTAGGAGCAAGTATAAACTGATTGATTTTAGAGAATTTTAATAGTGATAACACTTGCGTTTTTTTGCTTGCACCTACTTGTGCTCCACTCGATTGAACCACACTCACTTGAAACTCACTCACACTCACCTGAACATTCTGTGTCTACATCTGCAAGTCTTGCAAGCCCTTGTGAACATCTCCCAACACTTTCTTATATTTCTATTCAATATTTCCCCATAAGTGCTCAATGGAATTCTTCACATTGTCCCCAATTTCATCGAGGTCCCCTCTAGTAAGGACCATGGCTTCTAGGCCAGCATACTTATTGGACTTCACCTTCTGCCTCACACCACCCTTCTGTGATTGTTGCCTCTTCGTATTAAAATATGGGTCCACAATGATATCACTGTGGAGAGTGGCATTCCTTCCTCTGTCTAGAATCTGTGCGTCAGTTTCATTCTCATTCACGAATGTGACTTTAGTGTCCTTTTTTCTTGTAACTGTAGTGGGATTTACACCACTAGTTCTTGCCTTCTCCACACCTTCAACATGTAGAGTTAACCAATCGCTTTTACAGTGACTAATGATGGCCTCCATATATTCTTCTGTGACAAGTTATGGTAGCTCGTACCAGACCCTAGTGAGGTCCTTCTTCACCTGAATGTGTATGTGATGGAAGACTGCTATTAACTTCGCGACCTATCAATACTTCTCCATAATGTTGGGTGATAAATAGGGCTTTTGGTTAATCATTATCCGTATACTCATCTCAAATCCTACCCGAAAACATTGTTTGACCATAACCCTCAATGGATCTGTCAAATTCCACAACAAAGCATATCTGGCTGCTTAGCATAGATCAATGTCTGTAATTTTGAACTGTGATCCCTCAGGCTCTCTCTATTCCATCAATGCAATGAGAAGCAAGAGCCATGGATTGTGGAACTGCTTGCCCTCTTCTTGAGCTCCTATAGAATTAGTGAGGAATTCAGTACATAAATATCCTTCCCAGTTATATACAATTCCCTTGGCACACTTAGCAGCTAAGGATATTATAGCCACGGAAGCCTCCTATCCATGGATTTTCCTCATAATATTCCCTGCAAGAATGTGTGCAGCGAAGCACATATTTCTATATGAAATGAAGTTAATTAAATAACCCTGGGTTCCCTTGTTCAAATCGTAGTCATTATTCATATTAGCTGCGAGTTCCTTATCCTTGCTTTTTCCGACAAAATCCTCCATGGGGTATAACCCAAGACAAGGAAGGGTTGTAATTTTCCTTATGAGCATCTCGGTAATGGTGATGTTCTTCCCCAGCCAAAAAAAATCATCATACACTAAAGCCAACCATTTCACACACAGATAGTGTTGATAGTGTTATCACTAAAATTTTCCGTGAAGTTGTTGGGAAGAGGAAAGGGGTCTGAGGTAACCACAAACCAACTTTAGGTACAGAATCTAGCCAATCTGTACCCAGAGAGGGCTCTCTCTATAAAATTTATCTTTGTTTTTGAAAATATTAGGCTAGTTATAAAGTCTAGGGGTTTTTGTTTGAATTTGGGTGGTGGAATTCGATAAATGAGGGCAAGATTGAGTAGTTCAGGCCATTGGGATATGGAGTCAAAAATATGGCTTCACTGGATTAAGTTTATCAACAAAATATGGTTTCACAGGGCAAGATAATCAAACAGGGAAAAATTATAGATCTTAAAGGAATGGGATGGAATCAAAATAGATGAAGGGAAATTAAGAATCCTTCAGCATATTTATAAGAGGGAAAATTGAGTGATTATTAATAAAGAGAAATTAAGTATTCTTCATTAAATAATCAAAATGCATAAACTAGAAAAACAAGAGCAATTAAGAATTCACTGTTTAAACTAGTTTAGAAGAAAACATTTAGAATAACAATGATTAAAATAAGATTACACTTAAGAACTTTTTCATTTATTCCTTTTCATTAATCATTCAGAAATGAAACATAGTGATATACTAAATAGATATAAAGACTTTAAAACACAAGAGAAATATGACTTATTGATCCGTAGTCGGACACATGAATCCTATAAAAAGTCTTTCGCATCAATTCATCATCCAGCTAGCCACAAAGAAATTTCTCCAATAGCACTTTATTCCGAAAAAGTCAATGTTACATCAAATTATAAAAATCCCCCTTTAATACTCCAATTGAGGGAGTATTTATACAAAAAATTATACACAATATCTCATAACAACTTGAGATATAATCTAGGATGACACATAAGTATTTTACAACAAACTAGAGACAGACGGTCTCGTAGATAAGAAAAAATGATAACTGATGTTGTGCTGTTTCCTTCTTTTGAGAATGTGCTGGAGGCATCCCCTATGATTTGGCTTACTGTTGTCCTCTTCAGTAATTCTATGCCAGCTGCTCCGTTTCACTGATACTCTTTAACTTCTCTGATACACTTTGATCTTTGTTCACCCTTTTATCCTTCCAATCATGACTTACTGCAGTAAATAATCAAAATGTAAGGATAATTTTTACAAAAGTTCTAGCAGGTCTTCCCACCATTTTTCTTCTGTTATCCTGGTCCTTTGCAGCTTTCTGAGAGTTTCATCAGTCTCTGTATACCTAAATAAAGTTGGTTGAAATGGGAGCAAATGCTTTACCTCATGCTCGAGATAAAACAAATTTTCCAATATGTCATGAAGATTTTTTCTTGTAGGAAATGCTGCTGATGATGAAATAGTTGAGGCACTAGCCTGAGTGTCAGCATACTTGTCCAATTTCTCAACATAAATTTCAAGGTCCATCAATTTATCCTCTGAAACTAAAGGACTGGGAAATCCTTTATTCAACAAAATGTCAAATATTTTTATGAAGGCAGTGATTTCTTCTTGCATGTCAGAGCATCTTCGTTCCAAATTCTGCATCAGAGTTCTTTTGGTAAAAACTCTCTTTATCTCCAAAATTGTGCCCGTCTTGTCTTGAATACCAATTTCTTCAAGTTGATGCTTGTTCTGAGTATTTAAAAAGCAGATAAGTCTATTAGCTTCTTCAGGCATGTTTCCTAATTCTTCTCTTTCTTTTAGGATTTCCTCCAGAGCTAATTTGACCAAATCATTATGTTCATACATTTTTTGAATTGAGGGGAAGACATCTCTTATTGACTGGATGATGTTGTCCCAAAGAATTTCATTTATTTCCTTTAAAGGCTTCTCCAATGTGAGATCCTTTTCCAATCTTCTAACCAAATTTTCTAATCTGTTGACCTCTCTTGTTTTATCTGCAACACTCATTTTTGAGAGATCATATTTTTTTTCCAAAGAGGTAAGTTGCACCTTTGTTCTCTGTAGCTCTGTCACTTCGAGTTTCGATTCCTCCATTGACTTTGTTAATTCTTCTGGACTCAAATTGGAAGTATGTACCTGTGGCAATTCTGTTGACTGACCTGTTGTTGTAGTACCTATAATCACCTCTATTGTAGATGCTGGAACACTAGGCTGCTTATCTTTCAATGCCTTTTCAAGTTCTTTTTATGTTTCATTAAGTTTCTCATTCAGTTTCAAGAGCAAGTCCATTAATTCTTCTTCAGAATTTTGTTTTATAACTTCTGCAGTCTGTGGATGTCTTGAGGCTGGTAATTTCAGTTGTTTTCTCAAGGCTGCAATATCATCATCTTTTTTCTTAATTAATGCTTCTATTCCCTTGACATCTTTGGGATTATGTCCCAATCCAATGATAATTTCCTCCAAAGTCTTAATCCTGTTGTACTTAGCCTGAGAAGAGTCTTTTTCAAGGTTTAATTGAGCATTTGTATTCTCCAAAGAATCCTGCAATTTCTGAGTCATCATTGATTTATCCGTCAAAGTAGAATAAATCATCTCACCTGTCTGTTTATGTATCTCAATTTGATCCAAAGGATGAATATCCTTTGCTAGGACTTCAAAATTAGTACTGATGTAATCTGCATCTGTCTGAAGTTGTTGCACTTTGGGTTTGAAGTGACTCATTAGCATCTTACCCTATTGAATGTCATAAGTTGACATCAATCTTTGTTGATTCTTAGGAGCCATTTTTAAACATCGATTGTACACTTGAAGTCTGAGAGGATCATTTCTGGCCTTTATATTGATGAATGTCATTTTAATATCCCAGGCATCTTTCACTGGTGGTTTAAAAGATGATATTTCTACACTTTTCTGCCTTTGTAGCTCTTTTCTCTGTAAAGTAGAGGATGTTCCACTAATTGTACATGTTTTTTGACTACCCACTTCCTCTGGTCTCTGAATATCAGGAATTTCATGAACAGATTCCACTTCTGGAAGAGGGTTCAATTTTTGTCTTTTAGCATCTGCCTGTTTAGAAGATCCACTTACAGGAGTAGCTACTTCAGCATCTCTCTTTTTACCCTTTTCTACATTCAGAGAAGTTTGTAAAATTGATATTTCTACTACATTGGTCTAAGTAGGAGAAACCTGTACTTGACCCTATTCTTTAGAAGTTTGAGGTTGTTATGTCATTGTAAATTTCTCTGTAACTTTTATATCAGCCTCTTTCTCCTTTGCTTTAGATGTTACTGTAACCAATGCACTGATTTCCTGTAGATTTTGTTGAGAAGTCCCAACAGAAGAAGAACCAATACCTGGTATCTGTACCTGTCCAAAAGAGTCTAGGTCAAGTATTTTTTCAAGGTCTTTCATTACATTTTCAACATTGACCTGCTCACTATCATGTTCTACCAATGTCCCTTCCATCCATTCATCCATGTTGGCATACTGTTCAATTTCTGGGATTCTTTGATGAATGTATGGTGATAGTTTTTTTTTCATTCTTCTATCACAAATAAAGCTATTTGGGTCATAAGGTACCCAATAGAAATTTTTTTGTAATTTAAGATAATCTTCTAATATCCTTTCAGCTTCCTTTCCAGCATCTCTAGAGTTACAAACAAAAGGACCTAGCTAACTTTTAATCCTGAGTTGAGCCTTTTTCTTTGCATTACAAAAATGAACTATATCTGAATTGATCATCTGCCTAAAATACTCTAACGCAAAGAGTCTCATTGGGACATATTTTGGCAACTTGAATGGGCATAAATCACACCCATATACTCTACTTTCTGTGTGGTTTCGGTATAGGTACCAGTCACCTATCTAGTACTTCTTTGAGAGCTGAAGAATTTTCTTGATTTCATTATTGACCCTAGGAGGAGAGACTCCTATTAACAAGGTGGTTGTAGGGTGTACAAAAAGGTCAATAAACTCATTGTAGGAATAAGGGGAATCACGAGAATTATGAGTGATGGCAGACCAAAAGATAACAGACCTAGGATTTCCTTTGGCATTGTTAGCGCTAAAATCTACCTTAGGTTGAAATAAGGTAAAACTCAAGGCTACATCAAACCACGCTCAGCCTCGTAGCTAGACCTACGAGGACAGGAGAGGGCTCTCTCCAGGTCTATCTCGGAAAAAGATCTTCAAAAGGGCTGAGATGACTTATAATTGGTACTGATTTTAGGATAGTAAAGAGATAGGAAAGTTTTATTTTGATTTTTTGGTTTTTTTTTTAAAAAAATAGGAAAAACAATTTTGGGTCTGGGGATAAGGCCAGATCTTTGCAGAATTCGAGTTGGGGCGAGGTAGGCAATATTATTGATGCTTTTGATCAGGTGTATGGATGGATCAGACTGACGAGGAGCTAAAGAGGGCAAGGGAGAACATGGATCCTCTCCAAATAGGTGAAAACATGTAAAACTAAACAAATTCAAATGCAGAGCACTGAAATCAATGGATTCAACCTCATTTACTCATTCATTTAGTTTCAGAAGCATAAGAAGGGAATGGCATACATTAAGCATGAAAGAACTTACAATAAACTGAGAGAAAACACCATCAAGAACTGAAAGCCACAAGAATCCCAACAGGTGCTACAAAACCTCTGATCTTTCCTTAGCCAAAATATGAAAAATATGTACAATAGTGTGCCAAAAACTTCCCAAGAGTCCAACCTGTCTCACCTGTAAAATGTCTCAGAAATTACATCATATAGACCTCCTAACCCCTTCCCACACCTCTAGGGGTCGAATTCCTCCTTCTAGGAGTAGTTCCAACTAATTCTAAACAAGGAGCTAGAATATAGGCACCCAAACAATTTTCCTCTAAAAGGAAGGGAACTGATTCTTACATTTGATTTTTACTTTTTTAGGAGTGAATCATCTAGAATAGGTAAAATTGAGTCCAAGTTACATGCCAACCATAAAATTACATCAAGACAACTCAAAAATTACATCCACAAGCAAAACTGGTCCAACTGGCCGAATTTCTGAGCTGGAAGGTGACAAATTGACCAAAAATCTATATGCGTAGCGTGCCTGAGCCATATGCGTAACGCACCTTTCAGCCTACTTTTGGGGCACTTCCTGGCATCCAAATTGAGCTCATGATAGCTCGTTGGAAAGCCCTGGATGATGGATATCCAACCCAAGTGGAATTTCCCAATTTGGAGCTCATTTTCCCCTCTAAAACTGCATTCTCCCAGAAGTACTTCCTGTTGGTGCAAAAGGTGGCAGAAAGGTGGTTTTCATGGTGTGTTTGGGCCCTTTGATCATCCAGAACTTGATGAAATGCTTAGGAAATACTGGAGCATGCATAAATTACCATGAAAAACCCAAAAATATAAAGTTTTCCTCTAGCAAGTGTCCCAATCATAAGCGAGCGCGTCGACGAGCTACTCGTATGGCTGAAAAATCTGTTTTGAGACCAAAATATTTCAAAATGACAAAAATTCCTCCGAATTTGCTCAAATTCAGAGCGAAGACCCTCCATCATGTATCATGCCCAGCCAATGAAGCCTCGGCCAAAATCCGGAGTGGATCAGGCCTCTTTCGTCGTTTTAGTGCTCTGCTCAACCTCCTTTTCAGAATCTTCATTTTTGCTTTGCAGACATGCATGCGGGCCCAATAATGACCTTTCATGTGATGAAGCGTGTCTTTGTCTCTATTGGCCTTTGCCAAAAATTTCTCCAGATGAATGTTAACATGCGTGAGGCAAGAATCTCGATTAGCCGGTGTCATATCACCAGGTCTCTTCCGGGCCAATTGTCGATCCTCACGGATTTGCCGCAACTCTAACAGTGTGTGCTCATCATCTAGCTGTTTGTTACGCTACTCCAAGTATTCTATCACCCATTGAGCCCTCTACAATTTCTCTTTCAGCATGTCATTCTCGGCCTTTTTCTCCTGGATGATCTCTTTCAATTTCGAGCTAGGAGAGCTCGCATCAACATCGATGAACGTGAAATCAGCGTCTCGGCCTCCTGAAGGGCCCTCATCATGCATGGGCCTCTTTCCCCTGTCCTGAAACTGTACCTGTGCTGAAGAAGAAGGTGAGACCCCTTACACATCATGTGGAGATAATACTCGCTCTGTTGATGGAGTCAACGAGACCCCTTCCACCCCGGGTGGAGATAGTACTTGTCGTGTAGCTAAAAATAAGGCCCTGTGGCCTCGCTGGTATGTCACATACAATGGAGCATTGATATGCTCGATCTCAGGAATATCAGGCTGGTGTGAAGGCCTCTCTCGTCATGAACTACCTCGGGAGGCGGCTGTGTCGCTGTGAAGAAGTCACGGGAGATGAAATCCTCCCAAGTAATGCCCTGCTGTGTTAACTGATGTACCACTACGATCTTGATTAGCGCATAATGATATATACTTCTATGCTACTGTGTTGGGGTCTTCTTCTGTACAAAAATCATCATCCTTTCTATGTTGCGATACATGAAGTATGGAATGTTCATCATACATACCCTCGTGAAATGCATCAACAAACGGACATGGTACGCATAGAGACGCGAGAATCTGCCCTCGCAACTAAAATACCGAATGATGAGTTTCATCAATGGTGCAAACTCATCCTTCAGGAATCTGAAAGGAAAAACCCTGCTCATGTGCCTCATAAACCTAGGTTTGATGTATGGCTCATAGTGGAATTTCTCGAACTGTTGACGTTTGTTCCATTCCTCTCCTATATTTGGTATCCCGGTGGCCTGAGCAATAGTCTTTGGTGACAGAATGAAATCTACTCTGGCGAGGTTTACACGGCCATCATGTAAATGTAGAACAAATAGACGAGCTAGTTCACGATGATGCTGGGTTTGTGAAATCATCTCACAGTATTGGAAACATGACTGACGCTGAAAACAATCTATTGCAAGCGGGCAAGCCTGCAACTGAGCCAAAGAAGTAGGCTCCTCCCTGAGATGCTTACCACCTTTTCCACTTTTGTGAGACCTCCGTGGCACATTACCCTCTGCTATGGAATCACTGTCATACTCCTGCTCATAAACTGAATCCGTCTCTGACATGGCTTTGAAAACAAGATGTCTACAATATGTATGTTGATATAGGTGTAGTGAAGACAAAAGTTTCAATGTATGCTCAAAACCCCAATATGTCACATATGTATCAAAGTATCATAGGAAAACAAGCCACAGTGGTGATGGCTCTATCAAGTGGATTGGCATAAAAATATTCACTGCTTTGATCACAAGGGAATTTGAAAAATGAGTAAAAAAGTGTAATGTAGTGTACAGCCTTTGTAATGCTGGCTAAGATTTGTCAAAGGGAAAATGAGTATGGGACTGTGTTTTGTCAATGGAGAATGGGAAACAATGTGAAAATGACCATAGTAAAACAATAGCAATGACAGTGGTAATATAATGGCGATGACAGCAGTGATGAAATGGGAAACTGAGAGCGTGAGGGCTATGACACTTTGACAGTAGATGTATAAACATATATATCAACAACACAAGCTTGTAAATCCTTCACAAGACCATCAACATGTCTTTCAAAACCCCAAGAAATGAATTTGCAATGAACCTAGGGTTTACACATTTCTCCTCATCAAATACTTGTTTCCCCACTTTGAAAACACCACAATCATGTTCAAAAATCACTTAACAATCGTGAAGAACTTACTTGCAAGCCGATTGAGGCGTTTTGCATGAAACTGGACGCAAGGGCAAAAAATTTGGCTCTAAGACTATATGCGTAGCGCCCTTACCCAGTGCATAGCGCGCTGCAAGTGCGTAGCGCACTTGTAAATTTTCCTAGGCTGGGAAGGCTATATGCGTAGCGCGCTTTATATGAGTAGCGCGCCTCCTCTGTGAGTAGCGCGCCTCTTACACCTCCGGTCTTCAGTTTTGAAAATGAGCTTTCGCCCTTCTAACCTGCAATTCGACCTTTGCTTTGGGAATCTATGCAAATGGGCTGTCTCCAATGCTTTATATGGATTGCAAAATATCTCATAAAAATAAACTTTGATTTAAATTTGCTCCATAACCCACTTTAATAATGTTTGGCACTTTGTCATTTGATCACTTAATACAATGTTGTCCTTTGGCTTTTATTATTTTTCTGAGTTTTGGACTGATGATACTTGGTTTTTTTTTGTAGGGATTTGGCATTTGGCTTCAGCAAAGATCAGAGGCTGCCTTCAAACTTATTATGATGAAAGAAACACACAATTATTACAAAAAATGAAATCAGACAATTTCTAGTTCCAAAACAGAGTTTTGGACTAGAAATGTCTTCAAATGTTTTCTAAGAATAAAAATATGAAATGAGAATCTTTTGAAACCAACCTCATGGCCTGCGGGCTTTTATTACATGTATGCAAAGGACTAAAACCCTATACTCTAGGACTAAAGACTCTTTTTAACGAAACTAATCATTATGACCATGAATGAAATGAACATGAACTTCAGTGATTTTTGAGAAATTTTAATTAGCCCTGCAGGTACAAGCATGAGGAAACACAAGAAGACAAGACCCTCTCGTCAGCCAATGGCATGCCCCTAGCGAAATGCAACAAAGTGGAACGAGCGAGACACCTAAAAATGATATGTGAAATGCGAAATGATCTCTGACGGAGGGCTGTAAGGACCAACTCTAACAGGCATTAAGCTTTTTGACATAGAAAGGGAAACTTTATGATTGGTAATAAAGCATGAGATGATAAATAACAGAAGGATACTTGAACACTCTTTCATCTTCTAATCCCATGAACTGATCATGGATTTTTTCTGCAATGTAAGAAGCAAAGTCATACTTGACAGCAGGGGGTTGTCCAGGGGTGAAAATACACAACAATACTAAGGTTAGTTGGTCAACATATTCACTAGTATTGAAGCCCATCATAAAGGATATCATATTCAGAATAATTCTACCCTCATCAGTGAAAAAATTATAACCATAAGGAGGAGGGCCTTTGGGTTGATGTTCTGGAAACATGAAGGTCTAGCAGAGATGTCTTAATTATTCATGAGATAATTTGGTAGATTTATCAAGCAATTCTCCCATAGAAAGGGGAGTGAGGGCTTGACCAGGTTGAAATTGTAACATATCATTGATAGACTGAGCAGTTATGGGAAAAAGGACGTTTTGACTTGGAGATAAAACTACTCGTTGGTTGGGATCATAGTTTGCATGATAGTAATGGATTATCTCAGGGAAAATGTGGACTGAGGGGAGAAGGTACATGGGAAGATTGGATTCCCATAATCCAAAAATATCAGAACCTTTCAAGTAATTATCTCTGCAGTAGCAAAAAATTCGAAGGGGACTTTCACTGAGAACCAGGTCTTTAATTTGGAAATCTCTGTTTACTAAAGGCAAATAATCTAAGTCTCTGTGAGGGGAATTCAAGGGTGCAAAATTTAGAGCCACGGGAACCTCCATTTCTGGTTCTTGTGGATTCAGAAATGAATTTGGGGTTTTATGAAAAATGGGCACAATTACTGGTTTGGGAATATAATTGCAGTTCTAGAAATAAAAAAGATCAAAATGAACTTCGTTTTAGTCTTTAGTGTGGAATTAAAACCAAAACCAGGATTTTTACAGAGTTCAGCGGGAAATTGGGTAAATACCTGTTTTCGGGAAATGAATAGTGTTTAAACAGGTGCTGGCTATGGTGGATGAACTCTGGATTACTTGACTGCAATTTTCTTCAGCAAGGTAGCAGTTGGCAAGCTTTGACAGCTAAATTCGAAATTCGTTGCTGGGGACACTGGTTACTACATAGGATAATGAAAATGACATGGGTTTGTTTGTTTTATTCACAAAGTCAAAGGTTGGCAGGTTTTTGATTTTTTAATGGATGGCGTCAGTAAGTACGGAGGTTTCATTAGAGGAGGTAGGCGGTAAGCGGTTTCCATCGCACCGCTTTTGGGAAAGAGCGGTTTTGGGCGGAGGGCGAACGATTCCATACGATGAATGATGCGTGGCGTGACACTGTTTAGAAAATCGCTTGGCCATCACATGTTATCGTTCGGACGAGGATGGCTAGCAATATGGATAATAACCGTTGATCTCAGATTAATTGATCGAACGGTTGTCGGGAAAGGGAGATAATAGGAAGTTAATAAGGCGGGCCCGACGTAATTTATTATGAATTAATCACATCGGGAGAGATTCTATTGGTGGATTAGGTTATTAATTAACCATAAGGGTTAATTAATCCCATTATACGGAGGAGAGGCGCGCTTGATGATTAATCAAAATTTTTACTAATCAATCATGATTAACACATTAATATGGTTATTTTTCAACCGATGGGCGGAATATATAGTTTATGGGAAATTTTTATATTTAAATTAATACGGGAAAAGGGGGAAATAAGGATTTAAATAATAAAATTAGAAGTTAATATGAAAAATGAAAGAAGCACTAAGTATAAACATTAGGTTAATGTTTTTAACTTATGCTTTTATGAAATAGGGTTTTTACGAAATATTGCATGATTTTCCTAAGTAAAATGGGATTTTACTTAGGAAAAGATTTTTTATAAATGAGTGAATGTCATGATGAATGGTTTTAAGTACTTAGGTTTTTCCAATTATTGGGCCGAGGGTCCGGTCCCTCCAAAAGTCAAGGAAATGCCTTGAGCCCCTCTAATTTTCAAATACCTTAGTACATAGGGGAAATTAGTGAAGTTTTTAGGGAAAAATGAGAAGGGAAGTTAATAATTTGACTTTGCCTTGAAATTCTTCCAGTGTATTGTCTGCCTTTACGCTTGTGATGAAAGTAAAAGATTTAACACATCTAAAGCCATTATTCATCACATATAATTCAGCAACATCATCTACCTACCCTAACTACTTTACCCTACCATTTTTTCTTCTTTATTAGGGTGCACTTAGACTGGCAAACCCTTATCACACTTTCTTTTCTTTTACATGTAGAAATCTATCTAAATCTAACCTTATTACATCCAAGGGCTCAGATTAAACTGTTGAACTCCTTTTATTCACTCTACCTATCTACTTATTTGCCAAGATTAAACAGTTTGGTCAGATTTTATTCTCTATCTCTAAAACATAAAATTGAAAGATGAACTAGCCAAGTTTACATTGTTTGACTATTCATCAATTGTGGCATAAGATACAAGTTGCACACAATTTTATTATTACATCAGAGAAAAAAGTAGTGGCATTTAGACTTTCACACTTTCCTTGGCCTTTATTTTGGTGGGGTTCATTTTCTTTTACTTTTTTGGCCATTTTTATTCTTTTTACCCTTTGATTTTTCTTTTAGGGTATACCCTCTTTACATTTTTAAAATTTTTTTATTTTTTGAGAATATGGAAAACCTTTGCAACAAGAAAAGGTATGAACATATTACATATCCCATCAGTTCAATCATGAAATATGGCACCTATTGGTATAGGAGTCTAACAGATAGGACTATGCCCGAAGTGTGGCACATAGAGCATGTTGAGTATCCCAGCCTCCTGGATACACTTGACCCATTTCATCGGTTCCAATCTCGTCACTCCTCTGGCATATTAGCTCCCTGTAATTTCAACAGATTGGCAAGACTGAAACTGTAGAGAGAACATTTGAACCACTTTGGGATTCTAGGATCTAGCCCTCCTAAATCTAGAGAGGGATATCTCTATAAGTGCAAAGATTGATTTATCTTTGAGGCTTTTATGTGTGATATTAGGATAGTTATTAAGAACAAGGGTTTTTGTTTGCTTTTGGATGGTTGAGCATGATTTTTAATTGAGTGGAAAGTCATAAAATGAAAAAGTTTCAAAAGGGTGAAGACATAAGCAATAAAAATAATATTTGGCTGATAGGATAGATATGACGCTGGTTTTTAGTCCATTGGGATATGGAGTCATAAAAGGTTTTAATTGTGAAACAATTTCAAGAGTGATCCAAGGGGCAAGTCATCTATATCACAAGATATTTGAGATTAAATGATGGAATGGAACAATAAAAGTGTTTGAATGGGTGGAAAAACACAATAATTTCAACTAGGATTTATCAGTCTTTCCAAACAAGAAAAGCCTTTTAAGTAACTATTTTAAACCAACCAAAGGATAGGGCTAACCATAGAATTATTTGGACAAGCTTGTATTAAAGCTAACTTATCAGGGGAAAAATCCAGTAATCCACATAATTAATTTCATAAGGGATGAAAACAAATAAGAAAAAAAAGTGCAACCTAAGATCAGATAAGATACATTTAAATCTAAACAGCTTTCAGCATACTCTTAGGGAAATTTTCAGAACTACCATTGGAGAAAGAAACTAGAAGACAGGGAAAACCATAAACTTTTCTATTCTAACTTTACTGATTATATAACAAAAATATCATTCAAGAACTTCCTTTCAAGCTTAGCACATCAAGACAGGGGCAAACCAACATTCCTTGATAATGTTTACACTTAACTTAAGACCTTCTTAAACACACAATTTGGAGGAAAACATTGAGATAAAGCTTATCAGTCAGAGAAGGGTACTGTAAACAGTAAATCCTAACTCTATGCTTGTTGTTCTTTATGAGAGAATAAGTGGACAAAATGTCATACATGAAAGGAAAGAAATAACACAGAAAGAAGTACTTCACTAGTGATATAGACCAAGATCCCAAAAATTAGCTTGTATATTGATGTCAATCCAGTTACATTCTTCAAGTCCAATGTTTCAGTACAGAAATCATCTTCTCTTCTTAGCCTAACTTTTTTTATCACAAACAGAGCTTCAAGAGTCTCTGAACACTATTTACATGTAGAAATTTTTTAGCACAAGTATTATATCAAAGTTCAGCAACCAACCCTTTACAATGTGCTCCTCAAGTGATTTTATAAGAAAAATGATGAGGTGGGATGAGAGAAAAGATTTATAAGCTCAATTAATATAGTTTAATGCTTCTCGGCCTTTGAGGGGCTCAATGGAGAAGATTTCAGATATTTCTCTGTATTAATTGTTTTTATTAAGTTTTCGATCCTCTTAGCAGAGTTTGTTGACCTTTAGAATTCTTTCTTATATTTGTAATAACTCTGCTGATAGTTTGTAATAAGTTCTTTGATCTGAAATAACTAGTTAGTTGCCTTCAGGCGAATATCTTCTGTTCTGGAAATAACTAGGCCTCTTTTGAATATTTTGAGGCTGCATGTGGCTTTTGGGTAGCTGAGAGGATTCTATTAGCCTCTGATGTGGCAGTGGAGGCTTCTCATATTGACAGATATTATTGTTTTTCTTTAAAAACTACTAATTTGTTTTAATTCTGTGTGTTAGGCTTAATTAGGCCTAATTTCCTGTCTTTTGTTCTTCAAACTATGTTTAATTGAGTGGATTAGGCTTTAGATAGTCGATTTAGGCTGTAATCCCTCAAAACTGCATAAACAATCTTGATTTCTTCATCTCTGCTGTGACTATATCCTTTAACACTGATACTCTTTTCTTGATTAAGTTTTGTTGTGTCTTTTTGATGTGCAGGCATCATAGAGGTTTTATAATGGCGTCAATGCTCATGAGGCACTGATAAAACATAATTTGGAACCCTGCGGAATGATCTCTTTCATGAATAAAGGCATGGGGGATCGTCATCCCCGACCTTTTATTTTCTTTTAAAACAGTTGAGAAACCTTGAAAACTTGCAAAAAACAAGAAAAGTTAAGAAAATACTACCTAGTTGGGTATAGACTGCTTCAGAGGTTGAGGTTAGATTGCAGTCGTTGGATGAAAGCATCCAACGGTGAGGATTCAATGCTGAGGATAATGGAGAGGCGGTCGGGGGAGTCAATAAAAAATTAAGTCCGAGCCATCGATGTATGGTTATCAACGGTCGAGATCAACCCAAGATATTATAAGGCGGAAGGTGAATGTCATAGTGAAATGGCGGAAAATATAAGAAAAAAAGGAAAAAACCTTATCTGAGGTGAAACAGGGTCAAATGATATTTGGGGTTTTCGAATGATCATGGGCCATTGGATTAGATTAGTCCACAGAGATCAACGGTAGAGTTTGATTGATGAAAACCTTTGGAGGATGGGTTGATGGCAATGAACTAATGGCAAGGTTAAATGTGAGCCGTTAGATCTCAGAGATCAACGGTGGAGATCACACATGGGAGAATGCAATGGAAATAGGGAAAAGTGGTTTCGGCAAAAGAAACCGCTGGTGTCGTGCTTATCTTAAGCAGTTTCCAAAATCTTCATAAAAAATGTGATATGCCTCGCAACCCGCCACGTGTCCTTTTAAAACCGCCCATATCGCGTAACTTTTAGGAATTAACCATCGGACGTGAAATCACGCGATATGGGTCCCTGGCCGTTGGATGAAGGGTGGGCAGATCCAACAGTGGAGTTTGGAGCGCGATAAGACAAGATGCGCGGGCAGAAGAAGGTGCGACAGGGTCATGGCAGTTTTAATCTGGACCATTAGATCAGGGAATGGATGGTGGAGATTTGATTTGGGGAAAGGTAGGACCCAAAGGAGTTGGGACTATCGGGTTAAATATGGATCGTTGGATGAAATAGATCAACGGTGGATATTCACCGAAAGGTATTTACAAAGCAGGGTTTATGAAAATAAAAAATGGTGTCAAGCTTTGATCTCGACCGTTGGATGAATGAAATGAACAAACCAGATCCAATCAGGGGTCACCAATCGACGGGGGAGAGAGGAAAGGTATAAGAGTTTTTTCACGATGCGATTGAACAAAGACCGTTGATCTGAGGGCCAGATCGATGGCAGAGATTTAACTACGGAGGTCAAAAGGTGGAGGGATGGGCTTTGAACAAAGCGATGTGGGCCGTCGGATTTGGGCCTGACGGGGAAGATCAATGGCTGGGAAGCCATCGCAAGGTGGCCAATCAGAGGGGGGCAATAACTATTAAAATATGTTCAATGGAAAAAACTCTGATGCGATTAGCACTCGGGACTTAATCACTTGGTCCTGGGCACGAGTTATATGGTGGGGAAGTGGTTGAGGGGTTTAGCAAAAAAGGGCTTAAGGCCTAATCGCATTGGAAGATTTGAAGGGAACAAACAAAGGATTTGTTTGTTTAACTCTGATGCGAGATTTCGATGATCATCGATCGAGGAGTAGATTAACGGTTGATAATTCACCAAACAATAAAATGTCAGGTCTCGTTGAAACATAAGAAAATTGGATTTTTTATAAAATACAAAGGAGAATTTGTTTCGGGGAGGGATTTTTTATGGTGTTTAGCACCCAATTGTGGGGCTCGGGGTTATATTTAAAGACAAAGGAATCAGGAGTTAGAAGAAAAGGGGCCAATTGCATCAGAAATTTTTAAAAGCGAGTGGTATCAAAACACAAAGGAATGCTTGAGTGCGATTGCGCGATCGGGCCTTAGCACTTGGTCCTAACACTGGTTTTATGCAGAAATAAAGGGGCTGGGGGCTAGGGCCAAAAGGGCTTAATGATTTAGCACAAAAAGTTTGTTTTTTGTGATTTTTCAAGTATTTCAAAGGATTTTGAAAGCTTCCGATAAGGTAAAAAAGGAGTTTTAAACCTTATCAAAGGGTTTTTTATGGAGGAAAAGGAAGGGAATGAGGGAAATGGAAAATTTTAATGAGGAAAAAGAGGAAAGAATGGAGGTTATTTGTGAATGAAAGGAGGGATTAAAATGAAGGGAAAATGAGTTTTTAGCAGTCTTTTTCTTTATGAAAACAACATATTTTTCAGAGTTTAAGAGGGAAACAGCAGTGAAGATTAATCAAAGGATAAGATATCTTCACAAGACTTCAAGAACTAACAATTTGACAATAAAATTGTTTCTTGAAGGCTTTTCTCAAAAAATGATTTAGCCACCATTTGATATGACAAATTTTATAGGTGGCTAACACGGCATAGGCCTACTGGCATAGATATTGATTGGGCTCCAACTAGGGGTATTTACTTTGGTCATTAAAATCCCATTCCTCCATTCTTAGCTCAGGAATTTTGGTTAGTAAGTCTCGTTCAAGTGACACCTCTCTTCGAATAAATGGCGAAAATTCGTTGTACTTTACTGCATCGGGGTCCCTTACCATCTTCTTAGCCACCAGCTTCAAGGGGAGAATATATGGAGGCAACCTAGAGATAGGTTTGACCTGCTCAACATCGATTCCTTCTGGGGATTCTTCTGCTTCGCCATCATCTAATTCTACCTCCAAAACCTTTTTATGTCGATATTCAACTCCCTTACTCTGATGTTCCTTCGAGATTTTCTTCTAGAGTGATGAAATTAACACTAATTTATTCAGCTTTGCGAACGGTGCTACATCCACAGTCGGCTACTGCCTGGGTGCCCTCAGCCCTGTGGAATTTACTCGAAGTGTAGTCGTCAGGGTGCGGTCTAAATTGAGCCAGATCATGTGGTTGAGCCTTGCCTTCATCAATGCTTCTCTGAATGTTGCAATACTTTAATTCAACATGCAATTGAAACTCTCTCTTGGCACGCAAAGTGTTTGAATGGAGAGTGGGATCCCTAGAAATTTTTTAATTAAACTCCCATCATATCCCTTATATTGTCCTCATAAATGCTGATTTGGTGACAGATACGCCGAGATATGCCCATTAATTGCATCCCTCTAGGTCCTTTTAAAGGCCCATTCATTTTCCAATGAGCTCTTATTAGTCCAATGATAATTTTCTAATTGAAATCCATGAGACTCACTGCTTTGACACAGTCCTACCCCACTTGGCACAGTATCCCTCAGTAGCACCTGCTTTCCTTTTGTCACGCATTATTTTTACTATGAGGAAGGCATATTTTCTAGAGTCATTGTTTATCTTCCATGCCTATTTGTAAAGGCATCCGCAGATATCCTCCCCTAAAACAGATTTTCTACCTAGGTCTTTCCAGGTGGACTTATTACATCATTTTTGGGTTAGTTCCAACTGTGTATCCCAATCAAGATGTACCAATGTCCTTTTCTCCTAGGTAATATGGAACACTCCATATTTTCCTTCCTAAAGAGCCTCATTAATTCACTCCCAACCATTAGCGAAGCTATACGTTAATAATAACTCTTATTTCATCTCATCCCAATCCATAGTGCCATGGTGCAACTCTGTTTCGAGATACCATAGCTGAGGTATCGTCTCCAAGGAATGAAATAACATGTGCACCCATTCTGGTTGAGGTTTGGCATCTGAAGCTAAATTCAAGCGAGCCAAATTCTCATGAGGATCCTTCTGACCATCATACTTCTCTGCATACTTAGTGTCTACCTGGCCAAACCTAAATCTTATCAGTCTACAAAACTCTATCCATGCTCCCAAAATTTCTCTTTGACTGCCCCACTAGCGGGATGGAGTGGACCAAAATGCGAAGTCCAAAGATTCATACTTTTTTTTTTTGGTACATTTTTTCTTGAATTCTTCCAAAAACGAGACAACATTCCCCATGCCATCATAAAAAGGGAAGTCATACACTTACGATATAAGACAACACAGCGATTTTGTAACCCTATTACAACACTTAATAGTTACTTCCTGCAAGTGATTCTAACAATGCTCCAACTCCTCTCGTAATCATAAATGCACAAAATATCGTGCTCCCATCATATTCTACAATCTGTAGTGGGATTAATCAAATCTCCATCTTGCGTTCTATGCTTATAAATATGATAAATCGAATCATCTTCATACTCATTTTTCATATGCTCTATATAGCATACACCTTCTGAAGGCTCTAATGGCACTACAACTCAGGTACCATCCTTTTCAAATACCATCTGCCTATTTTTTAGGTTGATTATAGAATCCATGTCATAAGCCCAATCAAATCCTAATAGTGCAGGATACATATTAATATCATCAACTATCTCTATGACTTCAAAATGGAACAATTACCTGCACCATCAATATCTACGTTGATTCCTTGTGATTGCCCCATAGGAATGATATTCAGCAGATTTTCCATCATCAATTGAATTGGAAACCATTGCAGCTTAGGCCCTCCCATTCATTCCATGTTTTTTTCTGCAGAATGTTGCATATGATCCTAGATACAAAATTGCTTGATCCATCTCATAATATTTGATTTGTGCGGTTAGTCGCATCTACCGACTAATTATGTTCTTGTTCTTGTACACTTTATTTACTAGGTTTTTTTACAGTTGTATCTTTTCCTTACCAATGCAGTTATCTATTATTTCCTATAATCCTTATATGACCTTATGTTCCAGTTGAAATCTCATACACGTCTACAAAAAAGATTCCAGGATAGACTTATCAACTTCCTTTACTTCAAAATTCTCCTTAGGCTTATTCTTTAACGGAAGCAATTATCTCTGTGCGGTAGGTGGAGAAGTGTTAGGATTCATAAATTTCTTAATTTCCTCTATGAATGTCTCTTTCTGGAAATGTATATTAAATCAAACATTCTTATCTTCCTCTTTCCTTACCCAGGTCTCTGTCACAGTATTTTGTTCTTCTACATGGTCCCCTCCAATATTCACACCACTGCGCGTTACTATGTTAATACTTGGATCTCCTTGGTGTGGTTCAACCATCATTTTTGGTATATTCTAAGCCAACTACTAGCTATGCCTATCCTGCATTTTAGCTAACAAAATGGGAAATTCTTCAATTTCATGACCAAATTCTTGACAATACTTACAAGAAGTTGCAGTAGGATTTTGACAATCCCTGGAAAAATGTCGAGCCTGTCCACAATTGTAAAATATGATTTGTCCCCATTCACAAACAACGCCTCCTCGGCTATGCCCTTGGCCTTGGAAACCTCCTTGCGTAGTATTTAAACCTAAAGCTTTGAGCCCTTCTACCTGCATTCGATATGCACCAGGACTATTCTACATCATCAAGTCATAGATATTAAAACATTTCTCATAATTTCCAATCGAACTGTAGAAATTTTAGAACAATTTCTTCGACGATCTGATAAAAATTTTTAGTAGGTGACAATAATCTGTAGAATTCTTGCCTACAACTTCACATTTTCTACACCATACATGGGGTCGTACACTTGGCCCATCACTCTATCCATGTTTTAATGCAATCGGCCTACCAGTGCCCAAATAGTCTCTATAAATAGGGCAATACTCTTTATAATGACCCTCTTATTTGCACTTGATACACCTGACTTCCAACCTTATATCAGATTGGACCTCCTTTCCCTTCTTCATATCTTGGAGATCCATATGCAAGCATGCCAACTTAGTTTGAATCTGTTGCACTGATATGCTTGCATCAGCTACTAGCGATGCTTCAATCTTCATCGCGATCTCCAGCACTTCAGCCTGAGTAGTAATCTTTTGTTGTGACAATGGATGTCTGAGATGATGCAACAATGCAATACTAAACCATTCTCTATGTTTTTCATCTAGGATCTTGATACTAATATGGTTCAACAATGTCTTAAACCTCTGATCTACCTCCCATACGTTCACTATAGCTTGCTTCTTAATTTATTTGATCTCTAAGATACACTGGGATTGCGACTATGCTTTCTTGAATTTAGCATTTAGCGCGGTCTTCGTCTGATCTAATGAAGAATTTTCATTCATCGTAAAATATTTCATGTACTAGGAAAATGATCTATCTTGCAGCACTGTAACCAACTATGATTTCTTCATATTTTCATTTGTAACATTCTGCGAACTCCATATTGCTTTTGTAACAAACCATAAATGTTCAGGATCATCTGATCCCTTGAACATGGGAATATTTGGTGGTTGGGCCATGGTGAATGGGGGAGGTGTAGGTGGTGGTGGAGAAAAAGAATGGAATGGATGAATTATGGGGGTGGAAGGTTGGTGAATTTCCTCAACACTTTGATGACTTTCAGATCTCAGTGAAAAAATTCTTGCTGTAGTGGTGTTACTTTCTCCTTTTTCAAACCTAAACAATGAACGATATTCAATTTCAACATAAGTACCCCAACATTCTCTGAATATTTTACTTTTTTGGGTAGCACCAGGTTCTCTTTCTTCAAATATCAATCTGAGTGCATCCGTAATATACCCTTTTCACACAATAAAATTTTAATCGAGAACATCAATGAACCCATGTACTTATCTCTAGGTCCTCTAAAGAACTTGCACTATGCTTCGCTATAAGTCACACAAGTATTGATCGCTAATTTAGTGATAAACCCTCCAAGGATATTGTATATCCAATAATAAGCAACCCTCATGATCTCGTTATCTATCTTTTCCACTTGTCAATTAGATCTAGGGTCCACATAATGGGCTTATTATTGAAATAACCCGTTAGCGTTTCTATTCCTGATATCCACTCATACAACTCACTAGCAAACGATGCAAAAAATATCTTGTACTAATCTATATAGATATACTTGTGTAACCAATGTTTAGTAGAGATGTGCGCACTTTTGTTTTCTTGCACAACAAACTCATGTTATTTTAGATCAACCCAACATCCAATCTATTTCTTAGATGAATCCCACATCTAGATATCCCTCAATCAAATACTGGTCCCGGCAACAAAACCATTTGTTGGATTGATGGGTCATAGACCCAAGTTCAATGTGACTATGCAGTCCAAAAAAACCCACCATTACCAACCTTTTTGGCAATGACCTTATTGCGTAGATTTAAATCTCGCCCAAGGAAATATAGGGGAATGCTAGAATGAGGCTTCCCCATCTAGAGGGACAATGGACTATGATTTAGGGCTTTTTCTTCTTAACAAAATTTCACAGGCCAAATCTATAAATAATACAAGTGATGTTCAACACATGTCTTGAGATTACAAATAGACTACATGATCTTACTTATTCATGCATTAAACAAAGTAAACAACCATAAATAACACTATGGAATTCATTTGCAGATAAAAATCCTTATTCATCACAAATAGTAATAAACAATAATGAAAATAAAACACATCAACGGAACTTGTATATATCCAACAATTATTTCATTAATAACCATTTCCTTCTTCTACATTCAGTTCCATCATGCACACATAGCTACAGGGGTCTGCGGACAAATTTGTAGACTTCCTAATGTCTACGTGCACTTAGTTGTAGGAGCCTTTCCTATAAACCAAACACACACTCTGACTCAAAACAATCTTACATCGAAATGCATCTCATCAGATCTACCGTTCAATATTTTTTTTTTAACTCTATCTAGACTCGTTATACAGGTTTGGAATTTACAATACGATGGTACGAAAAGCATGGGTAGAGTCCAACGTTCACAAAATAATCCCATTCCATTACATAATAAGGGGCTTTGACTCATCCCAAAGCCCCTAAGACTCAAAATATAATCTACACTATGCACTCCACTCCTCGATCTATAGATTATTTCTTTTCTTATTTCTTTGTGAGGATCCCATCTCCAACAATATGGAATCCATTATATGGATATAAATGATCCCTCTATTCCTAATGGAAGGATCTAGCAACAAATGAGACAAATATATTAAACATTTCCCAAATTATGCTAGAAAAACACGAAGGAGGACATATTTCCTACCTATTTCTTATGCTAATGTTTGTGTTTGGTGTCATCCCTACTTCTTTCACTTCCACCCTTAAGATATCCTCTCCATTGGTGAAGAAAAATTTTGACAAGGAAGAAAAAGTGGAGACAACAAACATATATAAAGAATAAAAACAAAAAGTATAAGCTATGTAGCAGATCAAGAAACACTACAATAAAAATGCAATAATATACACATCTATGGAAAAGAAACATCCTTGATTTGGATGCCTCCTTCAGGTGAGACTCCAAGTCCTAGCCTCAACTCTTCAATCAACTACCTCCTTCACTAATGGGAAACAATTGGGCATGCTTCAACTCATAGGATGGAAACAAACCAGTAGCGGACGGTAGGGGTATAATTTATAGGGAAGGAGAGGTAGTTGAGTATCCTTAAAAGGTGGGAGGAGTTCCATATCTTAAGAGAAAGATCCATGGAAATAGGATCGATGGCCAGGAGTGGGAGGTCTCTCTCCTATCATCAACAACTTGAAAACACGTCGTCATTCTAGAGACTTCTATTAAGGGAATCTTCTCCTCCATTTTTGGTAAAAGTACTTACCAATGCATATTTTCCTACAAAATTCATGCTCATAGTGTTAGACATGTGTATTGAAAAAGGAGATAAGTGTGGGTCATCAATAGTGCAGAGCGTGCTCGACTTGTAGAATAGGGATTTTGACAGGATCTCCATAATTTTTTTTAAATCAAGTCTTATTTCACTTCTTCAGGCATGTTCGAGGCATATTTTATGGAGATCATATTTTGTGACACTGGTGGCATGGTAACACAAAGTGCAGCATGAAAAAATACTATATAACACACATCTTGGTCCCTTCCTTGTCGACGTGTGGTCTAGTTTATGTATTTATCTTCATAGCTATCGAGAGGATAATATTATTCCTTGATGACGTCTCAGAAAGAATTCCAAGTGGGTGTGACTGAAAATAGTGAGGATTCCTCCTTATCCTTTTGCTCAAAGTAGGTTTCCCACTAGTCCTTGACATCGGGGCAACTTTTAGGAGTGAAAAAGTAATATTTTCCTAGCTGGAAAACTTGTCAACTGAAAAATATCCTTCCAATAGATTTAACCATCTATCTACGACATGTGCATCTATCTGGCCTTCAAATATGGTAATGTCAAAGTTAATTTGTACCTTAAAATGAGTATTTATTCTAGAGTGGTTTTCAGATGAAGATTTGTTGCGTGTGGGTAGTCGTCGAAGGATATGGGGAATATTATCCATCATTGAGTTCCTCTGTTTCTCGAAGGCCACCTCAAGCAATACTTCGAAAGGATATCCTTCTCCCTTGTCTTGTGTTTCTTTCGTCATGGGTTGTAGTCGGGGTTTGCGAAGCTGATATTGCAAAGGTTCAACCAAATCGATCCCTAACTCCTTATACCCTGACCTCATTGGGTACATGCAAAGAAAAACTGAGAAATATTAGAGAAATTTGATACCACTTATCCAAACTTATGTAGTAACATAATAGAATATAGATTTAAACATAACCACATAATTGCAGTAGAAATTAAACTTCCTTTCATTAATAATAAAGAACTTAAATATGCTTACATACAGAATGGAAATAAAATAGCTCGGGCAATGGTAGATTATCTCCAAGAAGGAATGTGGAAACCACATGCCTCTAAAATGTCTTACAATGAGGCTAAATTGCCTATTTATTATTGAAAAACAACGGAAAACACTAAACAAAAAAAATCCTAACCCGAGGAGATGAAACAAAATTATTTTTTGGGCCCTGTTCCAGTTAGTTGGGAAGCCAACTTCCTGGGGTCGTAACTTGGTCATATTATCTCTATTAGGCATGTAAAATACCTTGTCAAAAATATCTCTCTCATTACTATATTATTTGCCACACACCGTACCCTGCGCCTATGGGCCTATTGTGGGCCTCAAATAAACGTCGTTTATGGGGTCAAAACTGCTCCGAAAGTTCAGGACTTGAAAAATTGCTAAAAATAGTAAATACTACTATAAACAAGGAAACTGATGAAACCAAATCGAGGTCTAGGTGGAATAGGCCGGTGGCCACCAATATCCACCTGGATAAGGTTTTAAAATGGATTTTTTGCAACATCTGGTACTTGAAAGAACATTATTACCGTCTGGTCACCAAAATGATTTTTCTAGAAATATTCTAAACTTGTTATTTAATTCTCATTTTCACCTTGTTAATTCTAAATTCTTTTTGCGATCCCCGATTCTCTAGAAGATTTATTTCCATGCCTTTTATCTTATACATAATACCAACAATTTTCAGTAGGCTACAATATTTAAAAGTTTATGATTTAATTATGGCCTATTACTTCCTCTTCTTGTGAATTTATTCCAAGCATTGATAGAAATAGATTCTGATTTTTATAATCCCATAGTCGTACGGTTGGAAGAATTTCAAGATGAGAATTTTGTAAATAATTTTATTTTGATTAAATTAAGTATAGTTGTACATAATAGGTCGAATGTTTATTTTATTAATTTAATTCCATTTTTATTTTTCTTACTTATGTTTCACCTATACATACATGCAATAAATATAAATCTTGAATGGCTACATTAGAAGTATGAGTACACCTAGTCATGTTTCCTTTCATCCACTTAGAATAGGAGTAAAATTAGTGAATTTATTTTTCTTTTTGTTTGTTTCTCCTTTAATAATACATGTATAAGAATAGAGCAAGTAGTCAGCCCTTTCGAGACCATAAACATGTTCATGGGAGTATCGTCTTCTCATTCGAAATAATTCTTATTTTTTAGCTTCATATTAATATATCTCTTTATTTTTATTTATAATTACACGAGATGAGTCAATAATAATTTTTCATTTCTCCATTATGCAGCTGAATTGGAATGTTGGAATCTTTCTTATTCATATTATCTTTCCGCATTTTAAATGTAAAAATTTAAAAAGGTTCATAAGAAAAGGAAAATTGAAAAATCTAGCAACAAGTCCTCATGTCCATTATTATACCTTTGCCTGTTATGATACTTACACCAGATGAGTTGAATTGAACCTCTGAATTTCACCCATTCATCATGTATCTACTTTTGTCAAATTTTCTTCTTGTTAGATGACTCAAAGCCTCTAACTTGTAAACCTTTGAAACTCAGGCTTCTCCTTTTTTTTATTTCATTCATAAAATATCCTGAGATGTTTCCCTCGAGACTTCGAATCTTTAGGCTTATCGGACTCTTGGATCTCTATTATATCATATGCATTTTGAAATATGTTCTGAACTTTCTATAATTAGGTCCATGTGACCATTTTATTGATCATCACAATTTCCTTGTTTTCTCAATAAAATGTTTAGTAAAAAAAATCGCACCCACTTCACTATCTTCGCTTGGACCTAGTGATCTCTAAGTCTCGTAAGTTGATTTAAATTTCAAAATGGTTTCAAACATTGCCAATACCATATTTATTCTTCGTCGCTCAAATTTATTGAATCTCACACCCCCTTTCATGGAAGCTTATTTTTACATACAATATGAGATTTATTTTCAATATTCCTATTTCCCTCTATATTGAGCCTCCTTCATACCTCAGAACCTCGAAATATCGAATTTTCTACTCTTGTAGGTCTCTGGTCAAATTTTCCATTACTAAATAGTATGCGAAGTCACTGTGCTCACATTGAGTTTTCATTGATTAATTTTTGTAGTTTTTCTCTTCTATTAATGATGTCTTCCATGTTATCCCAAAATTCCATATCTTAAATGTATTTTCAATTGTAAGTTAGTAAAAACTGAAGCATTCATTCCTCGGGTTGACTTTGTGACTACAATAATATCAAATTTTCATGGTGTGTGGACATGGATCTTATTGCTGTTTTGTCATTAGACATATATCCTCACCTGTATAGTTGGGCCTCTTTTTACTCTACATGAAAATATTCCTGGAGAATGAAAATTTCATCACCTGTGGCTCACTTATGTTTTTGTCTTTCTCTCACTATTAGATTATCATCTCATCATCTCAGTAATCTCTTAGTTTACAGACTTGTTTTCTTTTGAAGGTACTCTTGAGCAACCACGATAGAAATACAGCCCGCTTGTAAGGAAATATGAAACACACAAGTTTAATGGATCATACTCAATTTATGTTTGAATTATCTTATATTTTTCTTATTTTTTATATATTTCTCTATATTTATCATAAAAAAATCAATTCCTCTCCATTTACACATAAGTTCCACATAGGTTGGGGCTTCGTATTGATTTATGATATTTTATGAAGACCTTGGAGTTAATATGAAATTTAAAAACAAAGAGAACAATTTTTGCCGTAATTAATACATAATCACTTCTTAATTTTAATTTATGATGGATATTGTTTAATTTTTATTCCTTGAACATGAAATATTATTTTTCTAGCCTTACTTCTTGGTCTAGTTTAGGCTTAATAAGTTATGATTCTGGGAAAATAAAAACTTCATAGCAAGCCATTTCTTCATAATTTTAATTCCCATTAACATGAGAGGTTATATTTTGATATGTAAATTGTTATGGATACTCCATTGGACAGTTCACCATAATAGATCTAATAATAAATTATTGAAATGCGGAAATTATACACTCTTAAAGTTATATTGAACTTCTAGACATATAAATTTGACTTTAATTAGTGCATGCATGCGAATGTAAATTATGCAGAAAAGTAGAGAATGACAAAATAAGCCTACACACACACATAAGACACAATATATGCTCTAGGAAACACTTTTGGGAGAAAATCCAACTGGAAGGTGAGGTCACTCCACTCTCTTTCTCTATCTAGAAGTATGGTTGAATGTACAAACAAGTAAGGTATGTGGTTTGTGGGCTGCTATAGTGCACATATCCTCTATCTGTGCTTGACCTCCTATCTCTCCTAGCTATCTTTACTGAACTATGGAATGAAATTCTTTTGAAAGAATGAAATGCTTGCTCCTCCTAGTGGCCTAGTTATAACACAGCCCGATACCCTACTAGTGGTTAATTTCGACTAGATAAACTCTTAACTAGAGCTACAATATAGATTATTCTAGACTCCTTTCCATAAAAAACTTGCGGCTAGCCCATTTTACATGAATAAGGGGGGTTGACTTGCCATCCTACCAAACTCTAGGTTCTAAAATAGAAAGGTCAACTTTTGAGTGGCTCAAATTCTCCTGGAAATTTTTAGACCCCATTTCACACAAGTAAAAATAGTCCCGTGAGCTGATTCCTCCCTTTTTTCCACTCCAAATGCATCGATATGGACAAAAAATCATACAATGATCCAATTCGGATCATATTTTATTGAATAAAATTGATATCTCTTAGGTAAACTTTTAACAAAATTCTTTAATGGTATGCTTCGTATGCCCATTTTCGTCTATATTTTTCCTTAGGTTTTTGTTTCAGTTTTCTTTTTTAGTTTTTTTCAGATATAAAGCTTTTCCTTTGAAGGTCCCCAAGAATCGTTTCACAGCCACCAGTTCAAATTTGGCACTAATTCTCCTTTGTTTTGTTGTCTTTCTAGTCTTTGGAGAAGCATTAATGATCTTCATCAAATTAGCTAAATTGAGGAGTCCTTGAAATGTTAATATATTTCTCAAGCCTTGATTTTTTAGAAAATGGTTAATATGATCTCATGCAGTCTTTTTTTTCAAACATGGAAATTTTCATATGGTAAAATTTATCATTTGGCTTCATTTTACCCCATGAATGTTATTCATTAAATAGTTTAAGGGCCTAATTGCTTATAAATTTTCAAGATGAAATTTAGCGAAATATCAACATAAGACGAACACACACATGATTGTCTTATTTTACTCTTTTTTTGAGAAATTTTTATAGTTAGGCTGTTAGGGTTGTCTTTTTAATTTTGGATTTTCTTTCTTTTTTTCCTTCCATTATTTGACATTTTTGGAGTAAGTTGATTTCAACTTTCGCTTTAGTTTGGATTTATTTTTCCTTTTGTTGTTGGTTATGTATTGGTTGTGTTGATATTACCAATATTTATGTAAAAGGGGTTTTCCATACCTAACCTTAGTTGGCATACATGGGAAATTTTTACTTTGTTTATTTCAATGGGTTTCATTTACCTTAAAGGGATATTTTTATGGAATGCTAAATCCCTCTTTGTTTAAATCATTTACATGGAGGAACATGTATCCTTTCTAAGTGATATAGTTCATATTTTCTAGGAGAGAGATAACCTTTGTTTAACTCAATGGATCCCTCCCCTGTCTCCACTTTATAGAATCCTTTGAATTGACAGTTGGAGGGAGATATATGGAGTAAACATTATGAAAGTATTATATCCATTTTCTTAAGTCTATTTTACCATCCCACCTCTTTCGCTCAGCTAGATCCTAATCCTAGCTCAAAAATGTGCTTATCAAAAAGTTGATAAAAATGGGAAACATGGGAAATATAAGTAAACCAACCATGTCTATGGATGCTTGCTGATAATGGGGCCATGCTTGTATGCCACTAAGGATCACTTTGTCGAGGTACTGACTAGGATCGCTCGCAGTCAAGGAATAGTAGAGGAAATTAATATTGATGGATATATTATTTATCTAAACCTCCCTATATGTACATTTTTCAATCACTCATAGGACATAATATTAAATACTAAATATTCCCTAGAATTCAGATTCATGGTTTTAGACTTACTCTGCTTCAAGTACTTATCCTTTTGAACTTATATTGCTTGATTCACCAATGTGGGCCCCATGGGAAATTTTTTACTATTTGATGTGTGATGAGGGCCATGATTAGGTATACTTTAAGGAGTTATAATGTCACATTTTTAGCTTATTTACTCTCTCTCTCTCTCTCTCTCTCTCTCTCTCTCTCTCTCTCTCTCTCTCTCACACACTCTCTCTCTCTCTCTGTGTCTCACACACACACATTTAATTACATTTTTTCATATTTTTCTTTTTGAGAATGGCATAAAAATGATTTTAAGGACTTGAAGTCTAAAATGCTTTAAATGTAGTAAATAAAGGAAATAATACTATTTTTTAGTGAGATTCCATGTCAAGGCTCAGAGTAGATAGTGAGGAGAAATCATAGGGAGGTTGACCACCTTCTTAAATCCTATAAGCAACTAATATATCTTCACATCCTCCTCCAATGAATCGAATTCAAAGACAGTCGAGCAAGTGGATGATAAGAGGGGGCCAAGCTCCACTTGTCTCGAGTTTCAAGGGAATGAAGACCTAATTTTTAGGGAGTTGTTGGTATCTACCGTCTAGTATAGATAGACAAGAGAAAGAGGCCATTATGATTTGGATTTCATATACATCTAGACAACTCTTGGCTCTGTATTAGACAATTTTTACTTTCATTGTTAATGTAAGAGACTGGTTATGAAATACGATGAGCATTTGGTTTCTTTCTCACTTAGTTGATATCAGGGAGCTGAGCTTGTGGGTTTGGGCACAATCCATGGGTTGTAGTCTCTCTTGTGTATACTTTTTTCTTTCATTTATGCTTCAGTGGTTGGTTAATTTCATTACATTTTTGTAGCATATAAAATATCAAAATTGTGTTGCCAAGTCTCCCTCTCTCATCTATTCCATTACAGCTTGAGGATGAAGGTCTTCTGCCACAGACCAAAAATATTATTTTATGATTTCTTGGAAAATTTAGGATATATTTTACTTTTATTTTCATTAATATCATATAGGTTTAGAGATATATTTCTATTTCAAGTACATAAACATTTCTAGATAAATTGAACTCATATTTTCCACCATTTCTATGATAAGTTTGTTGATGATGAATGAATGAGTAGATGTCATGATTGTAGGTTTGGTTATAATAACAGAGAAGGACCCTTGCACCATTATCATTTGGAGTTTCCACCCTCCATCATTCACCTTCTAGTAAAGTCACTCACAACCCTATTTTGGAGACCATCATCACACCATCAAGAGGAGATTTTTTGGTACAAGACATGCCTTTTGAGAGCTCTAAGCTTGGCCAAAGGTGTTGGTCATCCTCCATTTCCTTGGATCCACCATCTAGTCACCTTCCTTAGCCTTTTTCTCATCATTTCTAGCCTCCAAACATTCTCATCTTGTTTCCTGTAACATTACAATATATCTTGTAGTAAAGTAGGAATCATGTAGTAGCTTCATGTAGCAGTGTTTAAAACCCTCTTATTCATCCAAAAAACACTCCTCCATCTTACCTAAGCCTATAAAATCCATTATTAGACCTCCAACTATGAATCCTTGGTTCAAGAGCACCCTTAGGAAACCCTAATTCCCTCTTCTCTTGCTACAAAACATAGTAATTTGAAGAGTGATTAGTCCATCATAAGATACATCGTTAGCACAATAGTAGCATGAATTATATATAATTTATATATTCATTGATTCAATATATGTGCAAATATAGATTATTTCCTTATTTCAAGTTAATCAATTAGTCTAGAAAATGAAAGCAACTTAGCATAATTTCCTTTCTTGTACTTAGAATCAGTGTTAATATTTATTCCTTGCAACAGGAGACATTAAGTGCAGTTTATTTTCTTTCGAATAGAGTAATGGTTATTATATTCTTTCATTCTTAGGTTGCAGTTAGAAGTGTGATAGAACTCCTCTCTTAGAGTAGCTCTAGTTATTAGCACCTCATTGTAGAAGTAAGATGAGGATGACATGAATATACCTCATATGTTGTGCATATAGCACTTTCACCTCCAAGTTTGTACGAACGTTAGGTTGATAAGTGAGCTTGAGAAGCCTCTAAGAGTTGCAGCACTCTTACTGCAATACGAGGGCCCACCACGCTTTTTCGCTATTTCTGAGGAGGTTTATAAGTAGATTTTTATTTTTTCTTGAGAATTATTTTCTTCTTTCTATTTTACATTCAGTTCCAAAATATTGCAAATAACACAAAAGCAGTTTGAGTTTCATGCCCCATAGTAGTAGGTACAATCAAGGAAAATTATTACCAAAAACTACCACATCCCCACACAATCACCTTTCACTATTCTTCAGTGACTGCGAGGTAGAACATCCTCTAGGTGTGCCACTCAAAAAATTTGAATAACCTATTGGGGACAAAGCGGAACTTGCTTCAACAAAGGAACCTGCTTCACCTATTGAAGTCATGACTGAAAATAGGAAACACAGAGTTTTCACATTAGAGAAACCGATGGAGAAAGTAGAATGAAGAACATCAACCCTTAAAGCCTTCCACATTTCCATGTCCTAACTTTTGAGGACCCTAACACTTTCATGTTTGAGGTTGCTTTTTACTCTAGGACTTATGACCATACCTAAGATGAGGAAAAGATGAAAGTGTTCACATCCATCCTCAAGGATACATCCTTGCTCTGGTTAATGGGTCTTCCCAGGAAAGGTATCAATACCTGGGCATAGATGCAAGAACCCTTCAACAACAAATATAGAGACTATAGTAGGTCCAAAGAGACCAAGGAGGAGATATTTAGGATGACCCTTGGACCTGGTGAATCTCTAGAGGATTATGAAGAGATATTCCAATTGAATTACAAGAGAGAAAACTACACCCTTCATCCTGGGTCACTCAAATTAGTACTTCTCTGAGGGATCAAGGAATAGGTGATAGAAACCATTAATATGTTATCTGTAGGAGATATATATCAACTACATTATGAGGACATCAATATTTTATTTAGAATCCACCCTAGGGAATCTAGGAAAAAAGGTAGAGCTAGTCAAAGCATGACAAGTACCCCTTCCACTTCCACCTCCATCAAGCCTGAGATTGGAAATATGTTGAAGGATTTCAAAAGTGATATGTTGCACACGTTTTATTTTCAAATGGACACAATGCATATCAAGAGGAAACAAGAGGAAGTAGAGACAACCTTAGCTATATTTTGACCTAGATGTACCATAAAAAAGCCTCAAAATGAATGTCCAGTGAATGTCATAGAGGTTTGATTAGTCTATCAAGAAAATCATGCCACAGACAAAAATTTCCATCCTTACCTAGCCTCAAAGTTGTATATCAAGGTGGGGAAGGAGGACCTGATAAAATCAGTTTCATAAATCAAAGGAGGCCTCAAGGACCTCAGCCATACAACCAAGACATGGAAGGTGCACCTTATTCGTATTATCATGAAAATCAAAATGAACCCATGGTACCTTAGTATTATCCCACTGCTCCATCATGACCTACACCTTATACTTCGCCTTATGCCCCTCCATATCAACCTCAACCTATAAATCAACCTTTTCAATAGTATGTTGATCAACCACCTCATTGGACCAACCCATCAGACGGGTGGAGGCCAAAAATCAACCAACCACCTACTTTATTTCCTCCACACCAACCTCAACGTCATCACACTCATTCTACTCCCCTTAAGTTGCCTCAAATTCCTACCCATCCCAATCCCAAACCAAAAAACAAGCAGGAATAATAGGTCTACAGTGGAGAAAAATCCAATCTAGCCTATGCTGTGGAGATACATGAAATTAAACTAAGTATGAGAGAGTTCTCCCAGAAAATCATCCCTCATCTCCACCCATAGAGGTTGAGGAGGAAAAGGAATGAAGCAACCTTTAGAATAATCAACCTTATTTTCTTGATTGACTTATCCACCCTCACCATCACACCCCATAAGAGATTGAACTTCTATGATAACTGAAGAATCTGTGTGTAAAAATACGCTTTCTCTAGGACATTAACGATGTTCTGATTTAAAATAGTCTCATCAAATAAAAATGCTTTAAAAATCCTGGGAGAAAGAAGAAAGACACCCCCACCATTAATGTTTTAGGACATTTGTCTAACTTGATTTTGGGAGCAGTGATTTTCTCGAAGTACCTAGACCTTGGGAGTCCAGTGGTATATGAACACATTGATGGTTTCATTGCCTCCCACACCTTGATTGATCTTGGGGCTGCCATCAATGTGATGACCAGGGAAACCATGTTGAAATTCAACCTCCAAGGAGCCTTGAAAAAGATCACCACATATCTGCAACTTGCAGAGAGATCAACAGTAGCTCTGGAAGGAATTGTTGAGGATGTTATGGTATCAATTGAATCCTAAGATTATATCACCAAATTCCTGGTACTTCAGTCGAAAACCAATTTTAATGGATATCCTCTCATTTTAGGAAGACCTTGGTTAGCCACTATCGATGCTTATATTAGTTGTAATGCTAGAAACTGACTATCAAGAATGGGCTCATGTACAAGTAAATGGTATTATATCCTCCCACCCAGCCTTCGATTTACCATGAATTACCCTTATGGTTGGATGATGAACAAGAAGAATATGAATTGTACCATACAACACCCTACATCATTTTTATGATAGATATTTCTCTTACAGGGGGGAAACCTGATCTGAATGACCTCATTGACAACATTATTCAAATACAACCCCCCATTGCCATTCCACTTGATGACCTAGTGAGATAATATGAAATCCAACCTTGAATTGAGTTATGCTTAGTTGACTCAACCTTTGAATCCACCAAGGCTGTTGAATTTGGCACATCTAGATCCATGAATATCAACTCATCCCTCTCGACCAATGAAGAAAATAAATTGTGCCAGCTACTAAGGGAAAACTTAGATGCTTTTGCTTGTGATTACAAGGACATGAAAAGGGTTCATCTATCAGTATGCCTACATCATATTTATATTAAATAACGATGCAAGACTATGTGCTAGCCACAAAGGATGATGAATCTAACCTTAAAAGGAAATACTAAATGATGAATTGCAAAATTTGTTGGATGCATGGTTCATCTAACCCACATCAGATATTGAATGGGTGTCTCCTCTTGTTCTAGTCCCAAAGAAGAATGGGATGTGGAAAATTTGTGTTGACTATCGAGAACTAAAAAAAAGCCACTAGGAAATACCATTTCCATTTTCCCTTCATTGATCAAGTCATGGATGGTCTTGTAGGAACACATTTTTTCTCTTTCCTCGATGGATTTAGTGGGAATAACCAAATTCAGATCAACACTAAGGACCAGGACGAGACTAAATTCACATTTCCTTTGGGCACGTTTACTTATAGAGTCCTTCCCTTTGGATTTTGAAATGCCCATGCTTCTTTCTAGAGAGCAGTCTTGAGCATTTTTTCCAAACTTGTACAAGATTCTGTGGAGATCTACATGGATGATTTCACCACTTACTAGTATGATTTCCAGGAAAAAGGAATGGATTTTCCTAGGCCACTCCATATCTCAAGTTGGACTACAAGTAGACCCAAACAAAATCACATTTATTAAAAGGGTGTGTATTCCCCAAAAGTAGAGAGATGTCAAGAGTTTCATAGGTTTGGCTAGCTATTATAGGATGTTCATCAAGGACTTCAACAACGTTGCTTCCCCATTATTTGGATTGCTGGCCAAGGATTTTGAATTTTCTTGGACAAATCTTTGCGAGGAAGCTTTTGATATCATCAAGGAAATATTGACCACAACCCCTATACTTCGAGGTCCCAATTGTGCTATACCCTTGCACATCCATACTTATATATCAAATAAATCTAGGGGGAAATTCTTGGGAAAATTGGATGTTATAATACCCTATTCCATCTATTTCATCAACAAGAATCTATCTAAGGCTGAACTAAACTACACTATCACCGAGAAGGATATTTTAGTTGATGAACCCTTAGTTAATTTGTGGGGGGGGGGGTTGACTCAGTTTAGTACATTCATGGTCATTTAGAACTCTTTTCATTAAACTCAATTACACCTTCAATTCATAAGAAAATTAATACATAATGAATCAACAAACTTAATGTGTGGATAGCAAGTAATTAAGCAGACTAAAACATCACATCAACACATAGTCATCAAGCACATAGACAACAGATATAAGTGGAAACCCATAAGGGAGAAAAACACACCTTATTATTGTTTTGATGCAAAGGGAAGGTCCAACTCCCTCTCACCACTAATATTTTGTAGGCTCCAAGCTAAAGGAGGCTACTACCTCAAATTCTCCAAGCTACAACTTGCAAGGAAGCTCCAACTCCCATTTATTTTGTACAGGCTACAACCCAGAGGAGGCTCCTACCTCAACTAGCTAACTAGACATCTATCAAGCTATAGCTTGAAATGAAAGCACCAACTGCCATGTATTTTATACAGGCTACAACCCACAGGAGGCTCCTACCTCAACCAGCTCTAACTAGACATCTATCAAGCTACAACTTGAAATGGAAGCACCAACTCCCATGTATTTTCTGTAGGATACAACCTACAGGAGGCTCCTACCTCACCCAAATCCAAATGGAAATTTATCAAGCTAAAAATTGAAATGAGACTACAATCCCCTAACTCAACATTAAACTAAAATGTTGATTTACCTGCATATTAGCTCTGTTACACTCGTTCTCCACTATTGCCTCTTCAGCCTTCATATCTGCTTCATATTAGTTCCTAATATGCACAACGTTTCTATCAACTCTCTCTAATTATTCCACTCTCCAAATTTCTGCAGCTCTTATGTTCTTCTGCTCTCTTACATTCTGCAGCTTTTTAACCTATCTTTCCACTCTGATATTACATGTCTTATACAGATAACTACATGATTGTTTACATTCTACAGGGAATACAAAGTGAACATGCTTGACCTTGTGCCTTCCACCCATTAGATTCCTCATTATTTAGTTTAGGTTATTATATTAGAAATAATCATTACAACAGTCATGGAGTTTTTCCTATGCCTATGGAGACTTGCCTTTCCATCACAAAAAATATAAAATAATCAATGAATTTACATTTACAGTTACAACAATATTTCAATTCAGCCCTTTCAGCTTTTTTCTTTTATGCTAATTTTGTCTTCTCTGCTGCTATCATTCCCTTTTTTGTTCCTTCTATTACATTTCCACTTGTGAAACATGATCGTCTTCTGCCCGACTCGACCCATGCCTTTACATTTTACACAACCTCTTCCTATTGCATACCTTACCCACAACGTTCTATGCTCTTCTCTCTGTGTTGGGTCACTTATACACCCAAGTACTTCCTTCACTTTCAGACTTTTGTTTTAGTAGCTGCACTACCATTTTCACTACAGTCGGGTCACTTGCATGAGTTTTTTCTCTTGCATTCAGCCTTTATTTTTTACTCACAGCCGCAACCACATAACACTGTTTTGCATGATTTCCGAGTCCTTTTTCCTTAAGGAAGGTATACCTCATATATCTATATATATATATATATATCATTGAGCACTTAGAGTCGACTCTTACATGAGTCCTCTTTCTTGCGTTCCATATTTTCCCTTATTACCCAAGTCAACTTCGCATTCAGGATTTTATTCTAAGAAATGGCTCAAACACATTAAACCTTGGGCATTGATTATATTGCAATTAAATTGTGAAAATCCTTGGATACTGTTTGTTATCGCAATTTGGTGTTCCTCTGTGTTATATGTTATATACGCCTTTCTTTCTCCCAACACGATTTCATAACTCAATACACATACACCGAGACTTTTAAATGTATTATCATTTACCTTTGGAAGGTATCATGTTCGGTCTATCATTGTAGTTCAACACTTTTCATTTTTATTCGTTGTGCTCTAGTCCTTCTCAACTCCCGATCTATGATATGTGAAGGGTTCCCACCTATCTTCTCGCAATTTTCCATCGCAATTTCACATGGTAGATTCTTACTGCAGTTTCTCTATGATATTTGGTTATAAAATCTTGCAGCATGTTATTTGCGATATAAGTTTCGGTTCCCACTGGGGTGCCATGTCACTGCCACATCGTTTTCCATGTCACCTACCACATCATCTACCATGTCACCTACCACATCATCTACCACATCACCTGCCATGTCATCAAGATGTATTTGCGATTTGTGGGGTCAGGTCCACGTCGTCTCCCACATCAATAGCCATGTTAGTAGCCACGTCACTTGCCACATCAGCTGCCACATCATCTCCCACACTTTGCAAGTTTAAGAATTTCACAATATTTGCAATTTCGTGATTTCTCAACATGCGACAAAAACCTTATGGCATGTCGCACCTTTTAGCATTTACCATAATTAAGGGTTTTCCTTATTCTCTGCAGTATGAAATATACTTCACATCGCAACTTAAAACATATATCTTGCGATGAATTAGAAATAAATATAAAAATCAATGATTGCGATGTGTGGTATGCCAACATTGTTATGAACGTGTACTTGCACGACTTGACCCACTCATTCATTCCTTCACACCTTTTCTTCTTTAGTTGCGCCAGTTAATTTCTTCTTTGTTGCATGTCAAACACCTGACTCATTCACGATCTTCTGAATGTAGACCCACTGTTTTGCACACATTTTACAACTAGCTCGACTTGGACCTGCACTGCACATTTTTATTCTTTGATGCATAACACTGTCTTTTTCCTCTTTTACTGCTCCTTACTTCTTTGTTGATCCTATGCCTTAATTAAGAACTTTAAATCTTCTACATGCCTCTTTGTTATTTCTCTCTTCTTTAGATTATACTTCTAATGTTGCTCCTTTGCCTTGCTCCTTTGCCTCTTCGCTGCACATTGCTGCTCCTTGCCTCCTTTTTGCATTCTCACTGCATCATGGCCTGATCTTCTCCTTTGCCTTATTATTGCTTCTTCTCTTATACTTTGTCATTAATGATAATTCTGGAGCTACTCATTTCTATTACTTTGCCATCAATGACAATATTTCGAATAGTCACCCCCTTTGGAATTGATGGCAACACATCCACCAATACTCCAATACTTCCTCCAAGACTTCCTCCCCCATTCATTCTGAGAAGTGTCTTTCTTCCTCTCCTTGCTTTTCAGAAGTGCCTTTCTTCTTCTACTTGCTTTTCTTCCCCCTTTGAAATCAATGGCAAAGGGTTACACATTTTCCAGTGTAGTTTCCATCTTTGCATTACTTCTCTCTGACTTGTGTATAAGCCTTATTCATTTTTTCTTTATACCTTGCTACTCCACACTGTTATATAAGGGTTTTTGGGAGAACACTTTGAAAATGATTGAGATTGCATGAATATACAAAAAAAATGATTCTATCCCAAACTCATGAGAATGTTGGAAGGCATGTCACCATAGAATGTTTTGTACTTTTGTCCCTTACTACTTAATAGTGGTGATATGTGATAGACTTCTAAAGATATAATCAATACAAGACAAAAGTTCTTGATGCTTATGTGAACAATGAATCAAACCAGAACTTACAACTTATTGCAATATTAGACAATATATTTCAATCTAAAATACAAAATGGCTTTAATATTATACATATTATTTTCACAACAAACCCTTGAGACTAGATACATTTAATGCATTGGTCAATCTCACTTATCATCTATACAATTTTAGTTATGAAATAAGGGGGGTATGTATTTCAATGATCAATCTCTCTACAATGGTGAAATACCAACAATTCCTTTCTACTGAAGTAGGCTTTAGATGAATCAATAAAAGACTCTTGAGTTTCAATAGTAATATTAACAAAACTATCCCTTCATACTTCAGATACTTCAACAGTTCTATCAAAATAGGTCTTGAAGATATATCCGTACTGACTTGAGGAAGGCATGCAGTTATATCCAAGAATAGATACTGCTTCAATGCTCAATAGAAAACTTCAAATGCAAACAAGATAATGATACTTTGGCACTTTTATTCACCTATACATTATTTAATAATGCACCTCGACATTCTCCAAAATTTACAATTAGAAAATACTTTGCAATAAGAAGAGTAACTAGAGCTTAATCCACGTATATTATAATGTTGATAATGCTCAAAATACTACCTTGATGTACTTCTGCCATAATACTCTGATCCTAAGGACCTGTACCATACCACTAATCCACTAATAACACATGGTATTCTACTGATAGGCAGGCTGCTTACTCCAAATACCAATTGATGAATAGTGTAATGTTATAATGATGATAAACATTTCTCTTATTTGTTCTTCTTAAGAAAATTGTGTTTCATTATTAACACTACAAAGAGACATACATTGTAATAATCCTCTGTATATATTTACCAACTCCATAGGTCTAGCTCTTCTGTGACAACTTTTATGGGCTGCTTTGCGCCTGAGGAGTTGCTTCTTGTCTCACCCTGGTTGCATGTCTACATTGCTTCCTGGAGCAACTCCCCCTGAGCCTACGATGGATTCACAATGTCACTAAATTAATGTACTCCCCCTTTTTCTTCTTCTTCCATACTTTATTGGGGTTCCTCATAATGTCTGCATCTCCTTTTGATTCAAATTTTGGTCTGATGTGATTTGGCTCCATCATCTGTCTGGAGTTCTTTAATGTATATGGCAGCCTATAGTCTTTTGCCTTGTGTCCAAGCTTGTGGCATACATAACATCTTATTTTACCTGGTGAAATGTTGTCCTCTCCAGTTGTTTTCTTGAGGTAGTATTTTCATTTGTTGCGTCTTTTTCTTATTAAACTTGAGTTTTCTAGTCTTACATTGAGCTGCTACATGTCCATATTCATTGCATGAATAACAGTAGCCATGTAAATTATTTGTGTAACTGGGGAAAGGTTGTCCTCTCCATTTTTTTTCTTGAGGTATTCTTTTCATTTGCTGTGTATTTTGTTGAGTAAACTTGAGTTGCCTAGTCTTACATTGAGCTGTGACATGTCCATAGTCATTGCATGAATAACAATAGCCATGGAAATGATTTGTGTATCTGGTGAAAGCTTGTCCTTTCCATCTTCTTACTTGACCAATTCCTCTTCTTGGCTACATATTTTGCTGGCTGGACTGGATTTTCTTTGTATTATAGTATGCTGCAATATGTCCAAGTCTATGGAAGTTAAAACATGCAATACTTCTCACAGTAGGAAAGAACCTCCTTTGAGATCTTCAAAACTTGTTCCATTCATCTTCTGGAACAATTGAGCTTTTTGAAAATTCTTACTTCTTCCTCCCATTCTTTGTCTCTTGATGTTGCTGATTTTTTTTGTTTTTTTCTTTACACATCAAGTTCTTGTTGGCTTCTGCTTCTGTGGATCCTTTTGGAGCTGCTTCATCATCCCTTTTAATGTTTGCCTTCTTTGAGTTCTCCATGGAGGAAATCTCATCTTCGAGCTGATTACACAACTTTCTCCTTTCTTCTATCATTCTTCTAGCTGAAATAATCTCAAATTAATGAGAGTTATCATTTTCCTTTATTACAGCTTTCAAAAAAGTAATAGTGTTCTTATCTTATGCCTTCGACTTGTTGCGTTCTCCTTCATATCCTAACCCAACCTTTATAAGATGAAATATTTGTGCATTAAATTTTTTTTCCAACTGTTCAGAGTTTTTCATTCATGGAATATTCATAGTTAATTCCCTTTGGGCCTTCTCTAATTTCTTTCTTAGGCTTACCACTTCTTCTTCTAGCTTTTCACGCTCCTGATTTTTCTCCTTTATTTCCCTTTTTACAATATCCTCTATTTTCCTTGATTCTTCTAGTTCAACTTTCAGTTTAATAAGGTCTTCTGAATTTGGTTTTTTTTTTGTATATTTTAGAAGCATGTCTTTCTGTTTTTGCATATTTCAGAAGCATGTCTTTTTGTTTTCTGCTCTTGAGTTTAAGTTTGTCTATTTCCTTGAGGGCACTAATTAGCTCCCCCTCAAGGTCAACCTCACCTTCTTCATTAGGGGAATTTTGAGGTCTAAAATGGGCCTCCTAAGGAAATTATTAAATAATAGTGGAAATAATAAAATAATATTTTATTATATCATCAAATTTTAGGGGGAAAAAAGGAAAAACTATTTTCTCAACTCATATTTTCAACTTATCTCCCTATTGGTTACTCAAATTTCAAGCGGAAACATTGGTTGGATGCAAAAAAAAATTTCTCATCGAAGGAGTACCCATTTTGTATACTTTTGATGGACCAGGTTACATGAAAAATGAAAAATACATGAAAACGTGATTGAAAACACGTTTTTTCGTGTATTTCTAATTTTTCTTGTGCTTGGGTCCATCGAAAGTATGCAACATGGGTACTCATTGGATGAGGAATTAAAATTTTCATCCAACGAGTACCCCCGCTCGAAATTTGAGTAAAACGTTAGGGAGATAAGTTGAAAATACAAGTTGAAAAAGTAGTTTTATTACTTTATTATTTTTTTATATTTTTACTTTTTTACTCCAAAAATGGTGAATCATCCCCCATGGTTGACATCATCATCTTAAATTCTATAGGTTCTTATAAAGTTTATTTTTGTTGTACATTTTTCTTAGGAGGCGCATTTTATACCTCAAAATTTCTTAATGCTTCATCTTCCAGAAGGTATCCTTCAAGCCGTTCCTTAGCATTAAAACAAATTTAGAGGTTCCCTCTTCATTGGAGGATTCATCTGAGCTTTCATATGCACTGATATCTTGCTGAGCATAAAATGATTTTCTATTAAATATATTCCCTTTCTACCAATTATTTATTTTGTGTTTCTCGTCTCTTGTGGCTGATTCTCTGCTCTCTTATGGGGACATTTTCAAGCATAGTGGCCCACTCTTCCATAGTTAAAGCACTTAAATGGGAGTTTACCTTTGTACTTACTTGTGCCTCTATCCAATATTTTGACGAATTTTTCTTCTTCTTCATTAGAGAATGAGCATGGAGCTTCCTTATCCTCCATGCACTTGTCTACCTTGAAGGTAGCCTCCCTCATGTTTGACTTTACTTTATTAAGTCTCATTTCATTGGTTGTTAGGTTTCCAAGAAATTGGTTCCTAGTCAAGGTTTCCAAATTTGTAGTTTCTTCTATGGCATACACCTTAGGATTAAACCTAGGTGGTAGAGATCTCAATAATTTTTGTACTACCACACTTTCTTTAATTTCTTCTCCTAGGCCTATCATGATATTCACAACTTCTACAATTGTTAAGAAGAATGAAGCTCTATCTTCATCTTCATTCATTTTTAAGTTTTCAAACTGAGTTCTATGTGCTTGTAGTTTGGCCATCTTCACCTTTGTATCTCTGTCATGAATGTTTCCTAAGGTATCCCAGATATCTTTGGCAGTCTTAGTGTGCATTACTTTGATAAATTTTGACTCACTTAGACTACTCAAGAGTGCATTCATTTCTTTTGCATTAGCTCTGAAATTTTGTTTGGCTTCTTCCTTAGTGCCTATGTCCTTTGGTGCATATTTTTCTTTCACAACAGCCCAAACTTCTATTCCTAGAGACATTAAGTATGTCCTCATTCTTATTTTCCATAAAGCATAGTTTGTGCCAGTAAAAAATGGGGGTTTGTTTCTTGAGCATCCTTCTAGGCTAGGCATGTCAGGGGACCTTGGACATCCTTCAATTTTTTAAACTGATATAGAAGGAATCGATGCCAATACCAATTGGTGAACCATTAGCTAAACTGAGAGGGGGGTGTGAATCATTTTCATACATTCATGGTCATTTAAAACTCTTAGTATTCAACTCAATTACACCTTAAATTCATGAGCATCTTAATACATAATGAATCAAAAAACTTAATGTGTGGACAATAAGTAATTAATCGAATTAATACTTCACATCAACACAAAATCATCAAGCACGTAGACAACAGATATAAGTGGAAACCCATAAGGGATAAAACCACATCTTATTATTGTTGTGATGCAAAGGCAAGCTCGAACTCCCTCTCACCACTAGTTTTCTCTAGGCTCCGACCTACAAGAGGCTACTACCTCACATTCTGAAAGCTACAACTTGTAGGGAAGCTCCAACTCCCATATATTTTATGCAGGCTGCAACCCACAAGAGGCTCCTACCTCAACCAGATCCAACTGGACATATATCAAACTACAACTTCAAATGGAAGCATCAACTCCCATGTATTTTCTGCAGACTACAACCCATAGGAGGCTCCTACTCAACCAGCTCCAACTGGACATATATCAAGCTACAACTTAAAATGGAAGCACCAACTCCCATGTATTTTCTATAGGCTACAACCCACAAGAGGTTCCTACCTCACCCAGCTCTAACTGGAAATTTATTAAGCTACAACTTGAAAGGAGACTACAATCCCCTCACTCAACATGAAACTAAAATGTTGATTTACTTGGATATCTGCTCTGTTATACTCATTCCCCACTACTGCCTCTTCAAGCTTCATAATTGATTCATATCATTTCTTGATGTGCACAACATTTCTATTAGCTCTCTCTCTAATTCTTCCACTCTCCAAAATTCTCAAGCTCTCTTACATTCTTCTGCTCTCTTGCATTATGCAGCTTTCTAACCTGTCTTTGCACTCTGATATTACATGTTTTATACAGATAACTACATGACTGTTTGCATTCTACAAGGAATACGAAGTGACCAGGCCTGACCCTATGCCTTCCACCCATTCGATTCCTCATTCTTTAGTTCAAGTTATTACAATCGAAATAATCATTACATAACTCATGGAGTTTTTCCTATGCTTACGAAGACTTGCCTTTGCATCACAAACAATATAAAATAATCAATGAATTTACATTTACAGTTACAACAATATTTCAAGTCATCCCTTTTAGCTTCTTGCTTTTCTTTTCATTTTGTCTTCTCTGCTGCTATCATTGCCTTTTCTATTCTCAGTGTTAAATTTCCACCTGTGTAGCATGATCGTCTTCTGCCCGACTTGACCCATGCCTTTACGCTTTACACAACCTCTGCCTACTGGATATCTTACTCGCATCGTTCCATGCTCTTCTCTCTATGTTGGGTGACTTATACACCTGAGTACTTCCTTCACGTTTAGAGTTTTGTTTTAATTGGCGCACTACCATTTTCACTACAGCCGGGTCACTTGACCGAGTCTTTTCTCTTGCATTCAACCTTTCCTTTTAACTCATAGCCACAACCACATAACATTGTTCTGCACGAGTGTTGGTTCCTTTCTCCTTAAGAAGGGTATAACCTCATATATATATATATATATATATATATATATATATATATATATATATATATTGTTGAGCACTCAGAGTCAGGTCTTACACGAGATCTTTTTCTTTCTTTCCATATTTTCCTTTATTACCCGAGTCAACTTCATGTTCAAGATTTTATTCCACAAAATGGCACAAAAAAATTAAGCGTTGGACCTTGATTATATTGCAATTGAACTTTGAAAAGCCTCACCTCCAATTTATTATCGCAATTTGGCATTTTGCTATGTTATACGTTATATACACCTTTCTTTTTCCTGATGTGATTTCATAACTTAATACACATACACCCAAAATTTTAAAGGTATTATCATTTACCTTTGGAAGGTATCGCATTCGGTCTCTCATCACAGTTTGACACTTTTCATTATTACTTGTTGTGCTCTATTCCTTTTGAACTCTTGATCTGTGATAAACAAAGGTATCCCACCTGTCTTATCGAAATTTTCCATCGTAGATTCTTATTGCAATTTCACTCTGATCTTTGGTTATAACATCTTGCGACATGTGATTTGCAATAAATGGTTCGGGTCTCATCGGTGTGCCATGTCACTTCCACATCGTCTGCTATGTCATTTACCACGTCATCTGCCACGTCATCAACATGTGTTTGTGATTTGTGGGTTTAGGTCTATAACCTCTTCCATGTCAGCAGCCACGTCACTTTCCATGTCAGTTACCATCTCATCTCCAACACTTTGCAAGTTTAAGAATTTTGCAATATTTGCAATTTCGCGATTTTGCAACCCGCAACAAAAACCTTATCACATGTCGCACCCTTTAGTATTTACCATAATGGGGTTTCCTTATTTTCTATGATATTTTATATACTTTTCATCACAACTTAAAACATATAGCATGCGATGACTGAGAAATAAACATAAAAATTGCCGATTGCGATGTGCGGTATACCAATGCTATTCTAAATGTGTATTTGCATGACTTGAACTCCTCGTTCACTCCTTCACGCCTTTGATTATTTGGTTTTACCCTTTAATTTCCTCGTTTCTGCATGTAGAACACCTGACTCATTCATGATATTCTGAATGCAAACCCACTATTCTACACCCATTTTACAACCAAACTGACTTGGCCCTCCACAACACAGTTTTCTCCTTTGATGCATAACGTTGTATTTTACCACTTTTGCTGCTCCTTGCTTCTTTTTTGATCCTTTGCCTTAATTTATAGCTCTAAAGCTTCTCCATGACTCTTATTTTCTTCTCTCTACTTTAGATTATACTTCTAATGTTGCTCCTTTGCCTTGCTCCTCTGTCTCTTCGTTGCACATTGTTGCTCCTTGCCTCCTTTTTGCATTCCCACTGCATCATTTCCTAATATTATCCTTTGCCTTATTGTTGTTGCTTCTCTTCTTCTTTGGTATCAATGATAATATTGGTGTTACTCCTTTTTGTTCCTTTTCCATCAATGAAAATATTTCTGGCATTAGCTATTGTACATTCCCTAAATAAATCCACGCATTATATTACTAGATATCAAACTTGTGTGCATAATGACCATGCAACAATCAAATATTTAATGAAGAAACCTAATGTCAATGCTACAATCATTAAATGGTTTTTATTGTTTCAAAAATTTTATTTGACCATTTTTCATAAGCTAGGAAAAGAAACTTGTGTTGCAAATTTCTTATCTAGACAAACGTTTCCTGCATAGGTGGAAAGGATGGTTGATGATCAGATTTTTTATGAACACTTATTTTCTATCTCAAAACTCTCTCCTTGGTGTTATAACATAGCCAACTACTTGGTTACTTAGAGGTTTCCACCAAAACTTTCATCCAAATAAAAGAGTACAATATTAAGAAAGAGCATCCATTTCAATCGGATTGGTGGAAATATCTTCAAATTGGGGCTGAATCAAATACTCGAGACATCTATTAGGGAAGAGGAGGTCTTTGAAATCCTCTCAGCATGTTATGATGGTCCCTCTTTGGGTAATTTTTCTACTAAGATGGAAGCCTTCAAAGCCTTGAAAGTTGGCTACTATTGGCCTACTCTCAACTAGGATGCCAAAAGATACACCAGTAGATGTGATCTATGTCATAGGATGGGGAGACCTATACTGAGGGGTGAAATTCCCTTACAAACTTAGGTGGCCCTCGAGCCATTTGACAAGTAGGGCATGGACTTCAATGGAACCATTGATCCACCATATTGACAAGAGATATGTATCATAGTCTCCACTGATTACTTGACTAAGTGGGTGGAAACAAGGGATGTAAAGGAAGCAACAGAAGAAAATGTGGTTGATATGTTAAGAGATAATTTTTTCTACATGTTTTGATATCCCAGGGATTTTGTCACTCATTAGGTGGGCTCAATTCACATTCCATCTCATTGAGAACCTCATGAGGCAACACAAAATCAAGCACAACATTTATAATTCCTATCATCGTCAAGAAAATGGGTAGGTGGAACTTACAAATAGAGCCTTAGAGAACATTCTTACCAAAGTTGTGAAAAATAGAAGAAAATATTGGGTGGGCAGGTTGGTGGAGCCACCTTTGTCTTACAACACCACCTAGAAGACAACTACAGGGTTTACTCCATATGATATCGTTTATAGAAGAAATATTTTATTTCCATTGAGTTTGAATATAGCACCCTTAGAATGGAAGCTCAATTGGATTTGGACATCACAAATGAACAACAATAAAGAGTGCCTCAGATTAATGGTTTGGATTAATTTAGGATGCAAACCCTCCTTCACATAGAATTAATCCATTCAGAGAGGAAAGTTTGGCATGAAAATCTCATGAAAGAGAAGACATTTGAGGAAGGGGATTGGGCTCTGCTCTATGACTCTAGATTCAAGGACTTCAATGGGATGTTTATAACCATATGGATAGCTGTAATATTCCAAATTAGGAAAAATAGGAATATAGAACACAAAGCTAGAAAATGTAGTGAATTAGCAACACATATAATGAGAGCAGATAATATAGCCATTTTATTAAACATTATAGCAGAAAATTTGTACAAGATATTGAGGAAAAAGACACTCAAGCTAGGCAAAACATGCCTCTAAGGACCCAGTATAGAAAACATGAAGAACAAATTCTATATAAGAATGTCGGAGACTAAGATAACGTAGTTTTTGCTGGAGTTGACTACTTCTATATATGGAAGTACATGAATCTGCTGATATATTGCTTAGAAAATGTCGAGATCAAAGATCTAGGCCTTCTAGCACAATACCAAGATAACCCAGAAAGGGTTTCTTGAAAAACCCAAAATGTAAAATGCAGCCCTAGGGCTGAATAATGCTCTGCAGTTGGGTAACTTCTTGTAGTTGTTTGATGTGATACAAAAATGGCTGAAATAATTCCTCACAAACTTTCCTGATGAAGGGTTGCTCCCCTCACTGGAAAATAAGGTCAATAACTTGGGCATTAGACCCTCCATTGCAACTTCACTGCAAAATAACGTAGTTTCTAAAGGATATTGTGATGTATGTGTATGTTGATACTTGCATTGATGTTGGATGGTGGAATAAAGCTCAAGGAACTTCCTTTCTAGTATCATGGATGAATGGATTCTCCCCTTAATGGAAAATAATCTCATAAAATGGGTCCATCAACCCTCCACTACTGCTACCTTGCAAAACAACACAATCCTGAAGGAGACTACACCGTGGATGATGGATGACTCTTGGCCTAATTCTGGATAGTGTAAATGATGCTCAATGAACCTATCTTGAGTAAGAACTCAAATTCCCCTGAGGATGAGGGTGGGATTTCCGCTCGGAAACACCCTTGTACTAAATAGCACAACAGACTTTGCTAAATAGCTAAAGCATGCAGAAAGTCATAAAACACCAATACATAGACAATAATCAGAATACCTTATATGGCTACCATCCTCTTCCTTATATTCTTAGTGAGATTCCTCACGCTAGGTCCCAATCATTAATTATGCTACTCTCATACTTACACTCTTCCATCATGATTGTGATATCCTCCATTAATCCTCCATTACCTCTATGAAAAATTTGTTGACTTGGTCAACATTGACCATGTCCACATGTTGTAGCCCCTATTCACACCTAAAGGTGCTTTATTTAGTTGATACAAAGATCCAAATTCACATGAGAAGTGTTTTTATTCCTAATAAAAAGATTTATGGGTGTCTACACCCACTTATTCACCTATCTTATTATCAAAAGAAAAAATTAATATTTCAATTAGTTGAAAGCTAATTAGCTATATTACAGTCCTCCCCTCCCAAATGTTTCTTTTCCTCAAGAAAATACAAGGATGGATACTGCAAAATATCCTCTCCTTCCGCTGTATCATCCTCATTTGATAAAATCTTCCACTAAACTAGATGCTCTCCAATCAATTTGTCCCCTAGTTTCTCCTCCCAAGTGTGCAAGTTAGCCTTTGGTGATAAAAACAAATAGCTCTCATCATGAAGAAGTGGGAGATATATCGATGCAAATACATGTTTTCTAGTGGCCTTCTTGAGGCATGGGATCTGAAAAATGTTGGGGATATTAATCCCAATGAGAATATCTAACCCATATGTTACTGTCCCAACAAGATGGATCACCCTGGGTGGTCCATAGAAAAAATCCTTCATCTCCTGCTCTCGCAATGTAGATGGGTTGTATGGCTGAACATGATAGACGAAATTGTCCACGCCGCACTGTCTCTCTCTGCATCTACGATCTGTGTAGAAATGATATTGATCTTGGACTATAGTAATGTTGTCCTCAAGGTCCCAAAAGGCATCCGGACTCTCAAGGATCCACTCTTTGGTTCTAGGAACCTTTCTTGCCCAAGCCACCCCACATATAGTGAATAGAATATCATCACAATATGGAATCCAAAGGAGAAATATACTGAGTGTCATATGGAATTCCTGATGGTGACCATAGTTCCCCAAGTGGAACCAGCGTAGTTTCCCTCCTTGCTTCCCGTGAACATAATGTGGCAAGTAGCTTCCCAACCACTTGGTAATTGTGCCTGTATGATCATCTACTTCAAAGTATTAAATGGAATTGGGTGTCAAATGTGTATACCAAAAATAGAACAATACTGCCCAAATCCATCCAAGAAGTGGCTATCTTTGTCACCGATTTTCATATTAAAAAGACCATGAAGTACAAAGAGATGCTTTCCCTCTTCTGGAGAAATGCACTGCATATAAATGGCAAGGGAATGAAAATACCTTGTTAGATGATCAACATGTACAAAGACACAAATCTTACATTATACTGTAGGTAAGCTGGTGATGAGTTCCATAGATGAGCTCTCCCATCTCTCTCCTGGAAAAGTAAGTGGTTGTAACAACCTTGGAGGATGGTTGTTTCCCTCCTCATTCTTTAAGCAAGCTACACATCTCTTGATATGTTGGAGAAAATCCTGCTTGAGACCCTCCCATGAGAATCCCTCCATAATGGTCTGATATGTCCCCATGAAATATGTGAGACCAGAAAGGAGTGCTTCATGTGCTACATGTAGAATATTCTCCTTGAGATTGGAGTCTCTAGTCAAGAAGACCTGATCCTGGTAATAGATGACTCCATCTGCCACTCTATATCTCTCATCAATCACCTGCCCATTAAGAACCTCACATGTTAATTGATCCTTGGAATACTCCACCAATAGTTGTGACTCCCAATATGGATCTATACCCCTCAATTACAAAGTTGTTTGCCTTTGTGATAAGGCACATTTCATCTCATAGCTCCCCTCTTTAACATGCTCAATTCCAAATCCACATGGTGGAGTACTATTATTCCCCTTTTTCTTCCTCCCTTGCAGCTGCTGATGCTTAGGAAAAGATTGAATTTTATGGAGGTCAAGGCCATTGCGCATCCAAAACTTACCAAATTTTCCCAAGGCATGCATGAATTCAAACAACCCTCTATTATACATGGAAGACTCCTTCATATGTTGAAGTACCTTTTGACTCTCAAAGGATATGGTGTAAGCCCTTTGCACCATGATTGTTCCATCCTCCACTTCAGAAACATCACTTTTCAGCACAAGAGGCTTGGTGAGATATGGCAGTACTGATACTGAACAATTGCTCACCTCCTCCTTGATCCAATCAAAGGCCCTCTACACTGTGCTAGTATCAGTCAAGGCTCCCTCCTCATCCAGATATATAAATGGTACAACTTGTTGTGAGAACTCTTTTACCATGTTCCAGTCCGAGGGCCTTCCCAGTGGAATTCTTCCATATAATGAAACATCATAGTCTAGAGTAGACTATATATTTGAGTGGACTGATTTGTCCTTTCTTCCACTATGCAAATCACTCTCCATATGATAATCAAAGACTTCTTGGGATGTGTTGGGGTCTTGTGATTTGGTAAATTGGCATACCAAATGACAAGGCAACATGTAACCAATATTTAGAGTTCTAGGACCTAGCCTTCCTAGACTCAGAGAGGGATCTCTCATTTTGTTTGCAAAGATGTGTGCTTGTTTGCCTTTAGGATTGATTTTAGGCTAGCTATTAAGTATAATTTTTCTTGTTTGTTTGGTTGGGCATGATGATCAAAGAACATAGATATAATGGGGAAATTTCTAAGCCATTGGGCAAAGGAGTCAAATGAAAGTCATGGTAAGCTCATCAATGGATCGAGGAGTATCATAGGGAAAATCTAATTTTTCCAGTGGATCTTCAAAGTTTAGGGTTATAAGGTGAACATCAAGAATAAGAATGAAAAGTAGGACAAAGAGCAACTAAGAATTCTTTATCATGTACTTTAAACAAGAAACGCCTTTCAAGGAATTTTTTTTTGATGCAAGCCAAAGGATAGGGAAAACCATAGACTTCTTTGGACAAACTTTTAATAAGAAAAAACTCTCAGATAAAAATCTAGCAATGAAAATACTACTTTCAGATAAGAAAACATATAAGATAAACAGTAAGAGCAGCCTAAGATCAAATAGAAATAATCTAATATTCTTTTGACCAACTCTTTAGGAATATTTAAAAAAACCTTTTGAGGCAGTCCAGAGGATAGGGTGTACCATAGACTTCCCTGGTTTAGACTATACTTAGCATACTTTGAAAAGATATTTAGAAACAATATCTCAAATTGTACTCAAAGGAGCATGGGCTCACTGCTTAATTCCCTGGTTTCACTCTATTGAAATCATTCCTCAAAACAACCTCTCAAACCATACTCAAAGGGATATGGACTTACCGAAAGGGAGACTCCTTGGTTATATTCTATTGAATCATTTCTAAGATTACAAGCATAGATGGAACTGAAGGGAAATTAAGAATCCTTCAATCAGACCTTGCAGAAGTAAAAATTAAGATAGTGAAGAGTAAACGGAACTAAGGTGCTTTCAAAAGACATTTCTTAGCCTAAAACCTCTACTCTATTGTAACAAAGAAAGATGGAACATAATCAAAATAGGAAATAAAAATAACAGGTAGAAGTACTTCACCAACAACCAAGCTCAGGGATCCAGTGATCTAGCCTCTTCCATTAACCAACAAATCAGAACATCCATGAGATCCAAAACATCAATTTTCCTTCAACTTTCAAGAGAATATGTATTACTTCGAAGATTAATCAAATGCCAACAATAAAACAAGTTCAAATGCAATGTTATGCTGCAAATGAGGAGGTGAGTTTAAGAAAGGGTTTGGGTATCATTAATTACAGAGTAAATGCATTCCTGACCTTGAAAACCCATGCAAGGATTTTAAGGCAAGAATATCTGTAGCTACTTATCTGTTTTTAATAACTATGTCTTAACTTCTAAGGGAAAATAGGTGAAAATTTTGACCTTGAGGCCTATTCTTAACTATTACAATAATTGCCTTGACAGATAAAAATATCTTCTGACTGTGTAATAACTGTCCAAATGCCTTTATGTAAAGGAAACATGCTATAGGTGGCAATTTGATCTTTTGGAAGAGTAACTGTTTCCTTGCTAAGTTATTCGACTATACTTGCATTATTTTTCTTTGTTTAATCAAAAATCGTCCTTTAGGCTCTTTAAACCTTAATTTATCCTTGATACTCTGTTTTACTACCTTTATCTATGTTTCTACTTAATAATTGTTTTATTCATTAATCCTTTATGCTTTAAGCCTTTGACCTTCATCTTTAGTCACTGTTTGAAGCCCTAATCCTTTTTAATTTATCTTTGATGTCGGATTAGCCCTCAAAAGCCTTTTTTTCTTCATGTCTTCACTAATGCTTCTATGAATGTTTGTCCTTAGTTATGTAGGGGGGGTTCTTTATGCATTGGAGGGTTTCATAACCTTTTGATGATCGTGATTCACCGAGGGTTTGAACCTTCATATAACCCCTTTCACCCTTTTTATATGAATTTACCTCTGGATCGTCATTCAGAGGTAAATTTTACCATTTTGAATGCCCCTTTGGGCATTTCCACCATTAAACCTGCAAAAACACAAACCGATTAGTTTTTTTTTAAAGCCTGTAGAGGGGGTAAATTTTTTTTCAGGGTTTCTGAAGCATCGGGGTGTTCTACATAGTAGGAGGGGATGTAGAGGGAAGGGTTCCATATGCAGAACTAGGTGGAAGGATGGAGAAAATTGAATTTCGGCATGGGAGGAAGAAGGTAGTTTTAGAAAAACCACAGTGGTTTTCGCGTGGGCTACAGGCGGTAAGTGGTTTTGGCCTGGGATCGCGCGATACAATAAATTGGCCGCCACATGTCCTGGGCTAAACCGCCCATTTCACGTGGATTGGGGGTGTTAACCCTCGGCAATGAAAATCATGCGATGTGCATTTCCAACCATTAGATCTTAGGCGATGAGATCTATGGTGCGGACAATGTCTTAGAGTGGGGTGAAAGTTTGGCAGAGGGTAAGTGGATTACAGGTGGTGGATGAAGATTGGAGAGCAGGATGGGAGTGGAAGGTGGGGCCGAGGTAGTGACGTGAGCACTTTTTTTGGGTAGCGCAGGGCTGCAATGGGAGATGGGATGAAGGGTGGTGATTTAAGGGCCATTGGATCGGGGCTTTTGGCTCGAGATCAATGGTCAAGATGAGTGGACGGGGATGCGGGCAAGGATGAACAGAAGGGGAGAAATGGGCCCACATTAATTTTTTTCAAAGGTTAAGGGGGGCTTAATAAGCCTTGGGGTATAAGAATAGAAAGGGTAGAGGTGTGAGATAAAAAATAGGGAAAGGGGCTAGGAAGAGGCGAAGGCCTCGGTCTTATGGGAAAAGTGGTCGAGGGACAGAATTAAGAGGGTTTAGGAAGATAGCGAAATGGTTAAGGTTTAGGGGCATATGAAGAATGGTGCTGGGGTTTAAGCGAACAAGGGGTTAAGGCCTATTATGTGAAAGAAGGTGCTTTTAGCATAAAAACAGGGTTTTTTTGCAAATTTAAAGGTTGAGATAGGCCTTAAACTAAACTTTAAATAATGTGAGAATGGATTTTTAGAAGAAATGTGATGAATTAAGGGATTATGAGGGGTTTTTTAAGAGGAAAGGAAGAATGGATTTTTGTAGGGAAAAAGGATGAATGAGGTTGTAAGTGAGGTAATGGAAATGAGGCAAATCAGGCCTAGAAAATGTAGTTTCCTTTTGAGTAGGGTAGGCTTTGAGAAGGAAGAAGATGAGGTTTATAGTGAAAAATTTAGGTGTAGGATAATGAAGACAGTGAGATTTCTAGAACTCACAATGCTTTCTGAAGTATTGTTTCTAGAAATCTAGGCTTTCTCAATTTAGTCATCCTTTGATATCAACAAAATTAACGATGAATAACAGTGGTTTCACTTGGGGAGGGCAACTTTATTTTCAAGGTGTCTAGAACCTCAGTTCATGAAATCTCTGAGTTTCAGCAGATCAGTGCCTTGTCCATTGGGAAAAAAATTTCTTCTTTTCACTTACTGATATTTCTCTGAAAAAGACAATTTTTTAACAATCTAAAATATGTGATTTCCTCTTGATAACATTTCTACTTACCCAATCCTACTTGTCCTAAAAAAATTTCTTCCTCTTTGAGTGCATTTGAACTAGAAAAATCTTTGACATTTATTTTTGAAAACAAAAATAAACTATCTACTCCTATCCTTATTTCCTCTAAGAGTTCAGATTAAGCTATTGAACTCTTTTACTTTCTACCTAAACTACTTGAATGCCAAGATTAAAATGTTTTGAAGTCTTGATTCTCTAGCTATTGACATGAAATTTAAAACATGATTCAAATCAAGATTAGACAGTCTGATCAAACATGGTTGTGGCATTTGGAACAAGCTACACAAAACATTATTTGCATAAAGTAAATTTAGAAGGATAAGGTTGTGATTTGTCATTAGTAATGCATCCTTATCGATCTCTTTGGTTATGTTTTGAGCATGTGAAACCAACATCTTCCTATTCTCCTAATCTATCCTTTCTGATAAGCTAAGTCTGATATAATCTTGACAATCATTGCTTCTACTAACTTATCAACATAAATTTAAAGCATGTTCAGCCATGATTAAGCTAGATGACTGAACAAGGTATCATTTTTGAATCAGCAGTGGCATTTAGAATTTCACACTTTCAGCAATACTATTTTTTGGGTATGGGGTTGTAACTCTTTTTAATTTACCCTCTTTTTCTCTTTATTTTCTTTTATTTTTTTCGTATTTTATTTAATTTTTCTCATGCTATGTTATGTATAATGAATGACATCTTTGAATCTAGGACACTTGACAGAAATAATGTTTAAGCATCCTGCCATTAATAGGACCTTCAAATATTTCTTCTCCATTCAATCCTTCTAATAAGAAACCATTATGACCCTAATTGAGTGAATGATATAAGGCCCTTTCCATAAATTCTCAAAATTTCCATGTTTACCTTTATATTGCCTCCTTGAATCCCACTTTAGAGCTATATCTCCAACTTGAAAATCATTACCTTTGGTTCTTTTGTCAAATATCTTCTTGATGTTTTCTTGAACTGCTTGTGTCCTTTTGTACACTTCCTCTCTTGTCTGCTGTAAATGAATGGTTTGATTTAGCCTTATTTGCATGCAATTTTCTTATTCTTGTACTTCTTGGAGGAGCTTTATCACTGGAACTCCCAAAGATGTAGGAAAAACTAAATCTAAACCATATACCAGCTGATAGGGGGACATATTTATTGATTTCTTGGTAGTTAGTCTATCAGCCCATAATTCATGAACCAGCTTAATATGCCATGATTTTTTATTTTGATCCAACAATATTTTGATAATATTGATCAGGATTTTATTGGAGGATTTACCTAGGCCATTTCCTTAGGGATGGTAAGCTATGGAATTTCCTAAAGTGATATGGTATTTATAGAAGAAGTCAATAATTTTCTTGGATTTGAAGGCAACAACATTGTCTGTAATGATTTTTCTAGGACAACCTGGATAGTATGTTGGTTTCAAGGAACTTGATAATGACATAGTCAATAGAATTCCTAGAGGGTATAGCTTCTATCCATTTGGTAAAATAATCAGTGGCAGTTAGGATCCACTTATGTTGGGAAGATGAGGTTGGGTGAATTTCTCCAATAAATTCTAAACCCCATTGTTGGAAGGGAGCCTTAATAATAATGGGATGCAAAGGTAAAGGTAGGAGCTTCCTCTTGCCATAAAAAAATTGACACTCATGGCAAGTCATGACTAGATTTTGAGTATCTGGGAAAAGGGTGGGCCAATAGTAGCCAGATCTAAGAATCTTGTTTGTTGTGGTCTTCCAGTAAAGATTGCGTCCACATTCTCCCTCATGCAGCTCATGCATGATTTTTCCTGCATCATTCTCAAGAAAACATTTAAGCAATATGCCAATAGTATTTTTCAAATATAACACTCCATCTAAAATGCAATAATTTAAAGATTTATGTTTTAAGAATCTAGCTTTATTCTCTGATAGAGGAGGAGAATTAAGATAGAGAAGCACATAAATGATATCAGCATACCAAGATGAATTCAAAAATATTTCTTCAATGTATGGAGCTGTGAAATCTTCATTTTCTTCTAAAACATCAACCATGTTTATATCTAATGCTTGGAAATTTGATTCTGCCATGAGCTTTGCTAATCCTTGTCCTTTAATTAGCTTGGTAGTCCTAATTTCTAAATCATATTCTAAGATGATTGCAATCCATTTTCCCCTTTTACCATTATGGTCTTGCTTTAAAATGTCCTTGACAATAGTATGTGGGATAGAAGCAATGATGTGAGAATGTAAAATGTAGACTCAGAAGTCTTTCAATGCTTTTATCAAGGTTAAGGCTTGTTTCTCCATGATATTATATTTGAGTGGAGCATCTCTTAAGGCTCTACTGTAAAAGGATATTGTTTGTTCTTTCCCTGCATTGTTTTTTGCAATAACACTGCAACAATGGTGTGCTTAGAGGCAAATAAAAATATGTAGAAATATTTAGTGAAATCAGGACTAATAAGAACTGGTGTTTGAGTAAGAGCTTGTTTAACCAGTTCAAATGACTGTTTGGCTTCTATGATCCATTTAACCCCTGTTTCCCTTTTGAGCATATTTGTGATATTCCTTAAAAGTTCAGCAAGATTGGGGATGAACCTTTTCAAAAAATTGATCTTTCCAATGAAAGATTGCAATTATTTAAGGTTTCTAGGATGTTGATTTTCAAAATGCCTTCAATCCTCTTAGGGTCTACTTTGAATCCCTCTTTAGAAATTATGTGGCCAAGAAGTTTCCCTTCTTAGAGACCAAAAAGTGCCTTTTTGGGATTCAAATATAAGCCATATTTTCTACATTTTTCAAAAAAAAAAATTAAATGAATCAAATGTTCCTTATCAGTTTTGGAGAAAATAGTGATGTCATCAACACAAATGATTATAAAATAGCCCATGTCTTTTGAAAAATCTGTGTCCATGGCCCTTTGGAATGTGACTCCTGCATTCATCAAACCAAATGGAATTTTAACATACATGAATGTACCCCAAGGTGTGGTAAAAGTAGTTTTGTGTTGGTCACTTGGGGGTACTAGTACTTGGTTCTAGCCTGAAAAACCATCCAACAATGCTATTCTTTTAAATCCAACCACCTTTTGAAGTATATGGTCCATTTTAGGCAAGGGATAATTATCTTTTAGGGAGGCTCTATTTAGATTTTTGAAGTCAATGCAAAGCCCGATTTCCTTAGTCTTCTTCCTAACAGACACAAGGTTGGAAACCTACTATGAGTATCTAAGGGGAACTATGATTCCAGCATGATACATCTTCTTGATCTCTTTCTCAACTAAAGGTAATAAACCATGGTTTATCCTTCTTAGTTTTTTCTTGAAAGGTTTCTGATTTTCCTTAAGAGAAATTTTGTGTTGAATAATGTTGGTATCATATGGTTTTAGATCTTTGTAACCCCATGCAAACACATCTCTGTACTCCTTGAAAAGTTAAATATATTCTTGTTTGATAGGAGTAGGAAGGGTTCTAGATAAATAGATCATTTTGGGTTCATTTATGCTGCCTATGTTATGTTCTTCTACATTAGTTTCTGTAGGCTCCATCTTTGGTTTTCTAGCTACATCATTGAAGTCAAAAAGCTTTTCTAATGGTAAGGCCCCTTGGTATTGAATCATTTTCAATTTGTAAAATTTCAAGGTCCTTTTGGTCTGGTTTATTTAGTAATTATGCCTTATAAAGATGTTCAAATTGGTTTATATCAGCAGTAGAGGACAACTCTATTTCATGGGTTTTTCCTTCATCAGAATAGTCTTTTTCATGGCTTGTGCTAGGTGTTGGTTCAACAAAATATTTTCTTGACTGTAGGAAATCATCAATGTGTTTTTCATTCTCAAACACTTGCCAAAAATGTTCATTGTCATGGACTGTAGGAATATTTTTTACTTTGACAATGATTTGTTAATTTTTCAGGGGTATTTGGAAATTGCTGGCAACAAAGGAAAGATCATTTGCAAGGTGGTTTTGAGCTCTAGGGATGAAGGTGAGTTCATATTTTTCAAATATTTTTAAGAGCTATAAGGAAACATTGCTATATTCTCTTAATCTTGGGTTTTTGGCTGAATACTCCCCTTTTATTTGCCTAATAATTAGCTCTGGATCTCCTTGGACTGATATTTTCTTGGCTCCTAAATATTTGAGCAAATGTAGGCCAAGGAGGAGGGCTTCATACTCTGCAATGTTATTGGTGCATGGAAAATCAAGTTTATAAGAATGTCCTTTGTTCATATTGTGTATCCAAATACCTACTCCAGAACCTATTTTTCTACAAGAGCCATCAAAGGTCATTTCCCACAGTGTTTCTATTTCATACGCTTTGTCATTTTTTTGTTCAGGGCTGCTAAGGTTAGGGCTATTAGATTCTTCTTTTGGGGATTGATTTAATTGTTTGGGTGAACTTAAATCTATCTCATTTTCCCTTTCTTGTTGGTTTATTTTATCTTCATTGTATAAGATAAAGGAGTCTAAACTTGAATGAATAGAGTAGACAGGAGTATTTTTTGGCCTATATATGTTGTTTACCATAAATTTCATATGATATTCTCTATATAATCTCCTAGTTTGGTCAAAAAATTTAATGATATAATAAGACATGTCCATTTGAAGGCTTCCATGAAGTTTAGCTCCCCATGGTCTAGATAAAAGCATGCCATACTTTGGGGGAATGTCAGCAACCACTATGTCCATAAATAGACCCTTAGCAGGAATCTGTGCCAGATTGACACACAAATCCTTGATAAAACCTAAACATTTAACTCTGCTTGAATCAAAGGAATATAGGTCCTTGTAAGGTTTAGTAATTTCTAGGCCTAATCTCTCCATCACCACTTTTGGCATAAGATTTTGAGAGGCACCAGAGTCTAGCATGGCATTGTGTAAGATATAATTATGTATATTCAAGCTAACATAAAATGAAGGAATCGTCCCTTCTTGATATTTCCCTTCTACTTCAGGACCAAACAATAATTCTGGTTTATCATCTGTCAAGTTCAAAGTATCAGTTTCATTACCTATATTCAAAGCTTTCAAAAATTGGTTTTTATATACATCCTAGGTTACTAGTTCAGTTAGGGGTATGCTAATTTTGATCTTGGCAATTTCACCCTCAAGGCTGAAAGGGACTAATGATTTTCAAATATTTACATCTGTTTTGTCCCCTATAGTATTTTCAACAATTCTGATTTGCTGAGTTTTATTAGGATTTTTATTTAGGACAGATTTTACAAGGCCACTAGCAGAAGTGCTAGGGCAGCTTGTGTCAACACTTTGCTGATTGGTTTTGTCTATGTTTGAGTCAGTCTTCCTATTAAAAGTGTTACTACTATTTATTTTCTTTTTAGGAATGTTTTCTGAAGTTTTTCTAACAACAGAGTTTGTGTTTTTATCATTTGAAATTTCTGGGTTCCCTTTGCTTCTAAGATGATATTGTATGTGTACCTCCATTATTGCATTTTCATACCCCAATTGGTAATCTTCAGAATCCTCATAGTTTGTGTTAGTTTGTTCCGAGGAGAAGAATCCTTGTTATTATTCAGTGAGGAAAACATATGTCTCACTGTCATATCCTATCATATTTACATGATTTTCTTCCAACCTATCAGTTTCCCTTTCTCCTTCCTGATCTACATAGTTTTTTTGAAAGGGAGGCCTAATTTGCTGGTCATTATCTCTTTGTCTATCTTGAATAGGGTCTCTTCTGAAATTAGGATTTCTATTTCTATTTTGGGGATTAAATTGGTTTTCTCTTGGAGGCATTTTATCATTTAAGTTTATTTTCTCAAGAATTATTTCCATCACCCTCACTAAGTTGTCAATTTTGGTATTCGATGATGAGGTTGATGCCATTGTTTCATCCTTGTATCTAACTCTTTTCTCTGATTTCAACCTAGCTCTTTTTTCAATCAGATTTTCTTCTACACTTATGGATCCCCTTTGCCTATCTTCTAAGGGTAAGGGGTCTCTTTCTCTTAGCTAGTAGGCCATGTCTGGATCAAAGCCTTCATGAAATTTAGCTAAGGCTAAGCCTAGTGGAGGCTTCATGTTTGGGGGAAGTGCATTGTAAACACTATTGAATCTAGTGCAATAATATTGGACACTTTCCCCAATGTTTCTTTTAAGGTTGCTATATTCTAAAAGGATCTGGAGAGGGTTATTTTTTATTTCTTATTTGTTTATGAATGTTTGGTATAAAGAAGGGAGAGCATTTATGCTATTAGGAGTTAAGTTTTTAAACCATTTCTTGGCTTCTCCTCCTAAAATTTGGGCAAATATTCTCATCTTAATGGTCTCTTATTCTGTTTCCAAGTAATCAAAAAAATTGTTCATTTTATCTACATGTAGTTGAGCAGTAGTAGATTTGGTTCTAGTGAAATGGGGAATTCTACATTGATAAACATTTGGTAAAGGGACCATAGGTTGTGGTAACACTAATGGGGCATACCATGCAACCATGATAGGAAAACATGGTGGATTTATAAGAGGTGGATTTGTGAAAGGGAAAGTGGGATGAAATGGAGTGTTTTGAACAATGGAAGTATGGATGGGTGTATTGGAAGTGCTAGGAACAACAAACTGATTTTGAGCAGATTTGTTATAGAAGGAGCTAAAGTGATGGAGAAGCTGAGAATCAGGTGGAGTGGAAGGGGAAGCTTCTCTACTAGAGCTTTGCTGCAAATATGTGGGCTCAAGGTCAGCTTGGTGTATGTCACTATATGAATTGTTTCTGAATAGGTTCCTTGTATGAGACAAGTCAAAGTGAGGATCTTTCAAGATTGTAAGGTTTTCAGGAACATATCTTGTTATTTGGATAGTCCTATCAGTGGTTAAATTTCTAGATCTAGAAGTTTGTTACAAAATCTTTTCTGGATCATCAAATATTGTAGGAGGATTTGGATCTGGATGAGATCTGGTATTGAGCCTATGTGAAGCCATATTTCAAGTTCGAAATTTAAGAGAGGCTGAAAGTATAAGGACTATTTTCAAAGTTTTTAACCTCTCTTTATGTTTAGTATTTTCCTAAAATATGGGACTAGGCCTTTTAGACTCCTAGGGACTAATTTGAAGAAATCCTAAGGAAATCTAAGAGTACCAGTGGGGGAATAGGCCTACTGGGGCTAGTGGAGTCGCTAGGTGGAAAGTTTTAGCTTTTTTTTTTTAAGGTAAAATGTGTTATGGTCGACCACCAATAAGTAATAAAAGCCAATATAGGAGTATTTTTGGGGTTTCTCTAAGTTTTCTATGGTTCTTTGGTTTTCAAGAGTGTTCTATACCTGAACATCATGTAGCTAATATGGTGAAACAAACTGATTCTACTCTATGGCTGATATCTTGATTTTCTTTAAGCTTTTTGAAGGTAAAAGGAGACTGTAAGAGTTTTTAGACAATCATATACTCAGGCCCCACCATAATCGCCAGAATGTTGGGGTCTTGTGATTTGGCAGACTGGCATACCAAATGACAAAGCAACATGTAGCAAATCTTTATATTTCTAGGACCTATCCTTCCTAGACTCAGAGAGGGATCTCTTAGTTTGTTTGCAAAGATGTGTGCTTGTTTTCTTTTAGGGATTGATTTTTAGGCTAGTTATTAAGTATGATTTTTGTTGTTTGTTTGGTTGGGTATGATGATCAAATAACATAGATAGAATGGGGAAATTTCTAAGTCATTGGGCAAAGGAGTCAAATGAAAGTCATAGTAAGTTCATCAATGGATCGAGGAGTATCATAGGGAAAATCTAACTTGGCCAGTGGATCTTCAAAGTTTAGGGTTATGAGGTGAACATCAAGAATAATAATGAAAAGTAGGACAAAGAGCAACTAAGAATTCTTTATCATGTACTTTAAACAATAAGCATCTTCCAAGGCATCTATTTTTGAAGAAAGCCAAAGGACAGTGCAAACCATAGACTTCTTTGGAAAAAAAATTAATAAGAAAAACCTCTCAAATAACAATCCAACAATCAAAAGACTAATTTCAGATAAGAAAACATATAAGATAAACAGTAAGAGTAGCCTAAGGTCAAACATAAATAATCTAATACGATTTTTACCAACTCTTTAGGAATCTTTAAAGCAACCTTTTGAGGTAGTCCAGAGGTCAGGGTGTACCATAGAATTCCCTTGTTTAGACTCTACTTAGAATACTTTGAAAAGATCTTTAGAAATAATATCTCAAATTCTAATCAAAGGAGCATGGGCTCACCACTTAATTCCCTGGTTTCACTCTATTGAAATCATTCCTCAAAACAACCTCTCAAGCCATACTCAAAGGGATATGGACTTACCAAAAGGGAGAATCCTTGGTTATATTATATTGAATAATTTCTAAGATTACAGGCATAGATGGAACTAAATGGAAATTAAGAATCCTTAAATTATACCTTGGAGAAGAAAACATTAAGACAGTGAAGAGTAAACAGAACTAAGGTGCTTTCAAAATACATTTCTTAGCCTAAAACTTTTACTCTACTATAATAAAGAAAGATGGAACATAATGAATATAGGAAATAAAAATAACAGGACGAAGTACTTCACCAAAATCCAAGCTCAGAGATCTAGTGATCTAGCCTCTTCCATTAACCAACAAATCAGAACATCCATGAGATCCAAAACATCAATTTTCCTTCAACTTCCAAGAGACTATGTATTAATTCAGAGAGTCATCAAATGCCAACAATAAAATGAGTTCAAATGTAGTATTTATGCTGCAAATGAGGAGGCGAGTTTAACATAGGGTTTGAGTATCATTAATTACAGAGAAAATGCATTCCTGACCTTGAAAAACCATGCAAGGATTTTAAGGAAAGAATATCTGCAGCTACTTCTCTGTTTTTAATAACTCTGTCTTAACTTCTAAGGGAAAATAGGTGAAAATTTTGACTTTGAGACCTATTCTTAACTATTACAATAACTGCCTTAACAAATAAAAATACCTTCTGAGTATGTAATAACTGTCCAAATGCCTTTATGTAAAGGAAACATGCTATAGGTGGCATTTTGATTTTTTGGAAGAGTAATTGTTTCCTTGCTGAGTTATTCGAGGCTATATTTGGGTTATATGTCTTTGTTTTAATAAAAAATGTGCCTTTATGTTCTTTAAACTTTAATTTATCCTCGATACTCTGTTTTACTACCTTTATCTCTATTTCTTCTTAATAATTGTTTTATTCATTAATCCTTTATGCTTTAAGCCTTTGGCCTTCATCTTTAATCATTGTTTGAAGCCCTAATCCTTTTTAATTTATCTTTTATCTTGGATTAGACCTCAAAAGCCTTATGTTCTTCATGTCTTCACTAATGCTTCTGTGAGTGTTTGTCCTTATTTGTGCCAGGGGGGGGGTTCCTTATGCGTTGGAGGGTTTCATAACCTTTTTATGATCATGAATCACCAAGGGTTTGAACATTCGTATAACCCTTTTGGCCCTTTTTTTATGAATTTACCTCTGGATCGTCATTCATATGTCAATTTGACCATTTGGAATGCCCATTTTGGCATTGCCTCCATTAAACCTGCAAAAAACACAAACAAATTAGTTTTTTTTAAAGCTTGCTGAGTGGGTAAACTTCCTTTTCAAGGTTTTTGAAGCATTAGGGAGATCTTCATAGGAGGAGGGGATGTAGAGGGAAGGGTTCCATATGCGGAACCAGGTGGAAGGACAGAGAAAATTAAATTTTGACATAGGAGGAAGAAGGCAGTTTCGGAAAAACCACGGTGGTTTTTGCGCGGGCTATAGGCTATAAGTGGTTTTGGTGTGGGATCGCTTGATACCATAGATTGGCCGCCATGTGTCCTGGGATAAACCACCCATTTTGCATGGATTGGGGGTGCTAACCCTCGGAAGCAAAAACCACTTGATATGCGTTTCCAACCGTTAGATCTCGGACGATGAGATCTACAGTGCGGATAATGTCTTGGATTGGGGTGAAATTTTGGTGGAGGGGAAGTGGAGTACAAGTGGTGGATGAAGTTTGGAGAGTAGGATGGGAGTGGAAGGTGGGGCCAAGGTAGTGACTGTGAGCACTTTCATTGAGTAGCGTAGGGATGCGATGAGAGATGGGATGAAGGATGGTGAGATAAGGGCCGTTGGATCAGGGCTTATGGCTCGAGATAAATGGTCAAGATGAGTGGATGGGGATGCGGGCGAGGATGAACAGAAGGGGATAAATGGGCCCAAGTTAATTTTTTTCAAAGGTTAAGTGGGGTTTAACAAGGTTTGGGGTATAGGAATAAAAGGGGCAGAGGTGTGAGATAAAGAATAGGGAAAGGGGCTAGGAAGAGGCGGAGGCTTCGGTCTTATGGGAAAAGGGACAGAGTGTCAGAATGAAGAGGGTTTAGGAAGATAGTGGAATGGTCAAGGTTTAGGGTCATATGAGGAAGGGGGCTAGGGTTTAAGAAAACAAGGGCTTAAGGCCTATTATGTGAAAAAAGGAACTTTTAGCATAAAAACAAGGTTTTTATGAAAATTTAAAGGTTCTAATAGGCCTTAACCTAAAATTTAAATAATGTAAAAATGGCTTTTTAGAAGAACTGTGATGAATGAAGGGATTATGAGGGTTTTTTTAAGAGGAAAGGAAAAATGCATTTTTGTAGGGAAAAAGGATGAATGAGGGTGTAAGTGAGGTAATGAACATGAGGCAAATTAGGCCTAGAAACTGTAGTTTCCTTTTCAGTAGGGCAGGCTTTGAGAAGGCAAAAGATGAGGTTTATAGTGAAACAGTTAGGTGTAGGATAATGAAGGCAGTGAGATTTCTAGAACTCACAATGCTTTCTGAAGTATTGTTTCTAGAAATCTAGGCTTTTTCAATTTATTCATCCTTTGATATCAGAAAAATTACTGATGACTAGCAGGATGGATAGTTGTGCATGTCCCTAATCACCTGATGCTGGCCACTCTTATTATCTACCCACTTCATCTCCAAAGTCTCCCAATCTGTGGTGATCTTTCCCAAAGTAATAAACCACTGCACACCTAATATTTCATTAGTGTCAGGAATATCAACCACAAAGAAGTGATCAGTCAAAGCATATGTTCCCATGGTAACAAACAATCTTGGAACATACTTCATTCACTTCATGGTTCTAGCTCCTGGAAAAAAAACTGAGAATCCCTCCAAATCATATGTGGGTATTGTCCTCCTCTGCACTAACTGAGCATCAATGAAATTTTGGGTGGCCCCAATATCTATCAATATTGATACCCTCTGCCCCTAAGCTATACCTTAGACTCTCAAATTCACATACTTGGGTATTCCCCGCAAAGATGCAAGGGCCCCTCCAATGGCACCAAATGCCCCATTCCCACCTCCTAGTGGTGGTGGATCCTCTCCTACTATCACAACGTTGTTGTCTCCAGCTGGCTCCTCTTCTTCCTCCTCGTCACTATCAGAGAAGACCTATATATAGTGGAACTTCCTTGTAGCACACCAATTCCATGGTGCCCATGGTTCTTTGCATGTGAAACAAATCTTCCTCCTCCTAAAATCTCTTCGGCCATAATCACTGAGAGGTCCCTTGTTCTGCTTCTCCTTTGGAGGAAGAACCTTCACATCTTTCATCTTTGAGTGGAAAGTGGGCTTCTGCTGAAATGGAGCTCTTTCCCTTGGAAAAGCATCTTGTAAGTCTCTATCCCTCTCAATGGAATCTTGGAGTGTAGCTGGTTTAGTGGACTTAACAAACCCATGCAGAGGATCTTTTAGCCCATCGATAAACACATAAATTCTCCTAGTTGTAGATAAATCTGGAACCATAACATAAATTTTTAGAAATTCAAAGATATAGGTCTTCGGATTACCTGACTTCTTGAGCTTGGATAGCTCAACAAAAGGTGCCTTTGAATCCTTTCGATCAAATCTTTCCACTAACCTCCCAATGAATTATGCATAAGAAGTCACATTTTCATGCCCCAATTTGGAAAGACTGCGAAACCACCAATCACGTGCCTCACCTTCAAGGTGCAGTGCTGCTATTTTGATGGCTTCCATCTTCGGTATTTGGTTCAAATGGAAGCATATTTCTAGATTCTCCACCCAAGACTTGGTCGTGCACTAGGATAATCCATCAAAAGAGAGAAATAATAATCTACCCATATTACAATGTAGATCATTGTTATGTATGAATCCTCCACTTCTATTGTTATGTCGGGGTCTCCTGTTGTCCTTGATCTGACAAAACTCTTGAAAGTTTAGATTATCTTTGAATCTATGATATTGAGACTCATATTCTAGAAAATAATCTTCATGAGTTTCTTGTTCTTGAGGTCCTCCACCTCCATTTCCCACTGCTAAGAATATAGGCATAATGAAGCATTCAGAAACTTGTTTCCTCACTAGTTGTTCATACCAGTGATGTGAAATGTCGGAGATTTCTCCATGTAGAAACCCGCTAGGAGATTCTTTATGTCTCTCCATCCTCATCTCCTTGATTTCTCTTGCAATATCTTGCATGGTCTGGAGAAGAAGCTTGGGAAACTCCGTATCATCCAGCTCTCCCAATACTGGACATTTTCCCTTGTCTTATTTGTTGTCTGTATAATCATATATTTGGTTTCTATTAAGATACCTCTTCTCTCTTTCTATGAGAGGCTCTCCTTCTTCTGATGACATAGTTGTTTTAATACACAAGATGAGCCAATATTATGCTCTGATACCACTGTAATATTCCAAATTAGGAAAAACAATAATATAGAACACAAAAATAGAAAATGTATTGAATTAACAACACATAAAATGAGAGCATATCAGATAGAAATTTTATTAAACATTATATTAGAAAATGTGTACAATATCTTGAGGAAAAAGACACTCAAGCTAGGAAAAACAACCCTTTAAGGACCCAGTACATGAAACATGAAGAACAACTTCTATATAAGAATATTGGACACTAAGAAAACTCAGTTTTTTTTGGGCCTGATTACTGCTATAGATGAAAGTACATATATTTTCTGATATAGTTATTAGAAAATGATGGGATCAAAGATCTAGGGCCTTCTAGCACAATTCCAAGACAACCTAGAAAGGGTTTCCTAAAATACCCAACATGTAAAATGCAGCCCTAGGGATGAATAATGCTCTACAACTAGGTAACTATTGGGAGGTGACTGATCTAAAACAAAATGGTTGAAATCCTTCCTCAAAAAAGTTTTGGATGAAGGACTGCTCCCCTCACTGGAAAACAAGGTGAAGAACCTAGGTACTTGAACCTCCACATGCACTGCAAAATAACGTATTTTCTGAAGGAGATTGCACTATAGGTGAATTTTGCTTCTTGGCCTAATGCTAGATGATGGAATAAAGCTCACGGAACTTCCTTGCTAGTCTCTTAGATGGAGGGTTGCTCCCCTCACTGGAAAATAAGCTTAGAAATTGGGTCTATCAACACTCCACTATTGTTTCCCTGCAAAACAACACAATCCTAAAGGATACTGCAGTGTAGATGATGGATGAAGCTTGGACTTATGCCGAATAGTGGAAATGATGCTCAATGAACCTCTCCTGAGTAGGCACTCGTAGTGCCCCGAGGATGACGGTGGGATTTCCACTCGGAAACACCCTTGTGCTAAATAGCACAGTAGACTTTTCTAAACAACTGAAGCATGGAGAAAGTCATAAAATACCAATACATACACAATAATCAGAATACCTTCTATGGCTACCATTATCCTCATTATATTCTTGGTGAGCTTCCTCACCATGGGTCCCACTCATTAAATATGCTACTCTCATTCATACACTCCTCCATTATGGCTACGTTGTCCTTCATTAATCCTCCACTACCTCCATGACAACGTTGTTGACTTCGTCAAATTTGACCCTATTGACATTTTATAACCCCTGTTCACACCTAAAGGTTCCTTTTTCAGCTGATATAATGATCCACATTCACATGAAAAGTGGTTTTATTCCTACTAAAGATATTTATGTGTCTCTCTACCCACTTATTCACTTACCTTATTATCAAAATAAAAAATTAATATTCCAACTAGATGAAACTAATTAGGAATATTACACTAGGACCCTATCAATTGGAGAAACTCCTTGAAAAGGGGGATGTTCAAATCATAACCATAGATGATGAGGGGATCCCTCTACTTGTCAAATTTTATAGGCTAAAAATGTATAAAAGGCCCCTCTCCAAGGCAGAATTCATCAACACACTAAACATATAGTTGAATGTAATTGGAAGCCTCATAGTTTCGAGTCCCTCACTTTCTTAGAAAAATTAAAAATAGATAAAAAATAAAGAGGCCTAGGTGAAAACTATTATGAGGCATCCAAGTCTAACTCTATGGTTGAAAACCTCCATGACACAGTCCTAGAGAAAAAGAAAAAAAAACAGAAAAAGAAAAATCAGAAAAATAGAGAAATAAGACATCCTTGGATGAAAACCTGTTGGAGGCAACCAAGGTAGGCTTGTGAGTTGAAAAATTATGGTAAGGAATCCCATCTGCCTTAAAAAATAAAATGGGAAAAATAAATGAAAAATAAAATTCAAAAGAGTCAAATGGCATCAAGTCACTATCATGCTTATGTTTTATAGATTTTTGAACAAAGATAATATGGAAAAAGGGAGAAAAATTATTTCATATCTGTCTCTCTCTCTCTTCTACCTACTTACTCCACATCCAACCCCAATACTCATTCCTCCATCTATTTATACCATCAGGTGAGAAAAAAATTCAAATTTTCTCCTATCTCTACAATGCTACAAGATGTCTTAGGAAGCGACAGGAAATCCTATAGTGCTACAAGAAATATTGAAAATCTATAGGAAGGATAGTTGAGGCTATATGCGCTCACAAAAATCAATCTAACACTAGAAATAGAATAAAATGTTTTGACCCACATATGCCTACCATCCCTAGCCATCTTTCCATCCCATGCATGAAATATATCTCACCTAACCCTCTATTCTACCACTTTGAATCAACTTGTTTTAACACACACACATTGCTACTTCTCATATTATTTTCCTCAAACCGACCACTCTATAAACATCCTAATACCACCCCATGCATATCCACATCATTTTCTCCCTTCCTCATGTCATTTTGAGCTCCATATCAATAACAAAGGGAAGGCTACAACAAGGTGATCTCTTTATGTAGCACACATGTCCATGCACCAGAACCTTTCAGCGACCACCTAGCACATCGGGAGTAGTAGAAGTATGTTGAAGGTATCATCCTAAGATCACAAAGGGACTTCAAAAAGGAAGCTACACTAGCAGCAATATCTTGAGGTCTCCATGATGTAACTGCAAAAGACACAAGAAATAAAAACATAGTAAGCACCTCACTCACAAAATAAAGAACAAAAAAATAAAAGGCAACCTTTTTGACCATTATAATGCTCTAGATCGCTGTTTCGAGGTTCCTCGAACTCATAAACAACTATTTAGGCTCACGTATCACTCCCTCACCCTCTCGCTATGCATCAATTAAATAAATGAATAATTGTCGAGAAGAGAGGGTGTAATAGGAAAAAAGGTGGCTAGTTAACTTAGACACCCTTGAAACTGGAACTTGAAAAATTTGGTGGAGTTGTATGCCACATAGGGCTTCCACATCAGTCAAGAGGATATAACAGAAAGTGGGATCTGATTACGAGGAACAAGTAAATTATAGGCTTGAGTAGTACCAATGGTCCAAATATCAAAACCTCTTCTGAATTACACATCAACACTACGATCCAAACCTGATTGAATTATAATAAAGAGTACCTTGGCTGATTTCCCCTCACACTTATGCTCATTTCAAGATCAATTAGCAAAAGGACCAATTCAGGACACCATTGAGGAGTTTCGATCACTGGTCTATTTTTACATGCAAGGAGTGTTACACGAAACCCTAAAACTGCTACAAGAATTTTCCAAGGAGGCCACAAATTCTGTAGGAGTGACATGGAAGCCACCGCCAGGGTATATGAGCACCAAAACACCACACTTCAGGTCATAAAATTTAGAACTACAAACGTAAGTTCCCAATATCCCTGTCAAATACACAAGAATTCGCATGGCAAGTTGGATACAATAGAGCCATAATTAGGAAAATATAAGAGTTTTATAAGGAGGAAGGAGATAATAAAACAAACATTTTGGGAAATTGATGAGTCTTAAGGTCCCATATCACCAGTGATATTTAAAAACAAGATAGATAAGAAAACCTATAAAACATAGTCAAAATATGGGGGAATGTTTCTATAGGAGAGAACCCATAGACACAAAGAGAATTAAGTTACATCCTCTTGTTGTTTACATCTTCAGAAATTCAGAAATCATCAATGGTTGGAGCTCCTCAAAGGATATGATAATGAAGTGGCTTGAGATTTTGCAATGGCCTTGCACTCTCAAGTAGATGAAAGTGCCACCACAGTGATAAGAGAGTTAGAAATAACTATTACCCCTGAGATAATTAGTATATTTACCACCCTACCCCTAGGGATCAAATGGAATAGAGACGACATTCTATCTGGTGTTGCTTCCAATAAGAGTTTCTTTCTACCCAATGAGGAACATATTAAAGAAAGGAATTGGGTAAGAAGGGAGATTTTTCCTTACCCATGGGATGAGGTGGCTTACCACATCATGAAGTATATCTCTTGTGATGGCAGACTAAGCGTGGTTTATGGATATCATTTTAGACTTTTGCATGAGCTAATATTCAAAGAGGATCTACCCTTGGATCAGAGATTAAACATACCATATTTCCTTCTTCACTCCATCAGAGATATGAGCTAGATGGTTAGGGAAGGGAAACATCAGAACCTAGATTATCATGGTCTGATCAAAATTGTAGTGGAATATGCTTTAAAAAAATTCATAATTTCGGTGCCATAGTCCACTTTCATTGACATGGACAAGGAAGATCTAATAGGGACACAACCCATCACCCGTGGAGACACCCCTGCCTCTATCCTTGGAGAAAGGGACACTAAAACATGGGAATAAGTGACTATGATGACATAATAAGAAGAGGATATGGAATCAGAGGATGAAAATATAGAAGATGTAGAAATAAAGAGAAAAGTGAAGAAAATAAGGAAGAGCATGAAGAAGAAGAGATAGAAGATGAGGATTGTTGGACAAAATCGTAGATTACGGATAAAACATGCTTCCTTAAACAGGTGCTAATCTAGAACAACAGATTAGAGACTATATGGCTACTTTTCCTAACTAATAACAGAGACACATAATGGATTAGAGGCTTACTTGGAATCCAAGCACTTCCAAATGATTCCTTCTATCGCTTCCGTTGTAGCTTCAAATTCCAGCCAGCTGTGAAAAATATTTCCTACAAGAATGAACACTAAACAACAGAAGATAACAATAATACAGATTTATATTCAAGTTATTTTGCTAAATCAATAAATCATAAACCATATACATCAACTAATATCTTTCAATATGGATAATAAAAGCCAATACATATCCATATAGGGAAAAGTAAGTTGTACTCTTTATTAATGATAGAAGGAGAGGTTAGAACCTAGTGACTGATTTGAAGTGACCATCTCCAGCAACATCCCAACCTCATCACAGTATAAATCTCTCCAGAAGTTGTTACACAAATATTCTTCTCAATTGAAATTCCACGAACATTTCTCTAAAATTATTCCTTATCAAACACTAAGATCTGTGCTCACTTTATAGAGGAGATGAAGGTATTTTTACAATCAATGACTTTCTAATAATAGGAAAGACATGTTACCAATATTTTAGATGTCAAATGGAAACATGGATTCGAAGTTTGACACATGTGAACTCTTCTAGAAGGCACTAGCCAAGTGGAGATTTTTGAATAATGAGAATTTCACTCCCGATGTGACCAATGCACCTATGAATGTCTGGAAGTTCGTTGTAGAGCAGCCTTACATTAGGCTACCTAAATATGCAATGCACTTAGTCCCTTTAGAGGCAGTGTTGATGAGCTCTTACATGATATATTATAAACTTCAAAACTTGGAAACCTTTGCAGATGAAAGTATTTGAATGATTTGTCTTGTTATTTGTCTTAGGGCATGTAGCAACTGAAATGATAGCGAATAACAGGCCCTTAATCATTGGTCCTGGAGATGATGCCACGTTAACCAAGTCATTGGGAATGATGCCCAAATTGACCTGTAACAATTGCGCCCTAAAGCATGAAGTCAAAATAATAATAATAACATTTGATTGAGATGTTTTACACTGTGATGGGCTGGAGATGAAGCGGAGTGGCCTGCATCATTCTTACAATACATTACATCATGATATATCCTATTTGATCATAATTGCTGATGGTAGGAATTCCCATTTTAAACACATAAAAAATCTAATAACATGTACATAATTCAAAAAGTCATCTTCATTGGAATGTTTCCCATTGTAGACATGCCTACAGATATAGGCCCATGTTTGGATGACAATCTGTATGTAAGTTCACCACACAGATGATGTGTACAACAATCCTGAAATCACAGCTCGGATGGTTGAAACTAGATCTTGGGTCTTCTTACCTCATTCACTTGATCATTCTGGTACAAGTCTAGCCATGCGAATATATGATTTGTAGTCGAACATGGAAATACATCGTTTGATTACCAGGAAATGATGTCATGTTAGGTCCTTATATTACTAGTCTAGTCCCTTATTGTTGTTATTTTAACCCGTTTATTATTATTGTTGTACTCCTGTAACCCCCATATTGTTATTATTATGCCCTTAAATTATTATTGTTAGGTCGGCTAGGATTACATTATGGCCCCATGGACTCCTATATATAGAGAGGAGGTTTTGTCATTTATATCATCCAAGAATTTTTCATTCATGTAATGTATTGGAGGTTGACCCCTCGAAGTGGCTTATTTATAAGGCATTGATATCTCTTTTCTTCTATTTCTGGAGCTGGTTTCACAACATTTGGTATCAGAGCTTTGGGATTGTAGGGTTTCCCTGCTCCAAATAGGTCATTGTGGAATTTTCGTTGTAATGTTTTTTCTACGAAGGTGAAGAAGATGAAATTTTTAGAGTACGAAGAAAAAAGTTGGAGGAACATCATCGCAAAATTTCAGAGCTTGGTTCGAAATATTTTTGGCGATATGATCTGTGGAAGTTAGGACACTTTGTAGGCTCCTAAATTTAACCTAAACAGGTCATCATGGAATTTTTGCTATAACTATTTTTATACGAAGGTTTAGAAGCTGAAATGTTTAACGTGCAAAGCTGAAATCCTGTGGAACATTGTTGCAAAATTTTAGATCTTGGTTTGCAATATTTGCGGAGATATGATCTGTGGAAGTTAGTGCTTTTTCAGGCTTCTGAATTTCATCTCAAAAGGGTGATTGTGGGAAACTCTTCATAGCTCTCTCTCTGAGCATCAGATGGGAATGTTGTAAAAAGTGGCCACAAGTACACGGATTTTAGTTTTATTTATATCAATTTCAGAGCCAAAGGAGGAAATAGTGACATGTTGAAAGACGTACAATTTCTCTCTACTGAACTAGTCTATAATTAGGTCATTGTGGAAGATTGGGCATAAATTTTCCTTGAAAAATCCAAATCAGGTCAAACTTGTGGCATTCAAAAGAAGATTCATAAGAATAATTTAGGGATGAATTTTAGATATTAAAGATCCAAAATCACATAGATAATTCAGTTTCAATATCAAGCTCCTCAAAAACAAGAAAAAGGAGTGTATTTTTTTCGAATTACATAAGTCTCGTTTGAAAAAAATTAGTTTGAATTTATTCCAAGGGCATATTGAAGAATAGATATTAGTATTGGGTTCTAAAATTCCCCATAGAAATAATTCAACACCCATTAAGGCTTCAAAAGGCTCCACTATGACTCATGAAGACGAAGAAACACAACATGAGATATCAAAATTACAAGAGCAAGTGCACCAAATTTTGCTATTGCAAAGAGCAACAAAAAATGAAATGGAAGTTTTGAAGGAAGGAGTGGAAACTAAGATGGATGGTTTGAAGAAAGGCGTGGAAGCTAAGATGATATAATTGGTGTTGTTTTAATGCAAGAAGGAAGACCCATTTCTTTTGAAAGTCGTTCAATCAAAGGAAAGTATTTACAAAAGGCTATTTATGAGAAGGAAATGTTGGGAATACTACATGCACTAAAGAAATCGACACCTTACCTAATGCGAAGACACTTTGAGGTAAAAACTGATCATGATAGTCTTAAACACTTTTTGGAAAAAATACTATCTTTGGAAGAACAACAAAAATGGGTCACAAAGATGTTGGGTTATGACTTTGAAATCTTTAATATTCCAAATTTGGAACAGCTAGCAAGGTATGACTGGAAAATGAATTTTGTAGTAATGGATACTATAGGATTTGAAACCAAGACCTGGATACCTTAGAAAAATGTGTCTAAGTCCTAAATCCAAGAGGAGGCTCCAAAGAAATCCTTCTAGGTGGGTTAAACAGGTCTCCCACACCTAGTTGTCTTGAGAAAATGGCTAATGATGGGACTGCAGCACATACAAGAACATACAATGGAGTAGCAGCGTTATTTTAATGAGCCAGGACACATGAAGATATGAATAGAAATTTTTTTTATAATATAGCAGTAAGTGGGTACAAATTCTTGAGGAAACAATCATGCAAGCAAGCAATGTAATCCTCATTAGCACATGTATAAAGAAATGAAGAACTCTGCTATATATGCATAAACCCAAGATATGACTCCATAGTCTATGATGGAGAACTACTGCAAACTGAATAAAAATAGAAAGATATGAAAATATATGGCTCAAAAAATAAGGGGGAGCAAGATCTCGATCCATGAAGATAAAATACAACAATCCTAAGAAGGATTGGTTGAAATACATGTACAAATGGAAATTATGTAGAAATGCGAGAGCTGTTGGGTAGTAGCTGCAACTCAAACTGGAAATGGATGAATATATATGAATATGCTACAACTGATGGTTGAATCTCATCTAATGTATCTTCCAGGTGAAAGGCTGATCCAATCCCTGAAGATCTCACCCTCCAAACTAGTGGTACAATCCCCCACTGCAAATGCACTCTAAAATAACGCAGTCAAGGAGCTGGACTACGCTGTAGGAGATAGGATATGCTTGTCCTGGTGCCAAATATGTGCAATCATCTCTGAAACCTTCCTCACTAACCTTATTGAGGGATAGGAGCTCCCTCCTTTGAAAGATGAGCCAAGGAATGGTGTTGTGGAACCCTCCACTGCAACACCCAACAACACTACGTTATACTTCAGTAAAAATAATGCAGTGACTGAAGGAAGTGGCTTTGGCCTTGAGCCAAGATGTGGAGAAATGAAGTGCAATCCTTCAATAGGCCTCTCAATAATGAGAGGAAATCCTAAATAGGAATCCCTCGTTCTAAACAGCACTGCAACTCAGCTAAACAGCCGGAGAATGAAAATATTCTTCAGACCAAAATCATATACTCAAACATGTCTCACTATGGCTGCCTCTTCCTCCTTTTATGCAAGTGAATGTCTCTTTTCCCTAGACCCCACAAATTAGGGTTTCTTCCACAAGGAATATTTCTCCCTCTCAAACTGCGCTATCTTCCCTAGCAAGCCACACCCTCTTAGGCAGCGTTGTTGACTTGGTCAAACTTGACCTTGTCCTCATGCATTTGCCCCTTTTCACACTAGAAGGTGCAAAATAAAGCTGCTCCATTGATCCCTTTCACACTATGAGGGATTTTATTCTTACTCATGGGTCTCCTCACCCATTTTATTCACCTCATAGATGATATGAGAAAAATTGATGTTCCAATTAACTTCATGATAATTTTGGAACATTACAGTCCTCCCCTCTCAAAGATTGCTTGTCCTCAAGCAAGTGTAAGGAATCAGGATAGACTAAGTTCTTTTCTCCTCCTCTCCTTGTAGCATCCATGCATGATGATATCCTCCAAGTGAAGTGATTCTATCTCATCAATCAAGCCTCCACATTGTTCCTCCTCAGCATGGAAGTCAGTTATTAAGCCATCATCATGTAAAGGTGAAATACTCAAGAGGATAGCAAAGTGATGTCTATAGGTCACTTTGAGGAATGGGATCTCAAATATAATGGTAAATATATTTCTCATAGGGATCCTCCATCCCCAAGCTATTAGCCATGCAAAATGAGTCACCTCCCAACTAGGAAACTCCTGAAAACTGTCATCCACCTTTAGCTCCAGCAAAGTAGGTGGGCTGAAAATCTACACATGGTAGACAAAATAGTCTACCCCACGCTGTCCTTATTTCCACTTAAGATAATTTTAGAGTGACTATTGATCCTGGGCTGCAATAAGGTTTCCCACAAGTTGCAAGATGAGGAATAGATCTCCAAATATCTCTCCTCCAACTCTGGAAATCATGCTAGCCCAAATGTCCCCATATATGATGAGTTGGAAATCATCATCATATGGCATCATATCAATCATATGACTCACTACATAAGGAAAACAATGTGTTGCTCTAGTGACCATACCATCTCCCATGCTCCCCTTAGAACATGTAGTGTAAAAAGTGTGGGAGGACTCTCCCTCAAAGGACACATTCACCCAATGTGTCTTTCTCCCAAGCATGCCCCTCATAAAGACAGAGATAATAGAACCATAGGGAGAAAAAATTAGAATCATGCTTGCTGCCATATGTAACAAATGAGAAGGAAAATGGTCCCTCAAGTGTAACCAACACAGCTTGTCTCTCCACTGCAATAGAGACTGATAAAATGAGTGGCTCCTCAACCACTTACCTTTTGCTCCAATCTCCTCATAAGTACGTAGGAAGTGAATGATGCAAAGTGTTCAATGAGCATATCCTCCAAAATATCTCTCTTCCCCAAGTCCTCCTAGGGAATGGCCATCAATCATGCTTTTGGCCTCAACTAAACCATTAGGTCTAGAAAAAAGAATGCTCCTCCTTGGAGCATCATCCTAAACATGTATGGTTAAGGGATGCATGTATACATTATACAAATAATCATGTAAACAACCATGAATACCCTTACCATATATTCTTCTCATACAAAGGGAGTGGCTCATAAATTAGTCTCCTCTCATTCTCAAAGAGAATAGAGGTGGCTCTGCTAACTCCTCCATATCCATATAATCTATGCATCTCCTCATATGCTGATATATCTCCTCCTCAAAACCCCTCCATGATGGTGTGGTATGCTCTCATAGAACAAGTGGGACTGAAAAGGAAATCCTCATGAGTTGCTTGTAGCAACTTCTCCTTGAGGTTGGAAGCTCCAGATAAGAAGATCCTACCATGATAGAAGATGACCCCATCTCTGATTGAATAATCCTCCTCATGCAACTAGCCATCCAATATCATGTAAGTGAAAATATCCTTGGAATACTCCACCAATAGCTAGGAGTTCCAATATGGATCTATCCTCCATAGTGACAGCGCTAATGATCTCTCATGAGGAACACCTATCATATGGCTTCCCTCTCCTTTGACATTTCCCATGTCAAAGATGCAAGTTGGAAGGCTACTATCCTTCCCTTACTGCTTCTGCCACAGTGCAGAATATGAAATGAAAGTGGGTAATGATGATGCTGAGAGAATGCTCCCTCTCTCCTTGAGTCTACCCAAGACTCCCAACAATGTATCAGGCTCTCCCATGGTCCTCACTCTGCTAAAATCAATGAGTGGTGCCTCAACTGGAGAAGCATCCATCCTTCTCTACTGATCCAGTGGTCTTCTTGGCAAAATGTCTCCATGCAATGAGAGATTATCATCAAGAGATGACTCTCTATATGAATGGAAAAATGTGCCCATGCTCTCACTGCACAATCCACACTCCCTCCTAGGTGTAACAACCTCTAGAAATGCATAGGGATGTATAATCCTCATCTCATGATGTTGGGTCTTCTCCCTACCTCCTCCTTGTGTCTCCATGGTTCCACACCTCCTAAACAATGGAACATGAGTTGTGCCCTGATCTCCACACATGAGATCTTGGTGAATTCCTTGCAAAGATGCAAGAATCCCTCTACTTGGAGCAGAAGCTCCTCCTTCCTCTACATGAGGCACTAGATAATCTCTAGATGAGACAGCGCTATTGACCTCAATCTCTGCAACATGAATGGGCAACCTCTGTTAGGTCCTTATATTACTAGTATAGTCCCTTATTGTTGTTAGTATAACCCCCTTATTGTTATTATTGTACCCCTATAACCCCCATATTTTTATTATTGTGCCCTTAAATTATTATTGTTAGGTCGGCTAGGATTACATTGTGGCCCCATGGACTCCTATATATATAAAGGAGGTTTTGTAATTTGTATCATCCAAGAATTTTTCATTAATGTAATGTATTGGAGGTGGTCCCCTCGAAGTGGATTATTTCTAAGGTGTTTATATCTCTTTTCTTCTATTTTTGGAGTTGGTTTCACAACATTTGGTATCAGAGATTTGGATTCTAGGGTTTCTCTACTCCAAACAGGTCATCGTGGCATTTTCACTATAATTTTTTTTCTATGAATTTTTTGTTAGAAAATTAAATATTATGGAGCAATGCAACACATAAAATATGCAGAAAATACAAGCACACAAAACACATAAAACCACAGAGACACATATATACATGGTTCACCCAGTTTGGGCTACGTCCACCCCGAATAGCCAGTCCTTCCTTTCTATTATCCAGCAAAAATGAAGAGACAAAACCTACAGTAGATCCGTTGTAATCCTCTGTTCTCTCTCACAGTCTCCGTCTCGGTTTGTCACTCCGAGAATACAGGCACAATACACAACCACAATACAATGCCCTCATATATATAAGGGGTTTGCCTTCTAGGGAAAAAAGCCCTAATCTAAACATAACTTCTACCGTCAGATCATTTGCCTAATGAACGGCCCAGATTGACTAGAAATTACTATATTTTTACAAGGAAATTTTACATCTGTTTTTAGCTTCGGGGGCGCTGCCCCCAAACCCCCGCCACGAGGGGGGGCTCCGAAAAGCGTTGCTGCCCCCCCTGGACCCCCCACGGCAGCGATTAATTACGGGCGGCATTGTCGCCCCTTTTAAGGTACAGGGGTCCAATGCTGTGATACAAAATAAACAAGATAATCAGGCTCCACACCCAACAATATTCCACTTGGAGACTGATTGTAGCAACTCCACCGCTGCTTCATTTGCTGGACAATGACTCCTCTTTGGACCTGGCTATTCCTCATCTTCATTGTCATCCTTGAAGACCAATTGAAACTAAGCACATTCTCATTTTCTCCTAGGTTACAAATTTTGTTAGCATATCTGCAGGATTCTGGCTAGTGTGTATCTTTTCCAGCTTCAAATCTCCATCTTCCAATACTGACCGTATGAAATGGTACTTGAGATGTATGTGTTTAGTCCTAGAATGAAATGCTGAGTTCTTTGCAAGATGAATAGCGCTTTGGTTATCACTGTATAGTGTTCCCATATCATGCTTCTTACCCAATTCATCCATAAACCTTTGTAACCAAATCATTTCTTTACTAGCCTCTGTAGCAGCAACATACTCGGCTTCTGTTGTTGAAAGTGCAACAACACTTTGGATTTTTGAATCCCAACTGACAGCTGTTCCACCTACAGTAAATACATATCCTGTAGTGCTCCTCCTGTTATCTCTGTCACCTGCCATATCTGCATCAACATATCATTATAGAGAAATGTTTGAACCACCAAAGCATAATTCTTGATTTGTGGTACCTCTCAAATATCTTAGAATCCATTTTACTGCCATCCAATGTTCTTTTCCTGGATTTTTCATGTACCTACTTACAACTCCCACTGCATGTGAAATATTAGGCCTTGTGCAGACCATTGCATCCATTAAGCTTCCAACTGTAGATGCATATGGAACTTTAGACATATAATCCATGTCTTCTTGGGTCTTTGGGCACATCTCGTTACTAAGTTTGAAATGGCTAGCAAAAGGTGTACTAACTGGTTTTGCATTCTACATATTAAATCTTTTCAACACCTTTTCTATGTACTCATTCTAAGACAGTGTTAATTTACGATTTTTCCTGTCTCTAGTTATCCTCATACCAAGGATTTGTTTTGCAGCTCCCAAATCCTTCATTGCAAATGAATTTGCCAATTTTCTTTTGAGCACATTTATTTCCTACATGTTAGATCCTGCAACAAGCATGTCATCTACATACAACGACAATATAATATAGCTGCCATCATTTTGCCTTTTCAAATAAACACAATGATCAGAGTGACATCTAGTAAAACCTTGTTCAGACATAAACTTGTCAAATTTTAGATACCACTACCTTGGAGCCTGTTTTAAGCCATACAAGCTCTTCTTTAACCTGCACACCAATTTTTCTTTCCCTTTTACCTCATATCATTCTGGTTGCTGCATGTACATCTCTTCCTCCAAATCTCCATGGAGAAATGTTGTCTTTACATCTAACTGTTCAAGATGTAAATCTTCCGTTGCTACAAGACTTAAGATAGTTCTGATTGAATTCATCTTAACAACAGGAGAAAATATTTCATCAAAATCAATACCTTTCTTTTGTGCAAACCCCTTCACCACAAGTCTAGCTTTGTACCTCTGTTTTCCTCCATCTTCTTCCTTCAGCTTGTAAACCCATTTATTCTGCAATGTAGTTTTACCTGCAGGAAACTTGACTAAGTCCCAAGTCTGGTTATGCATTAAGGAGTCCATCTCTTCTTCCATGGCTAGCTCCCACTTCTTCCTGCTTTCAACCAGCATTGCTTCTTCATAACATTCAGGTTCACCAGAATCAGTCAACAATAAATAATATAATGAAGGAGAGTATCGTTCAGGGGGTCTACTTATCCTGGTAGATCTTCTAACACCACTTTCAGGTGTTTGATGTGCCTGTTGCTGTTGTGGTGGTCGCTGCTGTTGTGGTTGTTGTTGATTATTATTTTCAGGCACCTTTACTTTTCAGTTATCTCATCAAGAACCGTGTATTCCTTTCTTTCTTTTTCCTGTTTCTTTTCCTGCAACTGATTCTTATACAAGACCTTTTCATTGAATATTACATCTCTGCTCCTAATGATTTTGTGATTTTCATAATCATATAAGCGATAACCAAAATCATTAGCACCATATTCAATAAAGGTACATTTCTTTGATTTTGCCTCAAGCTTTGTTCTATTTTCTTTATTAATATGGACAAAGGCCTCACAACCAAAAGGCTTTAAAAAGGAGTAGTTTACCTTTTTACCTGTCCATGCTTCCTCTGGAATACCACCATCCAAGGAACTTGAAGGCCCTCTGTTTATTAGATAAACAACAATATCTACAACATCTGCCTAAAATTGTAAAGGCAATCCTGCATGCAATCTCATGCACCTTGCACGCTCCATGATTGTTCTGTTCATCCTTTCTGACACACCATTTTCTTGTGGTGTTCTTGGAACCGTCTTCTCTCTACGAATTCCATGCTCTGAACAGTACCTATCAAACTCTTTGCTGCAATATTCACCTCCATTGTCTGATCTGAGACACTTCAACTTCTTTCCTGTCTCAATCTCAACCAAAGCTTTCCATTTCTTTAAAGTATCAAATACATCAGATTTATTTTGAATACAATAAATCCAAGTTTTTCTAGTTGCATCATCAATAAACGTAACATAATAGCGAGAGCCACCGAGAGATGATACCTGAGCAGGTCCCCATACATTTGTATGCACAAGCTCCAATTTTTCACTCTTCTTTTCTTTCCCAACTCTGAGAAATCTGACTCTCTTCTGTTTTCCATAAATGCAATTCTCACAGAAATCCAAATCAACATTCTTCAAACCTGGCAGGAAATTTCTTGAGTGAAGAATTTTCATCCCCTTCTCACTCATGTGTCCGAGCCTATGATGCCATAATGCTGCATCTACTCCTTTGGAAGTTAAAGCATTAACAGAGTTAGAAATACCATTGCATAAATACAATGTACCAACCTTTTCGCCTTTTGCTATTACCAGGGCTCCTTTGGTGACCTTCCAAGTTTTATCCGTGAAAGTTGTCACACAACCTTCACTGCCTAACTGCCCTATTGAAATCAGATTTTTCTTCAGATCTGGAACATGCCTTACCTCCTTTAGTAGCCATTAGTTTCCATTCTGTTGTTTTACAAGAACTTTACCCATTCCAACAATTTTACAGGGTTTATCATCACCCAAATGAACTTGTCCAAAATATCCTTGAACATAGTCATGAAAATATTTCTTATCAGGTGTGGCATGGAATGAAGCCCCTGAATCTACAACCCAAGAATCAGTAACATTTTCAAAAGAAAGAATCAAAGCATATCGTAACACATCACCTGTCACATTTGCTTCATGATTGTTTTCTTGCTGTGTGTCTCCTTCTTTTCCCTTCCGAGATCTACAGTCTTTCTTTAGGTGTCCTTTATTTCCACAATTCCAGCACACTATCCCCGATCTGGACTTGGATCTGCCTTTCCTTGATTTACTGCGATATCCTGAGCTCTTTCCTCTTTCCATTCTTCTTGCCCTAGACTGTGCACTCAAAGCATTACCTGATGTCTCACCAGAGCTTTTCCGTCACATTTCCTCACTAAGGATAGCACCTAAAACATCATTAAACTTTAAAGTACTAGATCCAGAGACAGAGCTACTAATGGCCATTACTAAACCATTCCAACTCTCTGGCAATGACCACAAGAATAACAGAGCTCTAACTTCATCATCAAAGTTTACCCCTACAGAACTTAACTGACTGGTAACTGTATTAAATTTAAAAAAATGGTCTGCAACAGATCCACCTTCCGACATCTTCATATTAAATAGTCGTTTCATAAGAAATACCTTGTTTAAGGCCGAGGGCTTTTCATACAGTTTCGCCATCGTTTGCATCAAACCCTTTGTTGTTTTTTCCTTCGAAATATTGAAGGCGACTGATGCCGCAAGACACAACGTATTGTTCTGACTGCCTTTCTATCGAGAATGTTCCATTCCACGCCTGTCATGACCGTCGGCTTATTTGTTTTTCCGCTCAATGGTAGGTATAGATATTTCTGATACATATAATCTTCCATCTGCATCTTCCACAGTGGGAAGTTTTGGCTGTTAAATTCTCGACCCTAAACTTACCATCGTCCGCCATTGCTCCCAATCGAACCAGGAACCCTTCTTTCCTGCGAGTTTATCAGCCAAATATACCTTCGGCTCTGATACCAGTTGTTAGAAAATTAAATATTATGGAGCAATGCAACACATAAAATATTTTGAAAATACAAGCACACAAAACACATAAAACCACAGAGACACAGATATACATGGTTCACCCAGTTTGGGCTACGTCCACCCTGAACAGCCAGTCCTTCCTTTCTATTATCTAGCAAAAATGAAGAGACAAAACCTACAACAGATCCGCTGTAATATCCTTTGTTCTCTCTCACAGTCTCCCTCTCTATTTCTCGCTCCGAGAATACACGCACAATACACAGCCGCAATACAATGCCCTCATATATACAAGGGGGTTGCCTTCTAGGGAAAAAAACCCTAATATAAACATAACTTCTACTGTCAGATCATTTGCCTAATGAACGACCCAGATTGACTAGAAATTACTATACTTTTATAAGGCAATTTTACATCTGGTTTTAGCTTTGGGGGTGCTTCCACCCCCCCTGGACCCCCCACGGAAACGATTAATTACGGGCGGCGTTGCCACCCCTTTTAAGGTACAGGGATCCAATGCTGTGATACAAAGTAAACAAGATAATCAAGCTCCACACCCAATAGTTTCAGAAGCTGAAATTTTTAGGATGTGAAGCCCAAATCCTGAGGAACATCGTCGCAGAATTTTAGAGCTTGGTTCACAATATTTTCGGAGATATGATCTGTGGAAGTTAGGTATTTTTGCAGGCTTCTCAATTTAATCTAAACAGATCATCATGGAATTTGTGTTATAACGTTTTTTATACAAAGGTTCACAATCTGAAATTTTTAGGGCACAAAGCTGAAATCCTGAGGAAACTTGTTGCAAAATTCCAGAGCTTGGTTCACAATATTTTCGGAGATATGAGCTATGGAAGGTAGCGCTTTTTCAGGCTCCTAAATTTCATCTCCAAGAGGTGATCGTGAGAAAAGCTTCATAACTCTCTCTCAGAGCATCAGATTGGAGTGACGTAAAAAGTGGCCACAATCACATGGACTATAGTTTCCTTTCTATCAATTTCAGAGCTAAAAGACAAAATAGTGACACGTGGCAAGTCGTACAAGTTCGATCTACTGAAACAATCCATAATTAGGTCATTGTGGGAGATTGGACATAATTTTACCTTGAAGAATCCAAATTAGCTCAGGCCCATGGCATTCAAAAGAGGATTCAGAAGGCTACCTCAATGCGCAATTTCAGATATTGAAGAGTTGTAATCACAGAGATAGTAAAATTTAAATATTGAGCTCTTCAAAAGCAAGAAAAAGGTGTGTATTTTTTTCCAAATTGCATAAGTCGTGTTTGAAGAATAAATTTGAATTGATTCCAAGGGCATATTGCAAAATAGATATCAGTATTGTGTTCTAAGAAAATCCCCCGTAAAAATAATTCAACACCTATTAAGCCTTCAGAAGGCTCTACTATGACTCATGAAGATGAATAATTGCAACATGATCTATCAAAATTACAAGAGCAAGTGCACCAAATTTCGCTCTCACAAAGAGTAGCAAAAATTGAAATGGAAGTTTTGAAGAAAGGCGTGGAAGCGAAGATGGATGGTGTGAAGAATAATATGGATGGTTTGAAGAATAATATGGATGGTTTGAAAAAAGGCATGGAATCTAAGATAGATGGCATGGAAGCTGGCATGGAATATATGATGGATGACATGAAAGCTAAGATCGATGAAAAAATGGAAAACATGAAGAATGATCTAAAAGCAGACATGGAAGGTTTGACAAAGTTGATACAAGAAATTCTTCCTAATGGTGAAAAGATAGTAGAGGAAACTCATGATGAGAACAAAATAAATGTTAATCGTGATTTCATAAGCTTTAACGTTGGCAGGAAGAACCACCATATTCCAAAAATGGATATGAGGAAGTTTGATGGAAACGATTCCGTAACATGGATTCTACAGATGGAGCAATACTTTGATCTCCATAATGTGAAAAACACACAAAAGGTACGCATTGCAACTTTACATTTACAACAAAATAAATTTGTATGGTATCGATGGCTTTGCTCCCGTAAAAAAATTGTCACTTGGTCAATTTTTAAGGAGGAAATGATAGCACATTATGAGGATACAAAGAGCAACACCTTCTTTAGCCAATTGATAAATCTCAAACAAAAGGTTTTAGTGGGGCAGCACATTGAGGACTTCCAAAAATTGAATATAAGGGTAACTGATATTCCAGAGGAACACAGGATTGATCTCTTCATAGGCATTTTAAAGGATAACATACAACATGAAGTTCGCGTTCTGGAACCTGATTCATTGGAGAAGGCATTCAGGTTGGCAAGAAAAGTTGAATGTAAAATTATGGTGACAAGGAAGCCTACCACTCAATTCTATAAAGAAGGAAGTGTTGCTACGCCTATATTTCCACAACCTACAAGGTTGACACCACAACAATTGGAAGAAAAAAGAGCAAAAGGGCTTTGCTACAGTTGTGATAGCAAATACACTAAAGGTCATAAATGTGCTGAGAAGAAATTATTTTACATAGATTGTGAAGAGGAAGAAGAAAATGAACAAGAAGAGGATATACACCAGGAACTAGCCCTAGAAGAGGAAGAAATGAGTCCGACCATATCGTGTAATGCATTGGCAGGAATTACGACTCCTCAAACTTTGAAGATAGAAGGACACATCAAGAAGAAAAAGGTAACAGTGTTGATTGATTCAGGTAGCACCCATAATTTTATTCATTGTAAGGTAGCCAAGGAATTGAATTGTTTCCTATACCCAGCACCAGAATGTCAAGTGATGGTTGCAAATGGAGTAACTATAAATTGCTCTGAAAAATGCCATAATATCAAGCTAACCATGGGGGAATATGTATTTAATAGTCCAATGCTTTCCATTCCTATGGGAGGTGCTGATGTTGTACTAGGAGTACAATGGTTACAATTTTGGGTTACGGTAGCTTTTAATTTTCAAGAAATTTTCTTGATTTTTTTTTCCGAAGGAAAGGAAGTCAAATTAAGGGGTATTTCAGGGAAGCCGGGAAAGATAATAAGCTCTAATGTCATGACAAAGCTTCTAAAGAAAGAAAAACAAGGCGTAATTGCACAATTATGCTCACTAGAAGTTCCAACATCAAAATCATCTATTTCTGCAGATCTCCAACAAGTCTTGGACAATCATTCCAAGGTGTTTGAAACTCCCAAAGGACTCCCACCTATTCGTGACCATGATCATGCTATTCATTTGATTCCAGGAAGTGTTCCTCCAAACATCAGGCCTTATAGATATCCTTACTTCCAAAAGAGCGAAATTGAACGTATGATTGCAGAAATGTTAGAGGCGGGTATAATTCAACCTAGTCAAAATTATTTCTCTGCTCCTGTAGTATTGGTACACAAGAAGGATGGATCATGGCGAATGTGTCTGGATTATAGGGAGCTCAATAAGCTCACCATTAAAGATAAATTTCCCATTCCTGTGATTGATGAATTATTGGATGAATTACATGGAGCAATTTATTTTACCAAGTCGGATCTTCGTTCAGGATATCATCAAATTAGAATGAAGACTGAAGATATTCCAAAAACAGCATTTCGAACTCATGAGGGTCATTATGAATTTTGGTCATGCCTTTTGGCCTTACCAATGCACCTTCTACATTTCAAGGGTTGATGAATTCCATTTTCAAACCCTTCCTTAGAAAATTTGTGCTAGTATTTTTTGATGATATACTAATCTACAACAGGTCTTGGAAGGATCATGTTGAACAAGTTGACAGGGTGCTCAAACTATTGTAGGAGAAACAATTATATTCAAAAACATCTAGATGTTTCTTTGGAGTACAAGAGGTGGAATATCTGGGTCATACTGTATCTCACGAGGGTGTTAAGGTAGACCCTGGCAAAATTAAAGCCATTAAGGAATGGAAAGTCCCCACAACCATAAAGCAGTTGCGAGGATTTATCGGGTTTACAGGGTATTATCGCAAGTTTGTTAAGAATTATGGGAGAATAGCAGCACCTCTAACAACATTATTGAATAAAGATGCATTTTCATGGACTTCTGAAGCAACTAAGGCCTTTGAACATCATAAAGAGGCAATGTTCAAAGCACCGGTCTTAGCTACACCAGACTTCACAAAAACCTTTATTGTGGAATGTGATGCCTCATGAAATGGAATTGGTGTTGTTTTAATGTAGGAAGGAAGACTCATTGATTTTGAAAGTCGTCCAATCAAAGGAAAGGATTTACAGAAACCTATTTATGAGAAGGAAATGTTAGCAATACTGTATGCAATAAAGAAATGGTAAACTTACCTAATGGGAAGACACTTCAAGGTAAAAAATGGTCATGATAGTCTTTAAAACTTTCTAGAACAAATACTATCTTCAGAAGAGAAGGAAAAATGGGTCACAAAGATGCTGGGTTATGACTTTGAAATAATATACAAAAAAGGGAAGCTTAATGTTTTTACATATGCACTCTCAAGAAATAATGAAGAGGTGGAAGCATTTCTTTGTGCCATTTCTATTATCCAACCAGATTGGATAACCGAAGCAAGAGATGAATGGAAGAAGGACAAAGAAGTATATATGGAAACTCATTCAAAAGTTGTCGCAGGATCCTAGTACATCTGATACATTTAGTTGGAAAACTGATTCCTTATGGTACAAAGATCGCTTATATCTTTGTAAGAATTCCCAACTAAAACAAAATATTCTTTTGGAATTGCACACTTATCCTTTAGGAGGACACTTGGGATTTTTAAAAACTTACCACAGGGTGAATAAAGAATTTTTTGGGATGGCCCTAAATCTGATATTCAAAATTTTGTGGTGGAATGTTTGGTTTGCTAGCAGAATAAAGTTGAGACAATTAAGACCCTGGGACTTCTACAACCTTTATCCATTCCAAGTCAACGTTGTGAGGAGATTTTAATGGATTTTATTATAGTTTTACCTAAGTCTGAAGGAAAGAGTTTCATCATGGAGGTTGGTCATAGACTTACCAAGTATGCACAATTTTGTGCATTAGCTCATCCATTTAAAGCAAGTACAGTTGCTGCTACATTTATGGACACAATTAAAAAGCTACATGGAAACCCAAGGGTTATTGTGAGTGACAGAGATCCCATTTTTACTGGAAACTTTTGGATGGAGTTATTTTGATCTTGTTTGGGTACTCAATTAGCTCATAGCTCATCTTATCATCCTCAATCTGATGGTCAAACTGAGATAGTAAATAGATGTTGGGAAGGATATCTTCGTTTTTTTGTATCTCATAAACAAACACAATGGGTCAAGTGGTTACCTCTAGCTGAATGGTGGTCTAACACTTCCTTCCATACTACAACAAAAATTACCCCATTTATGGCACTTTATGGATATCATCCACCATCCATCACATCATCTTTGAGAGAAAATTCAAAGGTTGAAGCAGTGGAAGATCACATCGAACATCAATAGGAAGTTCAACAACTCTTAAAGGATAACCTGAATTTGGCACAAAATCGAATGAAACAATAGGGAGATCAACATCGTAGTGAGAGAAGTTTTGATGTAAGAGACTGGGTATTTTTACGACTACAACCATACAAACAAATGTCCCTCAAGAAAGCTAAGAAGGATAATAAATTATCGCCAAAGTACTATGGTCCTTACAAGGTGTTGCAAAAGATTGATACTATGGCATACAAATTGGAGCTTCCTGCTTCTTCACGAGTGCATCTAGTTTTCCATGTTTCATGCTTAAAGAAGGTTATAGGTGAAAATATTCTAATTCAAACAATATTTCCAGAACTTGATGAGGGAGGAAAAATCATATTGGAACCTGAAGTAGTCACGGAAACAAGAAATCGACAGCTACATAATCGATCAATTTCAGAGTATCTCATCAAGTGGAAGAACTTAACCATTGAAGATTATACATGGGAGGATGAGAATTTAATGCAGAAGCACCCAGAGCTACTCAATCATTTGGGAGAACACTTTTTTGAAGGAGAGGGGAATGTTAGGTCCCTATATTACTAGTATATTCCCTTATTGTTGTTAGTGTAACCCCCTTATTGTTATTATTGTACCCCTATAACCCCCATATTGTTATTATTGTGCCCTTGAATTATTATTGTTAGGTTGGATAGGATTACATTGTGGCCCCATGGACTCCTATATATAGAAAGGAGGTTTTTTAATTTGTATCATCTAAGAATTGTTCATTAATGTAATGTATTGGAGGTTGCCCCCTCGAAGTGGCTTATTTCTAAGGCGTTGATATCTCTTTTCTTCTATTTTTGGAGCTAGTTTCACAACAACCTCCCAAAGATTGGATCCCTCTTTGAAAAAGAGATCTCCATGCTTCTCTTCTCAAAGGTGTTAGATGAAAACCTTTCTTCCGGCAAGGTATGGTGCAAGTTCTCATCCTCCTCCATGTTTTTCTAAAGTGGAATTGCATTTTCATGCAAGGTCTTTGTTTGAGTTTCTTTGTTTTGGTCCACCATGTGTATCTCACTAATCCTTCCATCAAATATTTTCACTAAAGCCTTAGTCAATCTTGCATAAGATGTAATGTTTACCTTTCTTAAAGAAAAGGATTCAAAGATCCACCAGGCATAGGCCTTACCTCTCAAATGCAATGCTACAACTTGGATGGCTTCATCCTCCAGCATTTGGTGCTGTTGCAAGAAGGTATATAACTCCTCCACCCAAGCTTTGGCTGAACATGTAGGTGAACCTTCAAAGGTGAATAGAAGAAATCTATCTTGCTACTCTCTTTCCTTCACCTTCATCTTGCAAAACTCTGAAAAACTGAGATGATCTCAGAATTTCTGAGTTTGAGACTCATACTCTTTCGGGAAATCACTAAGAGTTTTCCTCCTAGCAACCCCTTCTCTTCTTTCCATCTCTCTTCTGGAAATCCTAGGAATGTGACTGCGGTGTGTACCATAAGGTGTGGCTACATGCTCACACTCCTCATACATCAATCTAGATTTTTCTTTAGACTCAAACTCTTTTGGATATTTTTCATACATCTCCCTCCTTATCTTATTGAAATCTTCATGAATATCATGTATAGATTTAGGAAGAAGATTTGTGAGCTTATCCCTTTTTTCTCATCCCGAGATGGAGTCTTTTTCCTACTTATTTTTGTCTCCTTTTTTATGAGAATAGGAATTGCAGGGTTCTTCCTCTCTTATTTTATTATCGTCCTTGGGGAGTTTCTTCATGGATCTGAAATATGATGAGATAAAAACCATCCTCTTCAATATTCTGATCTTTTGGGCTGAGACTCAGAGGTTGAGCCAAGAAAGTTTCTCTGATACCACTGTAATATTGCAAATTTGGAACAGCTAGCAAGGCATGACTGGAAAACGCATTTTCCAATAATGGCCGCTACAGGATTTGAAAATAGGACCTAGATCCCTTAGAAAAATGTGTCTAAGTCATAAATACAAGAGGAGGCTCCAAAGAAATCCTTCTAGGTGGGTTAAATAGGTCTCTCACACCTAGTTGTCTTGAGAAAATGCCCAATGATGGGACTGCAACACATACAAGAACATACAATGGAGTAGCAGTGTTGTTTTAATGAGCCAAAACATATAAAGACATGAATACCCAACAATTTTATAATATAGAAGTAAGTGGGTACAAATTCTTGAGGAAACAATCACTCAAGCAAGCAATGTAAGCCTCAACAACACATGTACAAAGAAATGAAGAACTCTGCTATATATGCATAAACCCAGGCTATGATTGCATAGTCTATGATGGAGAACTACTGCAAATTGAATAAAAATATAAAGATATGATAATATATGGCTCAAGAAATAAGGGGGAGAAATATCTCAACCCCTGAAAATACAATACAACAATCCTAAGAAGGATTGGTTGAAATACATGTACAAATGGCAATTCTACAGAAATGTCAGAGTTGATGGGTAGTAGCTGCAAATCAAACTAGAAATGGATGAAGATAGGTGAAGATGCTACAACTGATGGTTGAATCTCATCCAATGAATCTTCCAGGTGAAAGGCTGATCCAATCCCTGAAGATCTCACCCTCCAAACTAGTGGTACAATCCCCCACTGCAAATGCACTCTAAAATAACGCAGTCAAGGAGCTGGACTACGCTGTAGGAGATAGGAGATGCTTGGCCTAGTGCTAAAGATGTGCAATCAGATTTGAAACCTTCCTCACTAACCTTGCCGAGGGATAGGAGCTCCCTCCTCTGAAATATGAGCCAAGGAATGGTGTTGTGGAACCCTCCACTGCAACACCCATCAACACTATGTTATACTTCAGCAGAAATAACACAATGACTGCAGGAAGTGGCTTTGGCCTTGAGCCAAGATGTGGATAAATGAAGTGAAATACTTCAAGAGGCCTCTCAGTAAGGAGAGGAAATCCTAAATAGGAATCCGTCGTGATAAACAACACTGCAAGTCAGCTAAACAACTGGAGAATGCAAATAGTATTCAGACCAAAATCATATACTCAAACATGTCTCACTATCGCTGCCTCTTCCTTCTTTTATGCAAGTGAATGTATCTTTGCCCTAGACCCCACACATTACGGTTTCTTCCACAAGGAATCTTTCTCCCTCTCAAAATGCACTGTCTTCCCAAGCAAGCCACACCATCTTAGGCAACGCTGTTGACTTGGTCAAACTTGACCTTGTCCTCATGCATTTTCCCCTTTTCACACTGGAAGGTGCAAAATAAAGATGCTCCATTGATCCCTTTCACACTATGAGCGATTTTATTCCTACTCATGGGTCTCCTCACCCATTTTATTCACCTCCTAGATGATATGAGAAAAATTAATGTTCCAGTTAACTTCATGAAAATTTTGGAACATTACAAAATAATCTACAAAAAAGGGAAGCTAAATGTTGTTGCAAATGCACTCTCAAGAAAGGATGAAGAGGTGGAAGCATTGCTTTGTGCCATTTCTATTATCCAACCAGATTGGATAAATGAAGCAAGGGATGAATAGAAGAAGGATGAAGAAGTTTAGACACTCATTCAAAAGTTGCAGTAAGATCTTAGTACATCTGATACAATTAGTTGGAAAAATGATTCCTTATGGTACAAAGATCACTTATATATTTGCAAGAATTCCCAACTAAGACAAAATATTATTTTGTAATTGCGCACTTCTCCTTTAGGACACTTAGGATTTTTAAAAACTTACCATAGGGTGAAGAAAGATGTTTTTAAGATGGCCTTAAATCTGATATTCAAAAGTTTGTGGCGGAATGTTTGGTTTGCCAACAAAATAAAGTTGAGACAATTAATACCCCGGGTCTTCTACAATGTTTATCCATTCCAATTCAACATTGGGAGGAGATTTCAATGGATTTTATCACATGTTTACCCAAGTCCGAAGGAAGGAGGGTCATCATGGTGGTAGTTGATAGACTTACCAAGTATGCACACTTTTGTGCATTATCTCATCCATTTAAAGCAAGTACAGTTTCTACTACATTTATGCAAACAATTCAAAAGCTACATGGAAACCTGAAGATTATTGTAAGTGATAGAGGTGCCATTTTTAAAAGAAATTTTTGGATGGAATTATTTTCTTGTTTGGGTACTCAACTAGCTCATAGCTTATCTTATCATCATCAATCCGATGGTCAAACAGAGATAGTGAATAAATGTTTGGAAGGATATCTTCGTTGTTTTGTATCTGATAAGCAAGAAAAATCAGTCAAGTTGTTACCTCTCGCTGAATGGTGGTATAACACTTCCTTCCAAACTACAGCAAAAATGACCCAATTTATGGCACTTTATGGATATCATCCACCGTCCATCACATATTATTTAAGGGAAATTTCTAGAGTTCAAGCAATGGAGGATCACATCAAGCATCAACAAGAAGTTCTCCAACTCTTAAAGGATAACCTAAATTTGGCACAAAATCGAATGAAAAAATAGGCACATCAACATCGCAGTGAGAGAAGTTTTGATGTGGGAAACTGGGTATTTTTACTACCACAACCATAAAAAAAATTTCTCTCAAGCAAGCTAAGAAGGATAATAAATTATCACCAAAGTACTATGGTCCTTGCAAGGTGTTGCAAAAGATTGGTACTATGGCATACAAATTGCAGCTTCCTACTTCTTCGCGAGTGCATCCAGTTTTCCATGTTTCATGCTTAAAAAAGGTTATAGGGGACAAACTTCTAGTTCAAACAATATTTCCAGAAATTGATGAGGAAGGAAAAACTATATTGGAACTTGAAGAAGTCACGGAAACAAGAACTCGACAACTATGAAATCGATCAATTTCAGAGTATCTCATCAAATGGAAGAACTTACCCACTGAATATTCTACATGGGAGGATGAGAATTTTATACAAAAGCACCTGGAGCTACTCAAGCATTGAGGACAACACTTTTTTGAATGGGAGGAGCATGTTAGGTCCTTATATGACTAGTATAGTCCCTTATTGTTGTTAGTTTAACCCCCTTATTGTTATTGTTGTACCCCTGTAACCTCCATATTGTTATTATTGTGCCCTTACATTACTATTGTTAGGTCAGCTAGGATTACATTGTGTCCCCATGGACTCCTATATATAGAGAGGAGATTTTCTCATTTGTATCATCGAAGAATTGCTCATTCATGTAGTGTATTGGAGGTTTCCCCCTCGAAGTAGCTTATTTCTAAGGAGTTGATATGTCTTTTCTTCTATTTTTGGAGCTGGTTTCACAACAGAGCTTTTAACATATGCGAGAGAGCCATCATTAATGTCAATGGCCGTCAAGGTACTGTAGTACATTTCATAAGGCGTGAATATATGATTTGATGTCGAATGCCAAAAAAAATCTTTCGGTCAAAGGTCCGGAAGCAAGGATCTTGTCGATGCTATAACAAGCCTCATGGTACTGGAATCTAATGTTTCTAAGTGAACTTCTTGGATATTGATTTTTCATCGACAGGAAGTCACCTTATTTCGAAACGGGAGTTATTTATTTTGGAGACAAAGGTATGACGGTAATGAAAATGAAGGTTTATGAGTATTGCAGAAAGATGAGTATTCACTGGATTAATTCTATTGAACATATCGGTGACACTGAGATGAGTTAGCAGCATTGACCCAAAACCAAAGTGAAGGTATGATGAACCATAGGTATGAATGAACCGTCAAGAAGATTACCGAACCCAAACAGTCACGGACATGGAGTGAAGTGTTATGTGTTACACTGAAATTTATCACCATGACGTTTTAGTGTCTATATGGGTTCGTCATTACTCATATATTACTCCCTTAGAATTCTACAACATCAAAGTTCCTGAAGTCTTGAAATTGAGAGAAAAGCTCATAAAAGTCTTAAAAACACTTGTACTGCACTTTCTCTTAACATTGCCTGCAATGCCGCACCTATTTGTTCTAAATCATGCAGAGCTAAATGCACTTTTTCTTCATTAAATGTGCGGACCCCTATAAAGGTAAAATAAAGGCAGAAAGTAACATTTAGAAGCCCAACAGTCAAATCTGGAAGCTTCTGGAAGCAATTATCCAGTCGAAGGTTCACTCCTATCATGTACATTCATTCCTCCATTATGGGAGCCTACCCCTTGGATTATGGAGCTCAATCCCTTCAAAAGAGGATTCTATCCCCTCTAATGTGGAGCTGCAACCTCTTCCCTTTTCCTATAAATTGAAGCCATAGTGCAGCCTCAAAGGGAGTTATACTTTGAGAATTTTTGAGGAGAAATGTTGTAGAAACTCAAACTCTCTTAACTAATCATTATGTGGGAATGCTTACACACCCATGTGCATTTTAACTAAGAGAGTGCAAGGCTTATTAGAGTAGAGGAAACACCTATTTCGGACCCCAGAAACACCTATACGGCATCAAGGCAGACACGATTGTAAGACTCTTTCTTTATTAAAGATAATACGAATGGATCCTATTTTCTCAATGATTTCTTTAATTAAATAGCTTGTTTATCATGTTTTATCAATGAGTTATTTAATTAATTATCTTGTTTCTTGAATTCCTTGATCATCTTGATAGATATATGATTCGTGAATTAGTTTATACTATGCAGGTGCTATTGATTTTTTCCATGTTTGTGATTACAGATCTTTGAAGACGACTCTTTCAAGCATCTGGAAAGAAGATCATTACGAACAATGCTGGACTACAGGTAGGTATTCAAAACCTCTTTTGTAGCTAATTCTGAATCTAATATTATCTAGAGAAAACAGTTTTTGTTTGGTTTTTTGTTGCTTGTTGTCCATAGGACACTAGGAAGATCTGTCTTGTCAGCAAGAACGATTTATCTGTCCAACAAAATGGCAACTCCACTGGGGAATGATCTTGAACTTCGATTTCTTTTATTTTTATTTTTATTTGTGAATTTATTTTTTCCAATGTTGATTGGTTTATACTGGCTTGGGTAGTTTATCCCTGTAGAATCCCTGAAAAATGTTTTAGAGTTTTTTTATTTTTCTTTTAGTTTTCTAGTATCCGCACTTTTCTTTTAGAAACAGTGCGGGCATCTCCGCTCTTTTCTTGTATAAACAGAGTGGGACTGCACCGATTTACACTGAATCTTGCGGACCCCGTGAATTTTTTTAGAAAACCTTAAAATTCTCTTTTCTGGATCAGTTTATTATATTCTCAGTGTATACTCAGACTTGTATTTTCTGTCAGAATGCTTTGGTTGAGAGTTTATTTCAGCATTTTTAAGTTTTGAATGTTTTTCTAAAAGATCTACATGTTATATTGATTTTTGCTTTGTCTTTATCCCACTCAAATATTAGAAGCATATACCTTTACATCATTGGTATTTGCTTTCTTTCTTGCTTAGTTTGACTTCATAGCAGAAATTGTTTTATGAGATTTAGATCCCATTTTCTCATTTGCAAATCTTTAAAAAACGTTTGTTGATAAGTTTGGAATTTCATTTAAAAAACAATAATTGGATGTTTTTTGAGTTCTTTCTAATCTAAGCAAAGAATTTCCTAGTTAGATAACAAGCTAAGCAAAAAATCCTCAAAATATTTAAAGTTTTAATTCAATTTTAGTGTTTAGAATTTTTAGATCTCAAAATTAGTGTTTTTTAGTTTTTAGTGTTATTTCTAGAAATTGTAGTGTTCTTTTCGAGAAAATTTTATTTGTAGTTTCAATCTTGAATGATAAAGGGATTTATTTTTGAGTAATTGATCATTTTGAGTTCTCATGAAATTAGTTTTCCTTTCATTTATTCTTCTTTGAAGGAAATAATTGTTTTAAAAGATTGCATCTCTCAACTCTTTTTTTTAGATAGAATTCATTGAACATAAAGGGATTTTTTCTCATAATAGATGGATTTTTAGTGTGTTCTAAGTCGGGTCACTACATATCATCAAAGTTTCACTTTCGCACCTATTGTCCTAAGAAACAACCCTTTTCTTGGGTGTCGAGCCTGATTTTCATCCTGATTCAAAGATCCTTGTTTTAGCTAGATGTATACCCTAGGAAAACTGTACACCCTTGCAGCGGGGGGGTGCGGAGGGGACTTTTCCTCCCCGTGGGGTCCGTGGGGGCTGACCCCCTGGCTGGGGGGTTCGGGGGCTAGCGGTCCCCCGGTAGGGGTTTCGGGGGCAGCGCCCCCGAAGCTAAAAATGGATGTAAAATTTCCTTGTAAAAGTATAGTAATTTCTAGTCAATCTGGGCCATTCATTAGGCAGATGATCTGACGGTAGAAGTTATGTTTAGTTTAGGTTTTTTTTCCCTTGAATGCAACCCCTCTCTTTGTATGAGGGTATTGTATTGCGGCTGTGTGGTACATGTGTATTTCTCTGAGCGGGAATTAGATAGGGAGACTGTGAGAGAGAACAGAGGATACTACAGTGGATCTACTGTAGGTTTTGTCTCTTCATTTTGCTGGATAATAGAAAGGAAGGAATAGCTCTTCAGTGTGGATGTAGCCCAAATTGGGTGAACCAGTAATATCTGTGTCTCTCTGGTTTTATGTGTTTTGTGTGCTTGTATTTTTGGAATATTTTATGTTTTTCATTGCTCTGTAATATTTAATTTCCTAACAACTAGTATTAGAGCCGAAGGTATATTTGGCTGATAAACTCGCAGGAAAGAAGGGTTCCTGGTTCGAGTGGGAGCAATGGCGGAAGATGGTAAGTTTAGGGTCGATAAATTTAATGGCCAAAACTTCCTATTATGGAAGATGCAGATGGAAGATTATCTGTATTAGAAAGATCTGTACCTACCATTGAGCAGAAAAACAAAGAAGCCGACAGCCATGATAGACGCGGAATGGAACATTCTTGATAGAAATGCACTTGGAACAGTACGTTTGTGCCTTGCGGCGTCAGTTGACTTCAATATTTTGAAGGAAACAACAACAGAGGGTTTGATGCAGACATTGGCGAAACTATATGAAAAACCCTCGGCCTCAAACAAGGTATTTCTTATGAAACGATTATTTAATATGAAAATGTTGGAAGGTGGATCTGTTGCAGACAATTTAAATGATTTTAATACAGTTACCAGTTAGTTAAGTTCTATAGGGGTAAAATTTGATGAAGAATTTAGAGCTCTGTTATTCTTGTGCTCATTGACAGAGAGTTGGAATGGTTTAGTAATGGCCATTAGTAACTCTGTCTCTGGATCTAGTACTTTAAAGTTTGATGATGTTGTCGGTGCTATCCTTAGCGAGGAAATGTGATGGAAAAGCTCTGGTGAGACATCGAGTAATGCTTTGAGTGCAGAGTCTAGGGGAAGGAGAATGGAAAGAGGAAAGAGCTCAGGATATCGCAGTAAATCATGAAAAGGAAGATCTAAGTCCAGATCGGGGATAGTGTGCTAGAAATGTGGAAAGAAAGACTGTAGATCTTGGAAGGGAAAAGAAGGAGATGCACAGCAAGAAAAAAATCATGAAGAAAATGTGACAGGTGATGTGTTACAAGATTCTTTGATTCTTTCTTTCTAAAATGTTACTGATTCTTGGGTTGTAGATTCAGGGGCTTCATTCCATGCCACACTTGATAAGAAATACTTTCATGACTATGTTCAAGGAGATTTTGGAGAAGTTCGTTTGGGTGATGATAAACCCTATAAAATTGTTGGAATGGGTAAGGTTCTTGTAAAATAGCAAAATGGAAACCAATGGCTATTCAAGGAGGTAAGACATGTTCCAGATCTAAAGAAAAATCTGATTTCAATAGGTCAGTTAGGCGGTGAAAGTTGTGTGACAACTTTCACGGATAGAACTTGGAAGGTCACCAAAGAAACCCTAGTAATAGCAAAAGGAGAAAAGGTTGGTACATTGTATTTATGCAATGGTATTTCTAACTCTATTAATGCTTTAAATTCCAAAGGAGCAGATGCAACATTATGGCATCATAGGCTCGGACACATGAGTGAGAAGGGGATGAAGATTCTTCACTCAGGAAATTTGTTTCTAGTTTTGAAGAATGTTGATTTGGATTTCTGTGAAAATTGCATTTATGGAAAACAAAAGAGAGTCAGATTTCTCAGAGTTGGGAAAGAAAAGAAGAGCGAAAAATTGGAGCTTGTGCATACAGATGTATGGGGACCTGCTCAGGTATCATCTCTTGGTGGCTCTCGCTATTATGTTATGTTTATTGATGATGCAACTAGAAAAACTTGGATTTATTGTATTCAAAATAAATCTGATGTATTTGATACTTTCAAGAAATGGAAAGCTTTGGTTGAGATTGAGACAGGAAAGAAGTTGAAGTGTCTCAGATCAGACAATGGAGGTGAATATTGCAACAAATATTTTGATAGGTACTGTTTAGAGCATGGAATTCATAGAGAGAAGACAGTTCCAAGAACACCACAAGAAAATGGTGTGTCAGAAAGGATGAACAAAACAATCATGGAGCGTGCAAGGTGCATGAGATTGCATGCAGGATTACCTTTACAATTTTGGGTAGATGTTGTAGATATTGTTGTTTATCTAATAAATAGAGGGCCTTCAAGTTCCTTGGATGGTGGTATTCCAGAGGAAGCATGGACATGTAAAAAGGTAAACTACTCTTTTTTAAAGCCTTTTGGTTGTGAGGCCTTTGTCCATATTAATAAAGAAAACAGAACAAAGCTTGAGGCAAAATCAAAGAAATGTACCTTTATTGGATATGGTGCTAATGATTTTGGTTATCGCTTATACGATTATGAAAATCACAAAATCATTAGGAGCAGAGACGTAATATTCAATGAAAAGGTCTTGTATAAGAATCAGCTGCAGGAAAAGAAACAGGAAAAAGAAAGCAAGGAATACACGGTTCTTGATGAGATAACTGAAAAAGTAAAGGTGCCTGAAAATAATAATAATCAACAACCATAGTAGCAGCAACCACCACAACAGCAACAGGCACCTCAAACACCTGAAAGTGGTGTTAGAAGATCTACTAGGATAAGTAGACCCCCTGAACGATACTCTCCTTCATTATATTATTTATTGTTGACTGATTCTGGTGAACTCGAATGTTATGAAGAAGCAATGCAGGTTGAAAGCAGGAAGAAGTGGGAGCTAGCCATGGATGAAGAGATGGACTCCTTAATGCATAACCAGACTTGGGACTTAGTTAGGTTTCCTGCAGGTAAAACTACATTGCAGAATAAATGGGTTTATAGGCTGAAGGAAGAAGATGGAGGAAAACAGAGGTACAAAGCTAGACTTGTGGTGAAGGGGTTTGCACAAAAGAAAGGTATTGATTTTGATGAAATATTTTCTCCTATTGTTAAGATGAATTCAATCATAACTATCTTAAGTCTTGTAGCAGCGGAAGATTTACATCTTGAACAGTTAGATGTAAAGACAACATTTCTCCATGGATATTTGGAGGAAGAGATATACATGCAGCAACCAAAAGGATATGAGGTAAAAGGGAAAGAAAAATTGGTGTGCAGGTTAAAGAAGAGCTTGTATGGTTTAAAATAGGCTCCAAGGCAGTGGTATCTAAAATTTGACAAGTTCATGTCTGAACAAGGTTATACTAGATGTCACTCTGATCATTGTGTTTATCTAAAAAGGCAAAATGATGGCAGCTATATTATATTGTTATTATATGTAGATGACATGCTTGTTGCAGGGTCTAACATGCAGGAAATAAATGTGCTCAAACAAAAATTGGCAAATTCATTTGCAATGAAGGATTTGGGAGCTGCAAAACAGATCCTTGGTATGAGAATAACTAGAGACATAAAAAATCGCAAATTAACACTGTCTCAGAATGAGTACATAGAAAAGGTGTTGAAAAGATTTAATATGCAGAATGAAAAACCAGTTAGTACACCTTTTGCTAGCCATTTCAAACTTAGTAAGGAGATGTGCCCAAAGACCCAAGAAGACATGGATTATATTTCTAAAGTTCCATATGCATCAGCAGTTGGAAGCTTAATGTATGCAATGGTCTGCACAAGGCCTGATATTGCACATGCAGTGGGAGTTGTAAGCAGGTATATGAACAATCCAGGAAAAGAACATTGGATGGCAGTAAAATGGATTCTCAGATATTTGAGAGGCACCACAAATCAAGCATTATGCTTTGGTGGTTCAAACATTGCTCTACAGGGATATGTTGATGCAGATATGGCAGGTGACAGAGATAACAGGAGGAGCACTACAGGATATGTATTTACCGTAGGTGGAACAACTGTCAGTTGGGTTTCAAAAATCCAAAGTGTTGTTGCACTTTCAACAACAGAAGCAGAGTATGTTGCTGCTACAGAGGCTAGTAAAGAAATGATTTGGTTACAAAGGTTTATGGGTGAATTGGGTAAGAAGCATGATATGGGCACGTTATAAAGTGATAGCCAAAGTGCCATTCTTCTTGCAAAGAACTCAACATTTCATTCCAGAACTAAACACATACATCTCAAGTACCATTTCATATGGTCAGTATTGGAAGATGTAGAGTTGAAGCTGGAAAAGATACACACAAGCCAGAATCCTGTAGATATGCTAACAAAAGTTGTAACCAAGGAGAAACTGAGAATGTACTCAGCTTCAATTGATCTTCAAGGATGATGATGAAGATGAGAAACAACCAGGTCCAAAGAGGAGTCATTATCTAGCAAATGACGTAGTGGTGGAGTTGCTACAATCAGTCTCCAAGTGGGAGACTGTTGGGTGTGGAGCTTGATTTTCATCCTGATTCAGAGATCCTTGTTTTAGTTGGATGTATACCCCAGGAAAACTGTACACCCTTGAAGCGGGGCGGTGCCAGGGGGACTTTTCCCCCCCGCGGGGTCCGGGGGGGGCTGACCCCCTGGCTGGGGTTTTGAGGGCAGCACCCCCGAAGCTAAAAAAAGATGTAAAATTTCCTTGTAAAAGTATAGTAATTTCTAGTCAGTCTGGGATGTTCATTAGGCAGATGATCTGACAGTAGAAGTTATGTTTGGTTTAAGGTTTTTTTTCCCTAGAAGGCAACCCCTCTCTATGTATGAGGGTATTGTATTGTGGCTGTGTAGTACATGTGTATTTCTCTGAGCAGGAAATAGATAGGGAGACTGTGAGAGAGAATAGAGGATACTACAGCGGATCTGCTAAGGGTTTTGTCTCTTCATTTTACTGGATAATAGAAAGGAAGGAATCGCTGTTTGGGGTGGACGTAGCCCAAACTGGGTGAACCACGTATATCTGTGTCTCTTTGGTTTTATGTTTTTTGTGTGCTTGTATTTTCCACATATTTTATGTGTTGCATTGCTCTTTAATATTTAATTTTCTAACACTATTCAAAGAAACACTTAAATTAAAATCAATCTAGTATTTTTTATATTTCTAGGGCTCTTTTCCACCAACATAGCTTAGGCTAGTGTCTTGGGGTAGGGAGTAATTAACTCTCCAAGACAATTAAAATAAACAAGTAGTCGATCTTGCAGTAGGAAAAATCCAATAGTTGCGTGTATGCTCTAGGAAGCTCCTCCTAAAGGAGTTAAGCACAAGGTCATATCTGAACCAGTGGCATAATCAATTCTATCTCATTGTGAACGATAGAAGATGTGTGTATATTAACAATGGTAAACCTCGGATAGACCATTGTTGAGGAGCCTGGGGTCACTTGTTGGTATACCTTGGATTATGTCAAGGAGCCTTCAAGGGGATTGAGCTTTGTTACTCTACCCTTGCGCGTATGTCGAATCATAGAATGTTCCCCCAGGTATACTAGTTCCTGTTGGCAACCTTAGTGGCCATAAACTTTACGATTTTTTCCCTAAGGTGACGGTGGAGGAAAGATCTGACTATACCTGGTGCAAACGTTGACTAGACTCACTTGGACTCTCCGAAGGGTTATATTCACTCGATATTGTTTAAGTGGAGAAACTTGCACCGGTCTGTTTCATTAAGCAGGTTGTTAGGGTAACTATTCCAACCACCATTTCTACATTAAAATACTACGATGTTGGATTTCATCACCAACTAGTTTTTTTAGTGTGGGAATTTATTGTTTGTGTGTGGTTTGATCTCCTAGATTTTTAGGCGTGTGATTCATTTGTTTGTTTCCTTAGCGACTTTAGGGGTTTTCATTGAAATTTTCTTTTATTGCATGTGATTAATAATTTTTAATCATGGCTGAATTACCAAGATAATCGTGTAGACTCTAGGGGAAACCGCTTGAGTATACACCAAGCCAACTTGAGGGACTGCGAGCACTGGTACCACATAGTGTTAGTAGAATTAGATCAATAGAACTAGGAGAATCATCCATAATTACTCATCTTGATTATAAATCACAAACAACAAAATATATTCAAGAGCCAATTTCAATTTCCAAAGTCACTGAGATTGCTTCTCCAACCAGTGAATTAGCTAAAGAACCTAAAATTTCTGAGCCCAAAACTGAACCTGCTGTGTTGGAACCATCTTCAGGATTTGTTACTCTGATTTCTAGTGATCCTGATTCACCTAGGGTAAGACATCACATTACTGAAAACCTTCCTTCTGATCTCATATGTATTGAAGAACTTGTTGGTCCAGATGAAGACGTAGTTCTTCTCGAAACCCAAGAAACTTTGAATCTTAGGGAGCGTGAATCAATATTATATAGTCCTTTTAGAACTAACGTTTGGTATTTATCATTGATAGATTTTTTTACAAAATGCGGGTCTTACTTATTCACCACCCCGAATTCCTTTTTACCCTACATCGAGAGGTTATCATCCTTCATTAGCTATGTCGGGTGAGTCATCTATGTTTTCACAATCTCCAGAAACATTTTTATATATTGGTTCGTCTGTTCCTCGGGGATACCAGTCAATCTCTGGTACCTTCTCAGGAGCATCTTCTCAACCAATTGAACAAGTGTTATCATCTGGTACAAATGGAACAAACACTGAAACGTTGAACACAGAACAGATTTTTATGATGTCTCGCAATATTCCAATTCCTCAACCTCAACGAAGTCAGTTACTACCTTGGGGGAAACCTCAAGGAATTCAGTTACCTCCTGGGGGGGAAACCTTAAGGAAGTCAGTTACTGCTTGTGGGGCAACCTCAAAGTAGTTAATTACCGCCCGAAGGGCAACCTCAAGGTAATTTTTTACCACCTAGAGGTCAAACTATAGGACAATATTTCTTGCCTAGGGAACAACCTCAAGGACAGTACATACCTCAAGGTCAACATCAACCTCATGGATAGTACATACCCCAAGGTCAATATCAACCCTAGAGTCAATTTATTCCTCAGGGTCAATATCAACCCCAGAGTCAGTTTATTCCTCAGGGTCAATATCAACCCCAGATTTAGTACATACCTCAAGGTTATCAAACTTAAGGTCAGTACCCATCTCAAATTTTTCAACCTCCTTCCAGTCAACCATTATTGCAAGGAGTTGGAAATTTTCTAGTTAATTATCAAACTTACGTTCAACCTAGTTATGGTCCTTCATATGAACAACCTTCTATGGGTCAATACCCCATAATTAATATGGTGTGGGATCCATCTCAAATTCAATAGAATTTGCAACCCAATGTGCAGTTACCTAATCAACCTAGACAGACCATAGGTTTTGGTCCAACCCAGCAACCTGTCTAGCCTACCATTCAAGTCTCTGCACTTGTTTCTGTTCAGCAGCATGGGCCTAGTACACCTAGAACTCCGCCTCAAACTTCTACTGCTGTTGCAACTTCTATTCAACCTACCAAACCTATTTCTGGAGTATCTGCGGCTCTTGTTTCTACTATCCTTATATCAGTGCAAATTCCTCAAGTATCTGTGCCACAGTCAGGACCTATAATTCAGACTACGACCCAGATGCCTACAGGACAATCTAGTATGAGTACGGTTCTCACTATTCAACCACAATTTACTTATCAACCGTTCCATGGACTATCAATTTGGTCAAGCTACACAAAATCCAACATATCAGTCAGCCGTACACTCGGTATACTTATCAAGTACCTCAACAACCCTAGCATGGTCCAATTAATCCTAGTTATCCAGGAGGTTTCACGATTCCCAATGCACATCCAATTCTAGGATATCTTGGATATCCTCCTATTGAAACTAGTTTGATCACACAAGGTTATCAATACCCTAGTCATCGGTTACCGTTTATAGCAACTTTATATTTACCTGATCTGTCGCACCTTATGAATGATCCCATTTTTTATCTTTCGTATTTCCCATCGATGCCTAATAAGTTTCCCTGTGATACTCCAAAGTTTGAAGGTAAGTCAGGAGAAGATCCATCTAATCACGTTATGACTTATCACCTCTGGTGTGTGTCCAATTCACTAATCGATGATTTGATTCGATTGCATCTTTTTCAAAGAACTCTCATTGGTCTAGCTGCCAAATGGTACATTGAGTTACCACGAGGCTCATTTAATAGTTTTAATGCACTAGCTACTGCTTTCTTAACCCATTTTTAGTTACCTGTCAGATACGACAATGGTACGGAATTGTTGACCTCATTAAAACAATATACATCTACATACATATCTGATCACATTCATGAATGCCGACGTAGGAGGCATTTAGTGAAAGTCTTTATTCCAGATCAAATTTTGGTTGAATGGTTTATCAAATCATTATTGCCTAAAATTACTGAATATGTGGCCAAAGGAGGCGTTGTTACAGAAGAGAAAATAATTTCTTAGGCTCAGTACCTTGACCTTGTATATACACAGTCAGGTACTCTGTATGACAAAATCCCCGATTTACCAAGACCTGGTCAATTAACTACAACTCCTTCCAGTTCTCATGCTCCTGATGGTGTAATTGGTTCTGTTAGCACTGGTAAGAGTAAGAAGAAATCTTCCAAGATGACTTCTCCTATTATCACTTTACCTGATTCACCAAAAGGAGTTTCTTCCATTGAAACTTCCGCCGATATTCATGTTGTAGAATCATCTACAGCCAAACCCAAAACTTGTGGTAAGAAGAAAGGTAAGAATAAAAGAAACAAATATTCAAAAGATAAAAACTATAAAACTGAACCAACTGACGATAAAATAAAACCTCGTTATCCTTGTCTGATTTATGATGAGGATCATTTTATAGAAGAGTGCCCGCATAGAGCTGAGGTATCGAAATTCGTTAAGGGTTCGCCCATACCTACTGTCTTGAAAGATACCTTTCTGGCTCGATATAGTAACATGATTGTATCTTCCTCAAATACGCTAGAAAATATCTTAATGGTTGCGACGCGATCACAATATTATGGTAGTAAAAATCCTGTTGGTGGCAAAGAAGCAGAAATTTCTAATTCTGCATCAACTACATCTCCCTCAGTTTCTGATCCACTCTAGATCGAGAAACAAAATCCTGACTTAGTAATCAAACCACCTGCTAAAGATGTACTTCGCAAATCAGCTTTCAATCCACATGCAAGAGCTGCTCAGAATTACAACATTATTGAAGACTTGGCAATTTCCCCTTCAGCAATGTCAGCTTTGGAAGTGCTGCAATCATGTCCAGCCCAAAGAAAATTACTATTGTCAGCCATAGGAGCCGTAGGCCTCTAGGATTCAAACCTCATGATCTTCGATTTTTGGAATTTTACACCCTGCCTACCCCATAAAATGGCTTTTCAAATTCTGGTAATAGTAAAAAAAAAACGTTGCTGACAAATGAACGTTTTTGTTAATGTCAATTACATATCTTGCTGACAAGACAGATCTCCTTAGTGTCCTATGGATAGCTAGCAACAAACAGGCAAACAAAAACTATTTTCTATAGATAATATTCGATTCAGAATTAGCTACAAAATAGGTTTGGAAGACCTACCTGTAGTCCAGCGCTGTTCGTAATGATCTTCTTTCTAGTTTCTTGAAAGATTCGTCTTCAAAGATCTGCAATCACAAACATGGGAAAAATCAATAACACCTGCATAGTATAAACTAATTCACGAATCATATATCTATCAAGAAGATCAAGGAATTCGAGAAACAATCTAATTAATTAAATAACTCATTGATAAAACATGATAAAAAAGCTACTTAATTAAAGAACTCATTGAGAAAATAGGATCCATTCATATTATCTTTGATAAAGAAAGATCCTTACAGCCGTGTCTACCTTGATGTCCTACAGGTCTTTCTAGGGTCCGGAACAGGCGTTTCCTCTACTCTGACCAGCTTTGCACTCTCTCAGCTAAAATGCACATGGGTGTGTAATCATTCCCACCTAATGATTAGTTAAGAGAGTTTGAGCTTCTAGAGCATTTCTCCTCAAACATTCTCAAAGTCTAACTCCCTTTGAGGCTACATTATGGCTTCAATTTATAGGAAAAGAGAAGAGGTTGCAGCTCCACATAAGAGGGGATAGAATCCTCTTTTGAAGGGATTGAGCTCCATAAACCAAGGGGTAGGCTCCCATAATAGAGGAATGAATGTACATGATAGGAGAAAACCTTCACCAGATAATTGCTTCTAGAAGCTTCCAGATTTGACTTCTAGGCTTCTAAATGTTACTTTCTGCCTTCATTTTACCTTTTAAAGGGGTCTGCGCCTTTAATGAAGAAAAAGTGCATTTAGCTTTGCATGATTTAGAACAAATAGGTGTGGCACCACAGGAAATGTTAAGAGAAAGTGTGGTACAAGTGTTTTTAAGACTTTTATGAGCTTTTCTCTCAATTTCAAGGCTTTATTTTAGGAACTTTGATGTTGTAGACTTCTAAGGGAGTAATATATGAGTAATGATGAACCCATATAGACACTAAAACGTCATGGTGATGAATTTCGCTGTAACAAATTTCCCCTTAATGTGCGAAGTCTGAGAGCATTCAAAGAGTGATGTGATTTATCATTTCAAGGATTAGCCTGTGGACACCCTAGTCAGAATCCTGTAAAAATATTCAATGCAAAACACACACACACACACACACACATATATATATATATACATATATATATATTTATATAATCATCGAGTAGGCATTCCCATACTAAGATAAATAACTAACTAAACTTGTTCGATATTGTAGGAATGATTTTAATATTACATCGAAAGTGTAGACACAGCATGGACGCAACCATCCGTAATTTAGAATATTCTACCGCATAATGAATAATAAACTCCTCGTTGTACTGATGGTGGAAAATACATCCGTGGTCTTGATTTCTCGTCTCGAACTAGTATGATTCTATCCATGCGATTAAATGTGTTGAAGTCGAACATGGTAGAACCCACTTGATTACCAGTCAATGATGTGAACTGTTAGCAAGTGTGAGTGAAACCATCAATAACGACAATGGCTCTCAAAGAACTCAGTACAATTCATGAAATGTGAATAAGTGATCTGAAGTCGAACATTTCACGGAATCGTTCAATTGAAGGTCAATGATGCAACCTATCATCGAAGGCGAGAAACCTACCATTAAGGCATGCAGATTCCAAGGTACTAACAGATTCTAGATCAAATTCCTACATGATGAGCTATCATCGATAGAAAGTGATCCGTCGTAAGCAAGCTCATGACATGAAACCATAGATCAAGTTTTGAAGAATTTTTTTTTTGCAAGGGCTGACTCGGGAATGGTCAACGCGAATGGAGACAAATGTTTGAAGATGAATGGTTTGTTTGATTGTCCTCTTGAACACATCATGACACTGTAGATGGTTTGGTAACAGTTTCCCTAAGCTAATACCCAGAAATTGGCTAAAGACCTTTAATGTGGTTTGATTAACTAATAGGTAAAGGATTTTCCCAACCCAGGTAGAAGTGTGACAAAAGTGTCATGTTCAAGAGTAGTATACTGCTTTTAAATCAAAGTGTAACAAATGAATTCATTCTCTCTTTTTCCCCTACCATTTCTGGCAAGTACCTCTTTATTTTTGACAAGCTTGAGGAGGATAACATTTGCTTGTTCATAAGCTCATCCTTCGGATGAGTCCAACTTAGTTTAAAATTGAACCCGAAGAAGGAGTGGTCCATTCCTGTTTTTAATCAACAGGTCCTTTACTATTAAATTTTAACGAGTCTAGTATAGGAGATACTCAGTGTTTTTCATTTTTAGGGAGTGAGAAGAAAAAACTTAAGAAAACTCCATAGGTGTTATTTTTCATAATTTTAGTCTCTCAGGCCCGAAAAAGGATAAAATAATGTGGGAGAGAACTATATTGACCATGATTAGTCAACGTATACCTTTTTTGTAAATAGTCCATTTTAGTCCGGAAAAGGGGTAAACTTACACTGAAGGGACGACTGTTCATTTCTTTTAACGAGTTCGAATAGTCAAGTACTTGGCAATCTTTTCATATTTAGAGAGTCTGAAAAGGGCTAAAAAGAGGACTCCATGGTTTCTCTTTTTTGTAAATTTTTTAAGAGCTCGAAAAAGTGATAAAAGTATACTCTTTGTCAAAAATGACCATTTCACCCGAAAAATCCGGTATTCTGCACAAAAACTCAAAAAATTAAATGTACCTACTTTTAATAAAATAAAAATATTTTGAAAAAACATCTCTTTAAAGTGAAAAATAAACAAATTTAAATTTCATTTATTCAAAAAAACTTATAAAAGGGAGTTTTCCATAAATCATTTTTACCGTTTGAGTTCAGAGTGAAAGTTTAAGAGCTTTTGGAAAAAAATGCTCCAGGGAAGATTCAAGACAAACTGACCATTCAAATTGAAAATCGTCTGCTCCAGGTAATCCACATTCTCTTTTCCTTTCTTTTCATCCATTCATTTCCTTAATTTAGGGTTTAAAATTCATTTTTGGGGAAGAAATAGGTTCAAAATTTTGCTCACGGGGGTCTGCAGGTAAGACACACGGTACCTGTGAACCCCGACATTTTCTTACAAAGAAAAATGTCATGGTCCCGCACTTTTAATACAAAGCCTGTGCGTAGCTACACACTGTCTCAGAACAAAAAGTGCAGAGGCACCATGAAGAATATAAAAGCACATTTTCTCTCCAAATTACCCAAATTTTTCTTTTTAAAATGATTCTAATCTTTCATTTTGTTCATTGTAGGATATTTACAATGCTTATCTAGTGGGAACGTGAACACGAGGAGGTGGATGAAGCTACAATGATTCATCCACCTAAATTACAAGTTTTGAGAGCATGTAGGTTATTTAAATTCTGGGCTATTCAGAGCATGAGAGCCTATATAGACTTACTCACTTGGTTGGTAAACAAGTGGGATATACAGGACCAGTGCTTTGTGATTGGAGGCAACTGGCTCGAAATCGAGCTGGAGGACATGTACTTTCTAAGTGGTTTTTCTAAAAGAGGTGAACCTATTTCTCTATTTGGGGCTAGGCCAGGTGGCCAGTCTATCGCTAGCCTACAACTAGAGTTCTGTAGTGATGAGGCCAATCCTAAAGACAAATGGATTGATATAAAAACCATCATCCGTCCTGAGTTGAAAGTAGTTGCATTTACCGTAACTAGGTTATGTGGAAGTGCATCTTTACATGTTGCTACTGGATCTCAAATGCATATTTCAGTGGATTGTTTCCAAGGCACCATCTTCAATTTGTGTGAGGCAGTGTTGGCCAATATCAAAGGAAAACTAGCTAGAGAAAAGAACGGAAAGTTGAATAACTTCAGATATGGATCAATTGTGGTTACTTTTTCTCTAGAGAGGATTCCTCTACTGGCCTCACAACATATTATAGTTGATCATGGTACAGTTCGAGAGCCTCGGATGGTCCGATGGGTTGCATTGATGGCCCGTCACAGTGAGGGTACAGAGATTGTTCGATCTCCCCTAGCCTACTTCCGTTAGTTAGAGAACCAACTCTTCGTGATAGAAGACTTCCCTTATGCTGGGATGGATTACTGTGGTGATTAGGATATGTCACTTCCTCTAGGAGCTCAGTGGGATAACTTAGGTAAGAACCATTTTTTACATGTCCTAAATTCTAATTTTTATTTTGTTTTTTAAATCATCCACAACTGATAACAAAAATATCAAATGTAGACGTGGGTCCACATTGACCAGTCACTTTTCGCCCTTTCGAGAGGAGGCAAAGGGATGCAGCTGTAGCAACACCACCACCACAGAATCAGACAGCATAGATCCTTACTGATTTGGAACACCATTTGGAGTGACTGACTATGGACATCCCAGAGACTACCATAGATGACATTCCACTTTGCTTGCAGAGATATGTCATTAGGGTTCCTGGACCGTTCAGGAGATTCTTGAGCAGGGTGGCACAGGCTGTAGTATATTATCATGATCATTACCACAGATAGTGGATGATCGACTGTTTAGACATACCATTTTTTGTATCACTTTTTTCCGATCATAAGGCATTTTTAACCTATGATCAAGGACGATGTACTATTTTTTTGAAACACTTCTCTATGCTATGATATACTACTACTTCCAGTTACCTGTCCAACATGTTATCGAATGTTATTTTAATTTACTGCTTTCATTATCTCAAATGTCTGTTTATAACAATAGAAGCTATTGCATCTACTAATGTGTTTAAATTTCTTGGAATGTGTTGATACTCAATATAATCAAATTCTCATTCCAAGAGACGAAATTTCAAAAATAATCTTAACAACACTGGGTTTTTAATTGCATACACTCGATTTAATTGTAATATAACGAGTTCAGAATCTAACCTAACGATTAAACTCCAAATTCCAAATGAAACAGATTCAGACAATAACCGAATAAATGCGCTATATTCTGCAATATTATTCGTCATTTGACTGAGGCTTACCCCATGCATAGATACTAACTCGTCAATGGGTGAATAAAGAAACTAGGCTACGGAAGAAATGTTTCATGTACTACGACAGGCTCCATCAAAAAAACCAATTTCTATTTGAAAAGACGTCGACGTCTGCAATATCATGAGTAATATAGATAATAAGGAATAGTATTAAAATCACACTTAAGCTAGGCACATGTTTCTAATCTACAACACACCAGCTAGAAAATAACTAATATACAGGAAATTTCTCCACACAAGAATCAAGCGTAATATCTCTTTAGATAAAGCCCATTTCTTGGTTTGCCTAAAGAGACCCCGTCAAAATCAATCAATTCATAGGCCCCTTTTGCAAGTTGTTGCTTGACAATATAAGGACCATGCCACATGGGTTCGAATTTCCCAGCACCTAGCTTATTGTTAGCTTGATCATATACCAAAACTAAGTCTCGTTCTGAAAAAATATGAGATGTAACACTTCTATCATACTGATCTTTAGTTCATTTCGCATGAGCCTCGGTAGCTAATGTAGCGGTGCGCTGATTCTCATCTAATTTAGCTAACTACAAAAAGCAATTTTCCTCCTCAGAGGTAGCTAGTAGTAACTCTATGGCTAGTTGGAGTGACGGTATCTCACATTCAATCTGTAATACCACTTCTAAACTATAAACCAGTTGAAAAGGGGTAAAACTTGTTGATGTTTTGCTAAGGTCTGATATGCCCAAAGTGCTGAAAAAAGCATGGTATGCCAATTCGATTTATGAATTCCAATGATTCATTTAATCATGGTGACTAAAACTTTATTGATAGCTTCAAACAGACCATTGGCCTACAGATAATATGGTGTAGAACTGTCATGGCGCAGGCCAAGTTGATCAGTCAGTTTGGTCATCATGATGTTTCAAAAATGACTCCCATGATTAGTAATTTTTGCATGGGGTACACCGAAATGAGCAATCACATGATTGAACATGAAAGTAGCTACAGTTTTTCCATCTACTGCAAATGTAGGCATCGCCTCGATCCACTTACTAAAATAATCTACTGCAAGAATAATATACCCATGCCCCCTGGCCGAGTGATGGTTACATGTAATGAAGTCAATGCCCCATTTTGCAAAAGGATCGACAACAATTATAGGGTCAATAGGAGCAGGTGGTGCACGCATCTTTCGATCGAAGATTTGACAATTATGGCATTTTTAGATCACATAAATACAATATTTAAATAAGGATGGCCAAAAATAACCAGCACGTAATATCTTTTGGGTTGTGTCATACCTAAACATATGACCGCCACATGCTCCAGAGTGATAATCATTTAAAACCTTTTCGGCTTCTTCATGGGTGAGACAACATCGAAAAATAGAGTCCGGACCATGACAGTATAGTGTGTCGCCAACAATATGATATTGTTGAGACTGGAAATGGATTTTACGTCGTTGTGACCGTGAAATTTCAGGCTGAAAATATTGGGTCTGGAGATAAACGATGATATCTCCATACCAAGGATCAATGGTACTAATAAGAAACAAGGATTCGTCTGCGATTGGTTGTTCTAACATAGTTTCTGTATCAGTACGTGGGAAGTCACACATAAATTCAGCAAATATCAATGATTTATTTGATTTGGATTTTTCAAATTCCAAGTCAAAATCCTGTAGGATAACAATCCATTTGGAGTATTTGCCCCCTAGTAATTGTTTGGTCAAAATATACATCATAGGGTTACAATCAGAAATATCTCTTTTCTTCTATATATGGAGTTGGTTTCATAACAGAGTTGTTAACAAATGCGAGAGAACCATCATTAATGTCAATGGCCCTCGAGGTACTGCAGTACATTTCATAAGGCGTGAAAATATGATTTGATGTTTAACGCCAAAAAAAATATTTCGGTCAAAGTTCCAGAAGCAAGGATCTTATCGATGCTGTAACAAGCCTCATGGTACTGGAATTTGATGTTTCTAAGTGAACTTCCTGGATATTGATTTGTCATCAACAGGAAGTCATCTTATTGTGAAATGGGAGTTACTGATTTTGGAGACAAAGGTATGAATTGATATAGCAATTTTCAAGGATGATGGTAATGAAAATGAAGGTTTATGAGTATTGCAAAAAGATGAGTATTCACTGGATGAATTTCCTTGAACATATCGGTGACACTGAGATGAGTTGGCAGCATTGACCCAAAACTTAAGTGAAGGTATGATGAACCATAGGTATGAATGAACCATCAAGAACATTACCCAACCCAAACAGTCACGGAAATGGAGTGAAGTGTTATGTTCAAGAGCGACTTGCTACCATAAATAATTCTTTCTCACTTTTCCTAAATTTTCCCTGGTCGTTTGTCGACTAGCACCTCTTTATTTTTTAACAAGCTTCAGGAGGATAACATTTACTTGATCTATAATTCAACCCTTCAGGTGAATAAAGTATCACTATTTAATAATTTAATGAGTATAGTAATGAATGAAACTTGATTCTTGCCATGATCGACAAGCCCGTTGCTATTTTATGTTTTAACGAGCTTAACGACAATGATAGCTAGGTCCATTTCATATTTAGAGAGTTTGAAAAAGAGGATGAAAGAAAGCTCCATAATTAATTTTTCATAAATTTGGCACTCAAATCTGAAAAAGTGTAAAATAATATCTGAGAGAACCTCTTTGGTCTTGTTTAACAAAGGTATTCCTTTTTTGTAAATAGTCTATCTCAGTTCGGAAAAAGGTTAAACTTATACTGAGTAGATATAAATTCATTTACTTTTACGAGCTCGAAAAGACAAGTGCTCAGCAATATTTTCACATTATCGGAGTCTGAAAAGAGCTGAAAGAGGACTCCAGGGGTTCCTTTTTCGCTGTTATCTAAGCTTGAAAAATAGATAAAAGTGTGCTTCAAATCCTTTTCCGTTTTTAACAAAGATCAAAAAATAAGGAGAAAAAGTATGCTTTGTTGTCAATTCATTCTTTGAATAAATCTGCACAACTAATCTATTCATCAGTTGTATATCCTATTCAGAACAACATCAAATGGATTAAAAATACCTTTTTCATGATAAAAACATAATAAAACTATAGTCATAGCAGTAAATTGAACTTGCAAATAATTAAATGACTATTAAAAGTAGTTTCACTATTCATTTTTACCATTCCATAGTTATCATTTGCATTTTGGAGCTCTGAACCTGATTTTCCCCCCAAACTTCATCTACTGATTGTGATCGTTTCTGTGGACGAATTTCATCTCCGTTTGATCTAGGTTAGTGCTATGAACCTCCTCTTTCCTTTAGTATTCATTTAATTTCCAAATTCTACAAATTTTAAGGGTTTTAAGGCCCCTAAGGTAAATTCTACCGAAAAATAGGGCAACGCAACCCTGAATGTTGAAACCTGCATTGCATAGCAAGTACAATGAAGGATACTTGAACATGCAATGCTTTGTCTCTTGTTAGGGAGTGCATTGGGCACAAACTAAGTTTTTTATTTTCATATTATGCCCAAAATTTGCCTAGTTGTTTGCAATGAATGGAATCTAATGGATCTTATGGTTATATTTCAGGTTTCCTTCAGATTACAATGATGATTACATGGAAGGAAAGAGAACATAAAGAGCAGGATATGATTTCCCTAAATGATCTAGGTACAATAAGAGCCCTAAGAGATTGTGGACTTCTTAATTACTTCAAATTATAAGGAATTAGGCAACAAATAGAACTCTTGGAGTTCTTAGTTTGAACATGGGATCCAGCTATTAAGGAATTTCATATTAAGAACCAAGTGGTTCCCATAACAGTCGAGGATGTATACTTTCTCATAGGTTTTTTGAGGAGAGACTTGCCTATTTCACTCTCGGGGTCTATCATTGGAGGAGAGATGGTGAGGGATTATATTTTGCAGTATTGCTATCTAGGGGCAGAGCCAAGGGAATATGGAAATTTAAACATCTCGGATGTTACAAATTTTCCTTTGAGAACTATCCTTTTCACGATCGCTAAACTTGTCGTCACCGTTACACTACATGTAGCAAATAGATCATATATTCAGTACGTGCTAGAGTGTTTAGAGCCAACAGTCTTCAACTGGTCTGAAGCTGTTCTTTCTCAGATAAAGGAAAAAATGAATAAAGAAAAGGGAGGAAGGAAGAACAATTTTAGTTATGGTTCAATCCTTATATCCTTCACTTTAGAATGGATTCCACTGATGCAACCACAACATATGACACTGGATATAGCTAGTCCTAGAGATCCTCGAATGCAGAGATGGGTAGAACTCATGGGTTGGCATGTAGGCCAATCGATTGTTGTGTTCTCTACTACATTCTTTGCCTAGTTCCGGTGACATATTGTCACCATCAATGAGTATGCATAGTAGGCGATGATTTATGAGGAGATCGAGATTTAGCATTACCAAAAGGTACTCAGTTGGGTGTAATGGGTAAGAATGTTTTGACCATGTTTTTTATTTTCCTAAGGTTTATACAATGTTTTTGTATTTTTGATGTTTTTCCAAGACTAAACTAAATTTTTGATGTAATGCAGATGTTGGTCTTGTTAAACCAGTAAAGGAACCCGAGCGCAAAGCAGATGTGCCAGCAGAGAGGGTTGTTGGGAGATTAGTCATCCAGGATCTTGATATGGATGACATTCTGGCTGAGCTTCAGTAGCACATAGAGGGGTTGACCTTCGGTATTCCAAATTTTTTGATCAAAGAGTTACCCATGCGACTGCAGCGACACACTATTGTGGTTCCTAACTGTTGGATGTGGTTAATCCGTAGGATATCTAGATCTATAGCATATTACCATGAGCACCACTAGCTTAATTGTGACATTTTTCATACATTTTGAGGTCAAATTACCAATGTGTCTTGGGCACAAATTTTTTAAAAAGCTATAACTAGCTATCTATATGATTTTAGAGTTTTTCCTATTTTTATTGTGTAATCCTATTCAAAGATGTGAATGTTTTCTTTACATATGTTGAAAATGTCTATCTAAAACTTGATTAGCTAATGAATCAGTCAATGTGTTCAAATTTTTGGAAATGTGTTGATATTGAATAACATAAAAATGTCTTTCCAAAGGTTGAACTCTTAGGAAAAATCTATGAAGTGTTGGATTTGTAACAGTATAAACACTAGTAAGTTGTAATACCACAACTTGTGAGTCTAACCTTATGATTTTGTGGTTAATACCAAATGAAATGACATCAGAGAGAAGTTTGATCAACGCGCTATACTCAGTGATATTTTTCGTAGATCTACCAATACAAATCCCTTGAAAACTCACTAACTCACCGTTTGGAGTGAAAATGGGCCATGCTGCAGAGGATAGATTCTGCATACTACGACTAGCACCATCAGCATATCCAATAAATGGTTCTGAAGATTCAGACATTTGTGATGAAACTTAAAGTGGATTACTAACATCAAGAAAACTCTAAAAAAAAATTAAGATAGTGAATGAAAATCAACAGCATATATATAAAATCTAATACAAAAAATTACTACAATCATGATTAAGCATAGTAACGTTTTAGGTAGATACAACCCATTTCTAGGTCATGCCAACGAAATTAAATCGTAATCAACCAACTCATAGACACCCTTAGCAAGAATTATTTTGACAATATAGGGGCCATGCCATAATGGCTCAAATTTTCCTGTACCTATTACATCAGCTTCTTGATCGTAATAAGGACCAAGTCGCCATCTAAAAAGATGTGAGGCTGGATATTTTTGTCGTGTTGCGGCTTTCTACATCCCTTATGTGCTTTGTTGGCAATCAGGCTTCACAAGGCGTTTCATCAAGATGGATGCGGTTAAGGAGACGCACTTCTTATTCTGAGGTGTTAGGTAACAAGTCTATTGCGAGTTTTAACGATGGCATTTCACATTGGATTGGTAAGATAGCTTCCAGACCATACACCAATTGAAAAGGAGTAAATCCAGTCGCATTTCTCACCGAGGTTTGATATACCCACAAGGAGGAGTACAAGATAAAATGCCAGTTTATTTTATGAACTCCTACCATTTGTTGAAGCACTCGTTTAAGAATCTTGTTGATAGCCTCAACTTGTCCATTTGATTGTGGATAATAAGGAGTAGAATTATCATATGAAAATCCTAACTTGGCAGTCAATTTAGACATCATGTGGTTGCAAAAATTCTTCCCATGATCTATAACTATAGCCTATGGGACCCCAAATCGTGCAATAACATGATTAAAGAAAAACAATGCAGTTGTCTGTCTCGTGTTGTTGAATGTAGGCATCGCTTCGGCCCATTTGGTAAAATAGTCGACTGCGACAATAATATAACCATGCCCCTTGGACGAACGGAGGTTATAGGTCATGAGTTCAATACCCCATTTCAAAAATGGTCCCACAAAGACAAGAAGATGCATTGGCACTGGCGGTTTGTAGATTTTACGATAAAAAATTTGGCACGCATGACAAATTCTGACTGTTGGGATGCAATCTCGAAAAATAGTAGGCCAAAAGTAACCGATGTAGAGTATCTTCTACAAGGTAGCATATGAAGATAAATTTCCACCGCAAGCCCCAGCATGACAATCATTTAACACTTTTTCAGCCTCCTCATGAGTGAGGCACCTCCTTAAAATTTTATCAACACCATGACAATAAAGTGTATCGCCGAAAATCAGATAATATTTGGCTTGGTATCGATTACATCGATGTTCAGAGCGAGAGGTATCAGGTTGAAAATTTTGAGTTTGGAGATAAATGATGAAATCCCTATACCAAGGATCAAATGATCCAATCATAAATAGAGAATCGTCAGGAATTGATGGTTTCGACATAGTTGCAGTACTATTAGAGGGAAGGTCATAGAGAAGCTCAGCAAAAACTAAATACTTCCTTGACTTGGATTTGATGAATTCTAAATCAAATTCATGTGAAATGACAATCCATTTTGAATATTCCCCCCCCAAAAATTTACGTGATAAGATATAAGTCATGGGGTTGCAATACGAAATAATAGTGTTTTTTTTTAGCAAGATATAATGGCGAAATATTTGGATAGGTTGAATAGCTACCAAGGCAAGCTTTTCTATGTATGAGTACTTAAATTCTATATCATTGAGATTACGACTCAAATAATAGATCAGATGTTCAATTCCATCTTCTACTTGGGCCAATACTATAGCAATGGTCATTTCAGTCACGACGATATATAGGAAATAATCATTTTGATAATTAGGGGGATACATTAATGACTCTTGGACAATATTATCCTTGACAGAATCAAAAGAAGCTTGCGCAACTTGGTCTGAATGGAAGGGAACCCCATTTTTCAAGAGTATAGTAAATCCTTTAGCCATTTCGTTGTAGCTTGGAATGAAACTTCTTAGGAAGTTAGCCTTTCCTTGAAGTTTCTGTATATGAAGTAAATTTTATGGTGCAGGAAAATCAAGAATGGCTTGAACCTTCAATGGGTCTATTCAAATTCCTTCTTTTGAGACTACGAATCCGAGAAAACGACCAAAACCAACACAAAACACACATTTATGTGGATTGAGGCATATTTTTTAGTTTCAGCAGCGTGATCAGTCCAATTTCATGAATTCACTATAAAATCATCTAGATACGGTTGAACAATGTGCTTTATGTCATTGAAAGCATAATCCATCGCTCTCTGAAAAGTTTCCCCAACATTATTTAAACCAAACGGAAGTTTCCTATAAGTGAATGTACCCCAGGGACAAATGAATTTTGTCTTATTTTGATCATATGGGTGGATATTGATTTGATTATAGCCAAAAAATCCATCCATGAATGAAAACATTTCGCATCCAGCACAATCATAAATAATTTGGTCGATAAAGGGAGTAGGATAGTTGTCTTTTGGACAAGCAATGTTAACATCCTGATAATCGATGCACACTCTAATGGTTCCTTATTTATTCATGACAGGAACAATATTTGAAACCCACTCAGTCAATGGAATAGGGTAAATGAAAGCAGCACACAAATTTTTTTCAACTTCTACTTTGATGGAAACGACTTTCTTTGGATGAAAAGGATGAAGTTGTTGGCGCACCGGTTTGACAGTAGGATATATATTAATAGTGTGTTCAACTATACTAGTATCTATGCCTGGAATTTACTTGTAATACCAAGCAAATACATCATGAAATTCACGAAATAGAGAGCGATATGATTCAAGTTCTGATGAAGAAAAAGATACACCAACATGAATATTTTCTACAACGCCAGGTTTGGTCGAAATATCGATAGAAATGGTTTCTTCAATATTTAACATATTTAGCTCAGAATCGATTGCATTAATAGGTATATAATTTGAAAAGAAAATTTTTATTTATGGGTGATATAGTTCACTAAGATAGTTTTCTTCATAATCAGGAAGATGGGAACGATGATGATAATCTTCCCATGGTTCTCCTTCTGACATCATAGCTTCCAAAATATTTTCATCTATCAAAAATATTGAGTAAAATGGATCAAATGGAGTACCAAACTCTAAGGAAAGATCAACCCAAACACTCGGTGACACTAATTTCGGGCGCAAGCTAGATAGATTGATTGCTATGCTAGATCAATAGGGCTGGGCGGTAAAAATTCATCCAACGTAGAAATATCAAAATCACCTGTACTCTCCCTTTATCCAGATAGAGTGGAAGAGATCATGTAGCAGGTCTCTATTCTTGCAATTTCTGCCAACATCATAGGCGGCGGTAATGCAAAGGTTCCCATGAGAGTGGAATCCTTTAAAAGTCCTACACCAATGTTCTGAAGTTCTAGTTGGGGTATGTTAATGAACGGAATGCTTCAAGTTACCTGCAAAGCAGAGGAAAAGAAGGATAGTTGATTAATGACTATGATAGTACCTTTATGTGGAAAGGAAATCAATCTAAAGTATGTAGAAACAATTGTAGTCATCACATATACCCATGTCTTTCCAAGTAAAATATTGTAGTCAAGTGGTCCATCAACAAATTCAACATTAATACTCACTGTTTTTCCCCCTAGTTCAACATTTAGGTTATTAATAATACCACAAGGTTTATATGTTCATCCATCAAAAGCCTTAAATGTCATTGATGATTGTGATAAGCGCAGTGTGCCAAGTGACTTCCAACAATTTAGAGACATAATGCATGTAGATGCTCCCTCATCAATAATAGTGCGATGAAAAAAGTGATTGAGAAAATTTACTTGTATGGAGAATGCCAATTCTGCTGGTAGTTGCGGCACATAGCCCGTACGATTAAAGATGACAAGATTAGAATAAGTCGGATCAATTCCACCAATGGCCGACAATAAAGCATGTTTTTTGGAGGGAAAATTTTGTAATACCTCAAGGGCAAACATAGATGAAGGGCATTGAGCCAAATCTTCAACTATAATATAATTTTTTTCAGCTCTTGCTCGAGGATTATATGTCGATTTATGAATTACTCCCTTTGGTGGCTTCATTGTCAATTCGGGAATAGCAGTATGCAGTACTAATTCTGTAGATGGATTCGTAGTCGAGGTAGTAGGTTGATCAGTGGCCTAGATACCATATATTTATTAAGCATTGACACCAAAATATCTGTTGAAGGTTTTGTGACAGATAACATTAACACTTGGGAACTAGGAGTCAGAACCATAGCAACCAAATTAGTGTCTGGATTTTGAAATGGGTCTGTCAACACATATGACGCATGAGAACTCTTGATGAATTTTGAGACTTTAGCGTGGTGATGACAATACCTAAAAAAATGTTCCTAGTTATGTATGGTAACAGGGACTTAATGAACCATTCAACAAGTAATTGACCTGGAATAAATGTCTTAACCATTTTACGATGACGATGCCACTCATGAATATGATCAAAGATGTGAGTAGCATTAGTCTGTTTGAAATTGGTCAAGAGTTCCGTTCCAGTTACATATCTGATAGTTAACTAGAAATGAGTCAAAAGGACAGTAGTTACGACAGTGAAATTATCAAAATAAGCTCTAGGTAACTCAATGTACCATTTTGTAGCAGGACCTATGAGCGTACGCTGGAAAAGACGTAGTTGAACATAATCATCATTCAAGGAGTTAGATGAACTCCATAAACGATAAGTCATGACATAAGTCGACGGATCTTCTCCAAGGTTTCCATTGAACTTAGGAATATCAAAGGGTAATTTGTGGGGTATCATCGGCCACCAAGCAAGGAAAATTTTAAGAATGAAAATCTATTTTAAAGTTTAGAAACCTTGGTGAATCTTACGAGTCCCTGATATGAAGATTCTAAAAAGTTTGGCTATATTTTCTGAAATATATCCAAATTTATAATGAATTTATATAGGCTTTATAGTTTTTTGGAATTTTTTTGGATAATATAATTTTATATTATAAAATTTGGATGAATCACTTTTAGAAAAAAATGGAAACTGGCGAAATTGTTTTTGGAAAACCATAGAAAATTAGCCCATCTATGAATATTAGCCCCTAAAATTTTCCATGCCACCAACGAGCATAGTTGATTGGATCATTGGTTAACTGATTTAAATCTGGTAACTCTAAAGTTGCAACAAAAGGCAACTGTCTTTTAAGGTTAGGTTGATCATAGCTAGGGTAAGATGGAATTTCTTAAGAAACAGGCCTTTGAGCACTAGCATAAGGAATCTGCTGCTGGTAACCCAGATAGGGGTTGTTTTGCAAAACAAACGCTTGAGGATTTTGTTGACCAAAACCTAGATATGATACTTGTTGAAATGAAGTTTGAGGCATTTGTGCCTGAGGTTGCCAAGGGGTCTATCCACCAATATTATAGCCCAAATTAGAAAAACTTGGATTTGATTGATATGTATAACTAGGTTGTGGTTGTGACATCCCATAAAATGGTAAACCAGCTTGTGAATAAATGATTCTGGATATAGGTTGTTGTAGATTAACTAAAGGATTTGGAGTCTGTGGACCCAAAATTTGATGGTATTGAGTTGAAGGACTCACTTGATAAGGTTGGTGTACAAAATTTTGATTATGTAACAGGGGTAAAGATTTATTAACAAGTGGTAATGAGGTGGGTGTAACAGGTTGAACTGGTTGATACGAGTGTACAACCATTTGTGGTTGGATAGGAAGAGTGGGTTGCTATTGAAAAAAATTCATTTTGACATTAGGTTGACCAAAAGGTGACATAGTACTATCATATTGGGTGACCAAATGTTCCCCCCCACCATGAGGAGGATAATAAGACGAAAAATATTTTTCTCCAAACACTGGTAGTGCAGTTGATATGGTACTTAAAGGAATAGACCTAGAAGGACCGGCTTGATATTGCCCTGATGATGTGTGTAAAGAAACAAGTTGTTCAGTAACAACTATAGGATTACTAGTTAAAATATTGGATGATGACATTGGTAAAGACCATGGTTTTGAAGATGCAGTAGAGTAAATTCTCGATAATGATCTATAACTTGATGGGACCATAGGGCCTCCATGAAAATATGAATCTGGTGAAGTTGTAAACATCGATGGAGTAGCAAGGGAAGGAGTTGGCGTAATTGGAACAGCTGTCCCAACCGAAGATGTTGGTTCAGTCATGGTTACTTGACCAAATGTATACCCTTTAAGATAAATGAGAGTTTGAATGGGAACATGATCAACAAAATCAGATGGAAACAATTGAGTAAAAGACTTTTACAGGTAAAGTTCCTCCCCAAAATGAGTTCGAGTTAGAGGTGTCTTGTCTTGTGGGATTTCTTCAATCGCAATTAAACCAGGTGGAAGTATTTCACCTTCAGGCCCAAAGCATATTTCAGGTGGTTGACTATGTGATATAGGAGACTCCATAGCTACAAAAACTTGTGGAATGACCAAAGGAGGAACAAATTTTGGTTGTGCAACTTGAGGACTCAAATTTTTTGGCAAAGAAGAGACAGGATCTGGATCAAGTTGTGGTTGAACAATGTTTGGTCCAGGAGGTATGGTCTCACTGATTGGATGGATCGTGAACACAAGTAGCTGTGAATAATCCTTTTTGACAATAGTAGATGAACCAGATGTGTAGAAACAACTTGAGCTAACTCTAGTTTGTGGGAAGATGATGTTTCACCAGAGGTACGAATTGTACTTGATTCGGCTGATCGTGATCGCCTTCGACTACCAGAAGTAACTTCTGGTGGTAAAGGTGGTTTTAATGCTAATCTACGTGAACGACGAGGGAAAGGATTTTTTTCTTCCATGATTACTGATTTATTTTAACAGAAAAAAAATAAACAAAATAAAAGGGTAATGATAGGCAAAAGGTTTACCAAGAAACTGTGAATTGTAGAATGCCTCCTAGCGAACCAAGAAGTACGGCCAGGCAATCTCCCAAAATGTTGTGTTCAGTGTATCACCATTTACAAGGTGGCTGACTTAGTTCACTATGGATGGATAGCACCTAAAATTTGTCCTCCCAAATATACCCGAAGGCACATAGAGGCCCAAGTCCGTATTATCATTGTTTGATACAAAACTGCACAGTGAGAGCACCCCTTTATAGTTATTGTACTGTAACACTGCCCGATATACCCGAAAGTACGTGGATGAGATACGATATACTTACGTACGTGGAGTGAGGTATCAAACTCGGAATGTATCACATACAAGTTAACGACAACTGCTATGTCTTACGATGCTGGAACACATCTCTAGCCTAGACCTTCTAAATGTTATCATTATGGTTCCAATGCTTTGTTAGGTAAATTGAGATATATTTTATGTTGATCTTGTTTAACAATTTTCCTTTCAAATGTTCACTGCGATGATGTATTGGAATTTCCTAAAATTTAAACTAAGAATGATAAGCAATCTTTCACTTTTAGTTTTTTAATGAAAATCCTAGCTACTGGAGGGAAAGAGAAAAAAATTTGCCAGCAAAAAAATCAATGAACAAAAACTAAATGCAGATTTCCTAATTGTTCCTTTTGCAAATCATACAAAACATTACATGCAAATGCAAGTTTTCCTTTTAAGTTCCTTTAATATTATGAATGCAGAAAAGAAATTAAGAGCACTAAATCAAAAAAAACAAATTCCCTTTACTTTCAATAAATGAAGAATACAAACAACAATTTATCTTTTGAAGCAAAAATGAGGAATTAAACAACAATTTCTCCTATCAGAAGCAAAGAATTTATGACAATTTCCTTTTTCAAAATAAAATGGATCTAATGCGACAACGAAAATACTTTGAAATCAATTCGTCAATGATAAAGAAAAATGCTTTAAACAAACATTGAACAAATTTTCTTTCAAAGGAGGAAGAAGTAGATAGATTCATTGGTCAATTTGAGGATCAAACTTTTCAAAACACAACAAAAAACAAACTGAATCAAATTTCAAATACAAATTCAAAGGAATCTGGATGGTTTCAGGAGGAAACATAGTCTCTAAGGAGATACAATGCTTTGCAACGTAGGCCTGAAAGGGAGACAGTGCTATGCAAAGCACTGTGTCCTATCCAACAGTGTGTTGGGCTCAGTGTATAAGGAAAAAAATAGTTGTTTAACACACTTATTTTGCAAATTTGGATTTCAAAAAGTCTAATATTTGTGAATAAAAACTACTGGGTGAATAAAAAGAGAAAATCATAGGTTAAAACACCTAGAATAAAGAAATTCTCCCCAGTGGAGTCACCAATTTGTTGGACATAATTGTGGATTACAGATAAAACACGCTTCCCTAGATAGGTGCTAATCTAGAACAACAAATTAAAGAATATACAGATACTTTTCCTAACTAAGAATAGACACATAGAATGGATTAGAGGCTTACTTGGAATCCAAGTGCTTCCAAATGATTCCTTCTATTGCTTTCGTTATAGCTTCAAATTCCAGTCGGCTGTGCAAAATATTTTCTACAAGAATGAACACTAAACAATAGAAGATAGCAATAATATAGATGCCTATTCAAGTTATTTTTATAAATTAGTAAAGCATAAACCATATACATCAACTAAGATCTTGCAATATGGAAAATCAAAGCCAATACAGATGCATATAGGGAAAAGTAAGTTGTACTCTTTATTAATGATAGAAGGAGGGGTTACAGCCTAGTGACTGATTTGAAGTGACCATCTCCAGCAACATCCCAACCTCATCACAGTATAAATCTATCTAGCAGTTGTTACACAAATCTTCTTCTTAATTGAAATTCCACCAGCATTTCTCTACTCAAATTCTTCCTTATCAAACACTAAGATCTAAGCTCAATTTATAAAGGAGATGAAGGTAGTTTTACAATCAATGAATTTCCAATAATAGGAAAAACATTTTCCCAATCTTGTAGATGTCAAATGGACACATGGATTCGAAGTTTGACATATGTGAACTCTTCTAGGAGGCACTAGCCACGTGGAGTTTATAAAACAATGAGAATTTCTCTCCCAATGTGACTGATGAACTTATGAATGTCGGGAAGTGCTTTGTAGAGAAAACTTGCATGGGGATACCTGCATATGCAATGCGCTTAGTCCCTTTAGAAGTAGCGATGATGAGCTCTCACATGATATATTATAAACTTCAAATCTTGGAAACCTTTGCAGATGAAAGTCTTTGAATGATTTGTCTTGTTCTTTGTCTTAGGGCATGTAGCAAATGAAATGATAGGGAATAACAGGCCCTTAATCATTGGTCTTAGATATGATGCCCAGTTAACCAGGTCATTGGGAATGATGCCCAAATTGACCTATAACAAGGATAATTTGAGGCCCAAGACAACCACTGATATCTCACATTGGCAGAGTAATCTTTCACTAGGGAATACAGAAAAAGAAGTGGCTTCCATTTTAGCCACTCTGAGAACCCCTCTGAAAAAAAAAATAAATAGGCACAGTCCCATGTATTTCAAGAATAGAAAAGTCACAAGCTTGAGAGAGGGGAGGCCTCAAACTCCAAAAAAGAGCTTCATCACCATTGAAGAGACAACTAGAAAGAGGGAAGAAATAGAGCCAAAATAAGGTAATATTTAAGAAGTCACTTCCCCCAAGACCACATCCAAGACACCCATGACATATGCAATAAGGCACTCCTCTATATTAGCTTCTTTGAAGGAATTATAACTTCCCACAAACTGCCAAGAAGAAGAAAAAGAGATGCTACACGAAAAAAATGTGTTCTATAGGAAATTCATAAATTGCTACAAGAAATTCAGAAATTTCTATGGGAAGAGAAGAATGTTAAGGGGAGGAACAAAAGGAAAAAATGGAAGGGCAGGATGCCCAAATTGAGGGAAAAAATGTAGAACTAGAAAGACAGAGTTCCCAAGTTGAAGAACAAAAGGTAGAACTAGAAGGGAAAAGTACTCAAGTTGAAGAACAAAACGATTAAATAGAAGGGAAGAATTCCAAAATTAAAGAACAAAAGCCTCAATTAGAAGGGGGAAATGAAAAAATTTAAGGAAAAAATGCAGAAACATAAGGGAAGAGTGTCCAAGTTGAAAGAAAAAACATGTGAATGGAGATGGAGAAATTACAGAACAAACTCCACAAGTTGTCCATAAATACATCATAAAGCTCCAATAGCCTACCCCACCACCCAGTTTAAGCCCTTATTATAAATTAATTGAAGGACAGAGTTTGATCCCTGAGAATTTATCCATTCCCCTCTTCTATGAGCTAGAAAAATAAACGGATAACACCTATAAATAAATGCAAATTGCAAGATCTAGAAATGTTGAATATGTGGGAATAATGGAGGAAAACATTAGTGATATGTTGAGGGACCTAGCTAATGTCAGGCTCAGAGAGGCAATATTGAATGAAAATTTATAGATGGAACAAGAAGAGAACATGAGATTGATAGAAATATTGCAACAAAAGGACAAACAAATTGCCAATATGGGATATCTTTGTATGGAGGAAATATAATACAGGAACCCTTCAAATTATTATGACATCTATTTGAAAGATAAATGGTTACAATTTGAGATAAAAATTTTAGCACAACATGGTTCATTTCTGTTTCAAAACTATAATAAATTCATTGATTTTTGTAGACAAACCAGTATGGAAGAGAGAGCCAAGTTGCCATAATTCTACATGCACAACCTTATCCTAACTGATATTAACATGTGGTACCGAAATTAAAATTTGGGAGATATGAAACTGATGGCCTTAGCATCTTGGGTGCCCAATGAAGAAACAAGGGCAGAGGCAGTGGAGAGAGTGATGAGGTAAAAAGGAAAATAACCCGTCCAAATAAGGGAATAACTTGTCAGCTCTAGAGGTGTGCTAAGAAATCTCCAAATGGTCTCCAATGATGCTAACCTTGCAAATAAATACCTCGGCACTCAAGCATAATAAATTTCACATTCTGATGAAATATGTTAGGTCCCTATATTACTAGTGTAGTCCCTTATTGTGGTTAGTGTATCCCCCTTATTGTTAATTGTGTACCCCTATAATCTCCATATTGTTATTATTATGCCCCATAAAATCCTGCTATTGTTATGGATGTGCGCTTACATTATTATTGTTAGCTCGGCTAGGATTATATTGTGACCTCATGGAATCCTATATATAGAAAGGAGGTTTTCTCATTTGAATAATCCTATAATTTTTCATTTATGTAATTTAAAGGAGGTTTCCCCCTTGAAGTGGCTGATTTCTAAGGCATTTATCTCTCTTTTTTTCTATTTTTTGAGTTGGTTTCATAACATTTGGTATGTGAACTTTTGATTCTAGGGTTTTTTTGCTTCAAACAGGCCATTGTGAAAATTTCACTATAACTATTTTTCTATGAAGGTTCAGAAGCTAAAAACAAAACCCATTTTTGAAGAGATCCGGATGAACATCGTGTAAAAATTTCACATGTTGGTTTTGAATATTTTTGGAGATATGATCTGTGGAAGTGAGGGTTTTTTCAGGCGCCCGAAATTCATCTCAAAGAGGTGGCCTTTGGAAAAATGACATAACTCCCTCTATGAGCATCGGATTGAAATTATATAAAACGTGCTTGAAAGTAAACAAACTTTAGTCTACTATGTATCAATTTCAGAGTAGAAAGAAGAAAACATGACACATGGCATGTCGTACAATTTCACTCTACTCAACCAGTACATAATTAGTGTTGATCAGCAATTGTCATTGACGTCAACCCAAGTAGCACCAGGGGCTAACCAAATATATCATAGGAATTTTGACATACCAAATTAATATATTCTTGATCAATAATTCTTTTCATGGTTTCTACTTGTTGAGATGTTTTTGTTGATATATGGCATGCCATGTAATTCTTCACGGTTTGAGAGATATTCATGTTTGAAGATTGTACCCCCCAGTTAGTGGGATAAAACCCCATGGGGTTGGGGCATGGGTCATTGAAAAGTCATAATCAATATTTTTTAAGCTCCTAAAATCCATCCCACGTTCACTTGTTGAATCCCCTCTCAACTTACATTTATATAAATTGTGATCTTCATTTCCTCCTTAGGCAAGGGATTTCGCCATCTAAAAAACGTCATCGTGGAATTTTCGCTCTAAATTTTTTTCTACGAAGGTTCAAAAGCTAAAATGTTTATGAGGCAAAGCAGAAATCTTGAGGACGCCACTGTAAAAGGTTCAGACCAAGGTGCACAATATTGTTGGAGATATGATCTGTGGAAGTCAGGGTTTTTGCAGGCTCCTGAAATTCATCTCAAGGAAGTGACCTTGGTACATTCGTCATAACTCTCTCTCTGAGTATTGGATTGGAATTCTGTAAAATGTGGCGGATAGTGCACAGTATTTAATTTTCACTCTATCAATTTTAGAGCCTAATGAAGAAACAGTGACACGTGACATGTCGTACAAGAGCGCTCTGCTGAAACAGTCCATAATGAGGGCATTGTGAGAGATTGGGTATAAATATCCCTTGAAGAATCCAAATTGGGTCAGACCTATGGCATTGGAAAGATGACTCAAAGGAATACTACAGGACCAAAAATAAGATATTGAGGATCTGAAATAACATAGATACACCAAATTCAATATTGAGCTCCTAGAAGGAAAGAAAAAGCTAGATCATGTGTTGTCAAGGGTTGCAAAGGACCAGAATTTCTATGGCAGCAAAGAAAAGAAAGGTGCAGTATAGGGTAGCATGACAAGAGCAGCAACCAAGGTGCACAACAGCAACAAGTAGTTCATCATATGAAGTCTTCAAGTGGGCATCACTGCATACAATCATTGTAAAGGTATCATTGTACTTAGTCATTGTAAATACATTATTGTACAAATTGTACTAGTATCTATCTTCCAAGGGTTGAAGAGGCAGTGTTGGGAGGTCTAGGATCATCATTAGGTGGTTGTATCAAAGTTGGGGTTATGGTCTAGTATATCTTCTTCTTCTACATCATTCTATATCATTGTAAAGTGGACAATTTGCCCTGGTACGAGAGTCCATTCTTCTTTTATTCTTCTATAGGGTGGTAGGGTGGTGCTAGGGTGAGTTGTAGCTCATTGGGTGTTGGGGCATCCGTTCAGTTGACTACTGAAGAATATCAGGCGTTGGAGCATCCATCCAGTGGGAGCTAGAGAAGAATTCTTTTCTAGATTCTAGGAAGTTGGAGATTTATTTTCAATTAGAGTTGAATATTGAAGAATTATTAGAAAATCATTAGGTGGTTTTTGTCCTGGAGTGGGTTTCCACCTTAAAAATTGTGTGCATTTGTGTTCCTCTTGTTTGTTGCTATCATTGTACAAACACTGATAATAATTGAAGATTATATAATGCTCTAATTGAAAGGAATACTGATTCACCCCCCCCCCCCAGTATCTCCAACAATTAGTATCAGAGCTTGGTTCCTTCAATAGCAGTTTAACAGCTGGAAGGAGGTCATGGAGCATACCAAGAATGGCGTACCTCTATTCAATGGAAAGGAAGAATGGAGGTCTATCTCTTGGTGCAAGGTTACGAAGTATGGGACATTGTTCAAAATGGATTTACATCAACTGCGAATGAAAAAGGTAAGAAGAATTTGGTAAATGATGCAAAATCAAATAATATTATTATCAGTGGAATTATTGAATCTACTTATCATAAGCTGTTGGGTTGTAAATCCGCCAAAAATGTATGGGACAAGCTTGAGAATATATATGCAGGTGACTCAAATGTCAAAAAAGCAAAGCTTCAAATCTATAGAGCAAAATTTGAGCAACTCAGAATCAAAGAAGATTGCAACATTTTTGCATACTTCCAATATGCTGATGAAGTAACAAATACTCTAGAAGGATTGGGAGGCCCAGTTGATGAGAAGACTATTATATGGAAGATTCTTAGAACATTACCAGGGAGATTCAACCCAAAGGTATCGGTCTTAGAATACAGTGCAAATCTGGACAAACTCAGCAAGGAATAATTACATGGAGTTCACATAGCATATGAAATGAGACTTGATGAAGAAAAGGGTACTTCAAATCTAGAAACTGTGTTCATTGCATCTAAGAAAACTAATAAGTACAAACAACCTTCAATTGAAATGACATGCACCTGCAAGTGTGAAGAAAAGGGAGACGATGGAGAAGGTCTTTCAGATGAAGAATATGCTTACTTTATGAGAAAACTAAAACTTGGTAAGGGAAAATTCAAAGGTAAACTTCCATTGATATGTTTCGGTTGTGGTGAGGTTGGGCATTTCATGGAAAAATGTCTGAACAAAAGTGATGGCAAATCAAAAGGAAAGAAAGGCTTTAAGAAATTCAACAAGCAAGGCAAAAAGAAATGATCCAAAAGGAACTTTCTCTCTAAAGAAGATAGCTCATCATCTAATGAAGAAAGTGACAACAAAGAAGAAGCCAATGAGAAAGTATTGTTTATGGCCAAGCACAATAAACAAGAAGTATCAAACAATGAAGAAGAAGGGTTGACCATAGAATAATTTTATGAGGAGGAAATCAAGCTTATAAAAGAGCTCAATGCTGAGAAGATCCATTCCAATACTCTTGAAGAACAAGTTTATGGTCTCAAAATTGAGGTTGAAGAACACAAATGTATTGAAGAGTCACTTCAAAATAAGTTGGAAGAAAGCAACCAAGAAAGGGAAGCATTAGAAGCCGAAGTAGTCTTGCTGCGTAAGGAAGTGAAGAAGGGAAAAACTGCCCAAAACTATGCCAATAGCACAAGGGCATTGGAAGAGCTCATCAACAATCAACGATCTTACAAAAACAAAAATGGCCTCGGTTACAAAGAAGAAGAAGCAGGACCTTCCACAACAAAATACAATGAACCCATGAGATTTGACATACATGAAGACTTCATTAGACAAGATTCACAAGCACATACTTGGAAGACAATTCCTCGACGAAGATTTTCATCTAGGTACCAACATATTTTTCATGGATATTGTTATTCATGTGGAAAAAATTTTCATAAAGTTGTAGAATGTCGCACGTACCCTAGGAACCAATACAATTCCAAGAGATTCTTCAAATATAAACCTCCTAGGGCTCAACGAAACATCAATGGATTTGAACATTTAAGAAATAATATGGAATGTTACAAATGTCAGAACTTTGGACACATAGACAGAGACTATAGACTTGAAAAACCTCTAGAATATCTTCGAAGCCACAAAATGAACGAACATGGAAGAAGAGGAAGACTGATCATTGTGCTCTTGCTCTCAAGGCTCAAAAAAATAAATATGTGTGGTATGTTGATAGTGGTTGCTCAAAGCATATGACTGGAGATAGAAAGAAATTTGTATCTCTGAACGGGAAGAAGTGTGGAACCATATCCTTTGGAAATGATGGATCTTCAAATGTTATAGGATTAGGTACCGTCACTCTCGGAAGCAAAGATGTTATAGTCAAGAATGTTCTATTGGTCAAAAACATGAATCACAATCTGCTCAGTGTTGGATAAATGTGTGATCAAGGACACACAATTCTATTCAACTCCACAAAATGTGAAATTGGGAAAGGCAAGTATGGTAAAATTGTGGCTACATCAATTCGAGCTCCAAATGACATATATGTTCTGGATGAAGCAAATAAAGCATGTCTACTAGCTAAAGAAGATGAAAGCTGGTTATGGCACAAATGAATGGGTCACATAAACTTTGACAATCTTGTTAGGATAAGCAAAAAGGAAGTAGTACAAGAAATGCCGAAAATATCAAACCCTTCCAACACACTATGTGAGGCATGTCGACATGGAAAGCATAAAAAAGTCCAATTTAAAACAAAAGAACACTTTGCATCACATACATTGGAATTAATACATACTGATCTATGTGGTCCTGTGAGAACAAAAGGCTTAGATGGAGAATTATATTTCATGTTAATAATAGATGACTATACCAGGATGACAACCGTCAGTTTCCTAAAGAAAAAATCTAAAGTATTTGAGTGCTTTAATATCTAAAAGGAGTTGGTTGAAAATGAAACTGATTTGAAAATAAAATGTTTAAGATTAGGTAATGGTGGAGAATTCACTTCCAAATTATTTCAGCAATACTGTGATGAAAATGGAATAAAAAGGAAATTTTCAACAGCACAAACACCTCAGCAAAGTGGAGTTGCTGAAAGAAATAATAGAACCATACAGGAAATGGGTAGAAAAATGTTGAAGGAATCAAAATCCAATGAAAAATTATGGGTTCAAGCAATTGATACAGTAATTTTGATTATCAACTGAAGTCTTCTCAGAAATAATTGCAACAAGAGTCCATATGAATGATGGAAAGGAAAACCAGCTAATGTAAAATATTTCAGAATCTTCGGAAGCAAATTTTATATCAAAAGAGAATATAAAAATTTGGGTAAGTTTGAATCACGTGTTGATGAAGGTATCTTTGTTGGTTACTCACGCAAACGAAAGGCCTATAAATGCTATAATCTAAGATGAAAACTGATAGTGGAGAGCATAAATGTTACATTTGACGAAGATGGTGTTCTAGCTAGTAATGATGAGGATCTAGAATATCTAAAACTTGATATAGACGCTGAAAAAAGACACAGATAAAATTGTAGAACAAGAAGCAACTATCAATGAGGAAGAAGTAAACAATGATCATCAAGATATACCAGAACAACAACTAGAAGCTCCTCCAAGGAGAAAAAAATAGTGGATTCAAAAGAACCATCCATCAAATCAAATCATTGGTGACATAAATGAAGGTCTACATCTTCATTCATCACAACAAGCTCACGTTGCTTTTCTAGCAACTTTTGAGCCTACTAGTTTTGAGGAAGCCAACCAGAATGAACATTGGGTAGCAGCTATGAATGAAGAATTGGATCAAATTGAGAAGAATAACACCTGGGAATTAGTTCCATGACCAAAAGATAAAAATGTCATTGGGACTAAATGGGTGTTTAGGAACAAATTGAATGAAGATGGGCAGGTTACCAGAAACAAAGAAAGATTGGTTTGCAAAGGCTATGCACAAGTGGAAGGAATTGATTTCGACGAAACATTTGCACCAGTTGCCAGAATGGAAGCCATCCGAATGTTTCTCGCCTATGCATGTTCAAGAAAAATCAAAGTCTACCAAATGGATGTTAAGTCAGCATTTCTGAATGGAGAATTAGAATAAGAAGTTTACATCGAACAACCTGAAGGTTTTCTACTATCACAAAAAGAAGACTATGTCTGCAGGTTAAAGAAGGCTCTATATGGTCTCAAGCAGGCTCCCAGAGCATGGTATGCTCGTCTTGATGGATATCTACGTCAAAAAGGGTTCAAGAAAGGTACTATTGATAGCAATCTTTATGTACAAATAGATAAAGATAATTTAACAATCGTTGAGGTATATGTGGATGATATAATATTTGGTAGAAATGATGATCAACTAAGTAAGAAATTTTCTACAAATATGCAAAGTGAGTTCGAGATGTCTTTACTTGGTGAGTTGACATACTTCTTAGGGCTTCAAATATCTCAGCAAGAGAAAGGAATATTTATATGTCAAACCAAGTACATCAAGGAAATGCTCAAGAAATTTAAAATGGAAGATTGCAAACCCATCCTTACTCCAATGGTAACAGGTTGCAAATTGAGCATAGACGACTCATCTAAGGATGTGGATCAAAGGTTGTACAGATCTATGATTGGTAGTCTTCTATATGTAACAACCTCTCGGCCAGATGTTATGCAAGCAGTTGGACAAGTAGCAAGATTCCAAGCAACACCAAAAGAATCACATATTATTGCCGTCAAAAGAATTCTTCGATATCTAAAGGGCACAAAAGAATATGGCTTGTGGTATCCCAAGGGTAACAATATCATTATTCAAGCCTTTACAGATGCAGATTGGGCAGGAAGCATTGATGATCGTAAAAGTACTAGTGGAGCAGCATTCTATCTAGGTGGTTGTCTCATATCATGGTTGAGCAAAAAGAAAACTTCAATCTCATTATCTACAGGGGAAGCAGAATACATTGCAGCAGCATCATGTTGTACTCAAGTCCTTTGGATGAAACAAACTTTGCAAGATCTTCAAGTACAATTCAGTGAGCCTATTCCCATATTCCGTGACAACACTAGTGCCATCAGCATCTCCAAGAATCCTGTCATGCATTCAAAAACAAAACACATTCCAATCAAATATCATTTTGTTAGAGAACAAGTCGCTGAAAAGAATATCAAACTTGAGTATGTTTGTACAAAATAACAAATTGCTGATATCTTCACTAAACCTTTACCTCGTGAAGAATTTGAATATCTTCGTCAAAAGCTTGGGATTCTCCCAAGTTCTCATTAGATTACAGGTCTGTAGAACGGTTGTGTGTCAGGGGGAGTGGAAGTGTGTACAGGTCTGTAGGATGGTTGTGTTTCAAGGGGAGTTACCCTTTTCCATTGATGTCAAAGGGGGAGATAATTTTGTAGGAAGAGGTGTCATGATCGCAGGGGGAGTACTTGTGTTGCCATCAATGCCAAAGGGGGAGATTGTTGATCAGTGGTTGTCATTGATTTCAACCCAAGCAGCACCACGGGCTAACCCAATATTGCATGGGAATTTTGACCTACAAAATTAATATATTCTGGGTCAATAATGCTTTTGATGGTTTCTACTTGTCGAGATGTTTCCGTTTATATATGGCACGACATGTAATTCTTCACGGTTTGAGAGATATTCATGTTTGAAGTTTGTACCCCCAGTTAGTGGGCTAAAACCCTATGGGGTTGGGGCATGGGTCACTGAACATTCATAATTAATATTTTTTAAGCTCCTAAAATACTTCCCACGTTCACTTGTTGAAACCCCTCTCAACTTAAGAATTTATATAAATTGTGATCTTCATTTCCTTAGGAAAGGGATTTCGCTATCTGAAACAGGTCATCGTGGCATTTGCGCTCTAACATTTTTTCTACGACAGTTCAGAAGCTGAAATTTTTATGAGTCAAATATGAAATGTTGAGGAAGTGGATTTAAAAATTTCATATCAGGTTGTGTAATATTTTTGGAGATACGATCTGTGGAAGTCAGGGTGTTTGTAGGCTCCTGAAATTCATCTCAAAGAAGTGACCTTGGTAAATTTGTCATAACTCTCTCTCTGAGTATCAGATTGGAATTTTGTAAAAATTGGTGGATAGTGCATAGTTTTTAATTATCACTCTATCAATTTTAGAGCCAAGTGAAGAAAAAAGTGACACGTGTAATTCCGTACAATTTCACTCTAATGAAACAGTCCATAATTAGGGCATTGTGAGAGATTGGGTATAACTTTCTCTTGAAGAATCGAAATTGGGTCAGACCTATGGCATTGGAAAGAAGACTCATGGGACTAGTATAGGATCTAAAAATGAGATTTTGAGGATCTGAAATAATAGAGATACACCAGATTCAATATCGAGCTCCTAGAAGGCAAGAAAAAGCTAGATCATGTGTTGTCAAGGGTTGCAAAGGACTGGACTTTTTACGGCAGAAAAGCAAAGCAAGGTGTAGCAGAGGGTAGCATGACAAGAGTAGTAACCAAGGTGCATAAAAACAACAAGAATTTCATCATATGAAGTCTTCAAGTGGGCAGCACTCCATACAATCATTGTAAAGGTATTGTTGTACTTAGTCATTGTGAATACATTATTGTACAAATTGTACTAGTATTTATCTACCAAGGGTTGAAGAGGTAGTGTTGGGAGGTCTAGGATCATCATTAGGTGGTTGTGTCAAAGTTGGGGTTATGGTCTAGTGTATATTCTTCTTCTAAATCATTCTATATCATTGTAAATTGGACCATTTTCCTTGGTACTGGAGTCCATTCTTCTTTTATTATTCTATAGGGTAATAGAGTGGTGCTACCTAGGGGTGAGTTGTAGCTCATTGGGTGTTGGGGCATCCGTTCAGTTGACTACTGAAGAATCTCGGGTGTTGGAGCATCCATCTAGTGGGAGCTGGAGAAGAATGCTTTTCTAGATTCTAGGAAGTTGGAGCTTTATTTTCAATTGGATTTGAATGTTAAAGAATTATTATAAAAGCATTAGGTGGTTTTTGTCCCGGAGTGGGTTTCCACCTTAAAAAATGTGTGCATTTGTGTTCTTCTTGTTTTCTGCTATCATTTTACAAAAACTGATAATAATTGAAGATTAACTAATTCTCTAATTGAAAGGAAGGTGGATTCATCCCCCCCCCCCCCCCCCCCCCCACCCCTCTTAGTATTTCCAACAATTAAGTCATTGCGGGAGATTAGGCATAAATTTTCCTCCAATAATCCAAATCAGGTCAGACATGTGGCATTGGAACAAAGATTCATAGGGCTACTAGATATATATCAGTTTCAATATCGAGCTCTTTAAAGGCAAGAAAAAGGTGTGTATATTTTTTTTCAAATTGCATAAGTCTTGTTCGAAAAATCATTTTGAAGTGATTCCAAGGGCATATTGAAGCATATATATCAGTATTGGGTTCTAAAATGGCCCCTAAAAATAATTCGACACCCATTAAGCCCTCAAAAGGATCTACTATGACTCATGAAGAGGAAGAAGTGCAACATGATATATCAAAATTACAAGACCAATTGAACCAAATTTCGCTCTCACAAAGAGCAACAAAAAATGAAATGGAATTTTTGAAGAAATGGGTCAAAGCTAAGATGGATGGTTTGAAGAAAGGAATGGAAGCTAATATTGATGGTTTGAATAAAGGCATGCAAGCTAATATGGTTGGTTTGAAGAATGACATGGAAGCTAATATTGATGGCATAGAAGCTAAGATGGATGACATGGAAGCTAAGATAGATGAAGAAATGAAAGGCAACATGGAAGAAATGAAGAATGATCTAAAGGCAGACATGTAAGGTTTGATAAAGTTGATACAAGAAATGATTCCTAATGGTGAAAAGGTAGTACATGAAATTCATGATGAGAACAAAACAAATGTTAATCGTGATTACATAAACTCTAATGTTGGATTGAAGACCCACCATATTCCAAAGACCGATATGAGGAATTTTGATGGTTATGATCTCATAACATGAATACTACATATGGAGCAATATTTTGATCTCCATAATTTGAAAAACACAAAAAAGGTACGCATTGAAACTTTACATTTAGAAAAAAATACATTTGTATGGTATCGATGACTTCGCTCTTGTAAAAAAAATTCCACTTCTTCAATTTTTATGGAGAAAATGGTAGCACATTATGAGGATACAAAGAGCAACACCTTATTTAGCCAATTGATAAATCTCAAACAAAAGGGTTCAATGGTGAAGTACATTGACGACCTCCAAAAATTGAATATAAGGGTAAATGATATTCGAGAGGAACATGGGATTGATGTCCTCAGAGAAACTTTAAAGGATAACATCCAACATGAGGTTCTCCTTTTGGAACCTAATTAAGTGGAGAAGGATTTCAGGTTGGAAAGAAAAATTGAAAGTAAAATTATGGCAACAAGGAAGCCTACCACTCACATCTATAAATATGGAAGTGTTGCTACTACTAAACTTCCACAACCTACAAGGTTGACACCACAAAAATTTGAATAAAAAAGAGAAAAAGGGATTTTCTACAGTTCTAATAACAAATACGCTAAAGGTCATAAGTGTGCTGAGAAGAAATTATTTTACATAGATTATGAAGAGGAGGAAGAAAATGAACAAGAAACTTAAAAAGAAGTGGAGATACACTAGGAACCAACCCTAGAGAAAGAAGAAATGAGTTCGACCATATCCTGTAATGCATTGGCAGGAATTACCACTCCTCAAACCCTCAATATAGAAGGACATATCAAGAAGAAAAAAACAATAGTGTTGATTGATTGAGGTAGTACCCATAATTCTATTCATTGTAAGGTAGCCAAGTAATTGAATTGCTTCCTATACCCAACAGAAGAGTGTCAAGTGATGGTTGTAAATGGGGGGACTATAAATTGCTCTGGAAAATGCCATAATATAAAGCTAACCATGGGGGAATATGTATTGAATATTCCAATTTTTTCCATGCCAATGGGAGGTGTTAATGTTGTACTAGGAGTACAATGGTTACAATATTTAGGGACGGTAGCTTTTAATTTTCAAGAAGTTTTCTTGATTTTTTTTTTGGAAGGAAATGAATTTGAATTATTGGGTATCGTAGGGAAGCTTGAAAATATAATAAGATATAATGTCATGAGAAAGATTCTAAAAAAATAAAAACGAGGCGTAATTGCACAATTATGCTCACTAGAAGTTCCAACATCAAAATCATCTATTTCTCCAAATCTCCAAAAATTCTTGGACAATCATTCCAAGGTGTTTGAAACTCCTAAAGGACTCCCACCGATTTATGATCATGATCATGCTATTTATTTGATTCCAGGAAGTTTTCCTCCTATTAGCGCAAGGATTCACTCCTTGACTGCATAAGCAGTAAGCCTTACACATCATAGTTCATTTGAAATTTTAAGGGGGTTGTTTGAGTGGTGGGATGGCTTCTCAAAGATTTTAAAATGAATTTTTATGTCATTTAAAAATTTCATGCGTTTGGAAAGTTGTGGAGAGTATAAATTATGTGGTTAAATTGGTAGTATAGGGAGTAGAGTGTACAAATGGAGAAAATAGATAGATGGTGTTACACCATTTGTTTGGTCATCTAACCTATTATTATGAGATGAACCCAAGTACACTATGTAGGACCAATTCTACCCCAAGTAAAATTTCTTTCACCACATAAAATAACTTATTTGGTCATATTTAACCCACAACAAAGAAATTAATTAAATAAATCCTTATTTATTTAATCATTTCCTAAGAACAAGTTATAAAAATCATTATTTAAATAATATTCTTAGTTAAATTTGACTAAATCATCCATAAATAATCAAATAAACCATTATTTATTTAATTATATTCCCATCATTCCCTTAAAATGATAAATAAATCATTTATTTATTTATTATTTATAAATAAAGGAATTGACCCAAGTCAAGAATCCTTTTCCCTCCAACAAATATAATAAAATATTCCTAAAAGGTGCTTCTAGAATTCGATTAATCATATTTTATTCATGCACTAAGTTCTAGACCGCCCTAATATTTTGTTATAAATAGGAGGGTTTTCCCTATTCATTAGTCACCTTCATTGCATTAGATCACTCTGGATCTTCTCTTGGTCACCATTTTCAATTTTTCTTTCTGAACTCCCATTGAGCTCTTTGTTTTCTTTTCCACATCCATAAGAGAGATAAATGCTAGATCTGAAACACTGAGGACTTCCAGGAACCCATCCCACCGAGGAGAACCGGAAAACACCTTTCTTTTTTTCCTCTCAGGTGCCCCATTCTTTAATATAATACGAAATTATTTCATATACATTCTTCTTGTCTTGTTCATTGGATCAATGGAGCTATGTTATTTTCTATCTTCTAAATATCTTTTGTGCTTAGATCTAAATTTGTGCAGCAATCTTAAAGGTATTTTGTAGCCATAATCGATTTTAGGGCTATTTGTTATGCGTAGCTAAACTGATCTTTTACGACAAAAGATTCATACTAACAATTGGTGACTCCACACGGGTTTTCTTTTGCGACCATTGTCGTTTTATCTATTCCTGCATATCCAGCTATTTCAGACCCTAGGGTTTCTCTTCCATTTTTTGTTTTTCCTATTTTTATGGTGATTTCCACCGCTAAAACCATTTAAATAGTCAAATTTTTAACTTCCATGTGTTTCTAGCCTTACTGCGTAGGTGACAGACATCAGCTGCATTTGAGACGACCAAATTTTTCTGAAATCTTCCGCCGAGACAACCGGACCTGCAAGTCGCACTTATTGGCCCAAAAAGTGCGACCTGAGCCTCAGGACGCACTTTTCTGCCCCAAACTTGCGACCTGGACTGAAAACAGGTCAGAACCTGCGACCTGCACTTTTTCTGCAAATTTTTCAACACTTTTTTATGGGTTTGTCTGCAGCTTCTGTCAGGGTTTTCCAGCCTCTGTCTCTACCCGTTTGGACCTATTTCTGATCTTCTTCACTCACCTAAGAGGGAATCTTGCCCCTTAGGGCTCTAGTACCCTCCACATTTTTTGGACGAGTCATTACTGTTTCAGACGTCTGAATTTCCATAGTTTCAGCCCTCTTTTTCTCAAATCTGATACCTCCTTTCCAGATCCCTTTAGATCAGCTCTTATCCCTCTCAAAACCACCTCATTTTGTTTTGTTTGGTTTCGTTTATAAGGCCACTACCTTGTCTCTCTAATATTTAAGCTGATCGCCTCCTTTTTAGCAGCCACCTTGCCTCTGCCTCTTTGTTGTTCTCTGCACCACTTTTCAGCAGATTCACCCTTTGGAACCCAGTCACTCCGGACTTTAGATCTATTGGCATCTTGTAGCGTGCGTTGCCTGGTTTTTTCCCTCTTGTAGACTATTTTTGAGAGACCCGCCTTTTTGGGTTAGATTGTTGCATTATTAGTTTTTAATTTTCTATTTTTTCAGTCTTATTTACTGCAGATTTCTTTTCCACTACGCAGCACACTTTTTCTTTTACTCTCAAAACTTCTGGGTTTAAACAATTAAAATTAACGCACGCCACACATTGACCCTAACCGAAGAAGCGCATGGTTCACACTTCCTAGAAAATACTTTAAAATCAATTGTCACTGCACCCTTTCTGCCCTTGACCTCACTTGATTTTGTCCCTTTCTACCCTTGTCTGTTTTCTTCTTCCCGTCATCATTACACCCCCAAGGCACCTTTCCCAGAGATTTCTTGGCCTTCACCCTCAGTTTCCGCTTGGTCGACTTCCTCCTTCCCATCGTCATAGAGTAAGTCCTCCCCTGAGTCCGCACTCCGATTCTTCCCTGATTGTTGGGGTTATCCCCCTGTCACTTTCACCATGTCTACTTCAGGGCCTACTACCAGCAGCAACCCCAGTACTACTGTTGGGTCCGTTTCTAGTGGAACCACTGTAGGACCTACCTCAACTACCCCATTGCTCCCTTATATGGCTGGCCTTAGTCTTCTCGACTTCAATCAATTGATTAATGATCCTATTCGCCACGATGTGAGTTGGCCTGCTATGCCAACCAAGATCCCCTCCAACATTCCCAAGTTCGAAGGCCTTGCTAGTGAGGATCCCTCCAACCATATCCAATCCTTCCATATGTGGTGTTCCTCCAATTTCATTACCAACAACTCCATACATCTTATATTGTTCCAACGCACGCTTACAGGCAACGCTTCTAAATGGTATGTTGAACAGGCCACCTCCTCCCATACCACTTTTGCGACCATTGCCCAAGCCTTTTTATCCTACTTCCAGCTCCCCCTTCGATACGACACTGGTACCGAGCTTTTAACCTCTTTCCATCTATCCTCTTCGACCCGCCTGTCTTCTCATGTCAAGGAATGGCGGCGAAGATGAAGCTTGTGCCGCGCTCCGCCCTTTGAAGATCGGGTTTACATGGATTGGTTCCTTCGCTCCCTCTTACCTCCCATTGGCAAAGATTTCGCATCCCATTTTCCCCAAACCGAAGAAGCCACCCTCCAAATAGCCTTGAGGTATGACCTTATCTACACCCAATCTGGTTATGTTTATACCATCCTCCTTGACCTTCCCAAACCCGGTGGCCCTAATGCATCGGGGGCATCTCATTCTGCGGACGGTATCGTTGGAGCTCTGTCGCATACCTATGCCCAACCTCCTTCGGGCCATGGTTTTCCCCCAGGGGCCAGCCCCTCCAGTGATTTTTCCCCTCCAAGTAGCATGTATTCAGGCTACGGCATGCCTCCTCCTTTCGCCCATCCTCCTGCTTACCTTACTACTGCCCACCCTACCACTTATCCATATCTGCCACCTGCTGTCCCAGCTCCTCCAGCATTCTGACCTCTCACTCCTTTGCCTTTTCCACCATAGCAACCACACTTACTACCCCCTCCAGGACACCTATTTTCACAGCAGGGGGCACCTAATTTTCCTCACGAGGCAACCAATCCGCTTCTAGTAATCATGGACCCAATCCTTCCAATATTGACTCTACCACTGCCAACCCGCCACAGGGCCCTCAGCCCAAGCCAGACAGACCACTTCGCACCAATAAGCCCTGTTCGTGTTGCGGTGTCTATGGTCACTACACTCACGATTGTCCTTTATTACCACAAATGCGGTAGCTGTGGGATTCTCAGGCCACTGTACGGGGACAACACTCCTCCCCTACTGCCCCTCCCACCCCCGTTACTTCTCAACCTACTGTGTTTAACGATCCTTTCCCGCAACAACGATTCGTTGCCACTCAACCACCTCACGCCTCGGTAACCCCTCAAAATTCCCCTTATAGTTCCTCTGATTACCAGATTCTCATGATGGCCTCTGACCCTCCTCTCACCGTCGACCTGAACCTTCATACTCGGTCCCGTCAGTATTCCACACCTCTTGTTCTACATGTCTCTGAGTCTCCATCATCAGGTCCTACAGAGCCTCTATCGACACCCAATGGTCCCTTTCAACTCCCTCTTCCCAAAGCTGAGGTTCACCCCAAGCCTCCTAAGGGACCATTACGCTGAAATGCTGCCTCTAGTCGGGCTGCCCATTCATACAGCCTAGTAGATGATCTGGCCCAATCTCCTGCTGCCATTTCAACACTAGAACTCCTCCAGTCGTGTCCTTCTCAAAAAAGGGCTCTCCTATCTGCCGTGGGCACTATAGATCCTGCTGATGATCAATTGATTGTTTTCAACGCCAGTCAGTCAGACCATCCCCCTGTTCCTCCTTTAGTTGCTTTCCAAATCTCAGTCAAAATCCGAAATGCCAATGTTGCTCGGTGTATTACTGATGAGGGGGCATCTACCTACGTAATGTCTGCTTTGGTTTGGAAACAACTTGGATCTCCTGAACTGGCCCCTTCCATGATCACCCTTCGTGCGTGGGATGGCCATGCCTCCCAGCCCATTGGCCTCTTCCGTAACTGTCCTATCACCCTTGCCGGTAAGACTTTCTGTGTCGACGTTGAAGTTATCGATGCCCCTCTTGACTACAACATTCTTTTGGGGTGTAGTTACACCTATGTCATGTCTGCCATCCCATCCGCAGTCCACCACAAGATGTTTTTCCCTCATAATGGCAAGATTGTCACCATTGACCAGTTGACTTACCATGAACCAAAATCTCAGATCTCCCCTGAGTCCACCATCTCTACTGTCACCAATAAACCAACTGTTGATTCTTTGACCAGTGTTTCCCCTGGCATTTACGAAGACTCCTATTTGCTTGGAACCTTTCTTGGTCCTCCCCCTCCTCCCCTATCTGATCCTAACATGGAAAACGTCTACATGATGCAACCCTCTTGGGCTGACCTTACAGAGCCCACTTTGGCTAGTCAGCAACCTCAACCCCACCCAACTCCTAACCCTTCACCCTCGTTCACCACCCTTATTCCTTCTGAATCTTCTTCTTCTACGCACATTCCTCTTGGATCGATCCCTCCCAGCATCAACCCCCTTGGCACCATTCCTCCTGGCCATTTCCATGTTGGTCAGATCCATTTCCTTGCTCCACCTCCCGGAGCTCCTTCAGTCCCTACCTTGGCCACCCTATCCCTCCCCAACTTGACCTTGGGTATACCCGTTTGGTATCTTGACCCTCCCGCCACTGCTCCGCCCAGTCAACCTAAGCCATATATCACTTTGACCCCGGTTCAACCAACCCTCACAACTTCTCTTGCTACGAGGGTACCTTAGTCACCTCAACAAGCACTGCCTCCTATCGCAACCACTTCAAGTAAACATGGAAAAGCTCATAGGGGGGCATCAAAATACCAACCTATCCCACCCAACCTTGCCCCTTCTCGGCCTCCCAAGCATCCCATCCAGTGTGCTCTCTGTGATGTTGTTGGTCATGCCACTCATACCTGTCCTGAACTTCCATCTCTCAAGACCATGGTTAATGAAATTTTTCCAGACTCAGCCATCCCAGAAGTCCATGTCACTATACCAGATTCCACCTCGAAACTTAAGAACTTGTGCACCAATCACCCTTGTTCTTTGTGCAATTTCTATGGACACTATACCCATATTTTCCCCCGCCTTGATGAATATCGTGCTTCTTCAGCCGCATACCGCCAACTCAAAGCTGCACTCACCCATAGTCCTTATTCCTTAATGTGAGAACACATGTTTACCCCGATCACCATTTCTCCTCATGATACTGAAATGACCGAAACTTCAACCACCATTTCCTACCTTTCCTCATCACCGCGGTTCTCGGCTACCACTCGCTTAGTACCTTCCCCCGATGCTTCGCTTGCTCATTCCCATGCTCACTCTGTCACCTCACATGACATCATACCTATGAGCCCTTCCAATCCTCACCAAGAGTCTCATCCCTCTACCTCGTCAGGTCAACCTCTTCCATCCTCTCTCCCTATCTTTCAGTCCGATGAAGCCATCATGGAAGCCTTGTCCAACCCTAATTTTCCATGGGATGATATACACCATCGTACATATTTCCTCCCTCATCTACCCCATGACCAATATGCCCTCTAATCCAACGAATGCATTCCCAATAAAGTTGATTGGTTCAAAAACCCCATCCCTCCCCCTGAGGCTGATATGTCGGAACCTGTTTCCCCCCTCCTATACCTCTCATCATCCTCGACGTACCTTCCCTCTGAATCCACTCTATTTGTTTCGCTTGATTCCCCTTCAGCAACATTCTTGGACCCTACATGCTTTGACCATCTTTTTACTTTTTCCTCTTTCATCCCCCGTGATGATCCGTATGTGCGCCTTTCTTCCCATGTTGATGATCTAGGTAGCTTTACGACCTCATGTGGTTTCCCTGATCTTTCCCCTCCCACCCATCACCACGATGATCCCATCCATATCTATGATATTCTCCGCAGCCTGCGCTCCAGCCCCCATACATCATCCTCTAGTCGGTCTACAAGTCAGAGCCACCCTATCCAGACTACTAGCTCCCGTAGTTGTCATTTTCTGTTTACCCTTCCCTCACGCTGCCATTGTTGTTATTACTGCTCCCATACTTGTCTTGTGACACTATTGTGCAGGACCTTTTGTCCACGCATTATATTAGCTATGCCGATGGGGCCAGTGACTACGACCGGAATCTAGCCTCGCGAGCTTGGGCCATTTTTACCCCTTGTGACAATGCGGCTGTGACCCCCTCTTCTCGTGATCATGAGTCAGGTAGCTTTGCCGCGTCAGGTGGTCTTTCTTCCACCAGTCACCCCATCTCCTATCATGATGATGACATTATGGAAGGAATCACCACCCCTGACTTTATCTATTCCCCCTTACATCGAACCCATGCGTTCACACCACATACACCTTGTGGCCATTACATTGAAACCCAATGTTTGAGTAAGGGGGCACCCATATTTGAGAGACCACGAGAAGCACTTCTCTACCACTCTCCTAGTATATCTGGTCGTGCCGACTTTAGTACCATTGTTCTTCCATATTTCAAAGAACCTCTAAAGTCCCATATCACTTTTGACCACTCTCGGGATGATACCCCTTATCATTCCTTCATCTTACATCAGCAACCCAGTCTTTTCGACCCTGTTGTTGACCAACCTGTAGGTTTTCCAAGAGAGCATCAATTCATTATCTCCAAATCCTCTATTTGGGATCGCAGCACTAGGTATGCCAACACAGAAACTTAAATTCCATTTGATTCATACATGCAGTACTTAAAGAGGTTGGTAATCCTCCATTTCCTATCTCAAACAACACAACCATACCAAAAACAAATGGCGCACCATCTCCTTCAATTGTGTTTAAATTATCCTTTTTTCTATATCCATTTTGGCAGGACCACAACATGCTTACAGGCACCTATGCACAGTCGCCTTTGTTTAGAGCATTCGAGTTGAGTCATCATAGCATTCATGGAGTCTATCTCGAGTCCCTTTGTACCCCACTATAGTCCTCCACCCTTTCTTACTTGATCTCTCTCTCATGTCGCACATTATGGCCTTCAGTACCCTTTTCCCCTATCCCTCATGATATTGTGTCAATCGTTTCCAAGCCATTCATGCCCTTTATGCTCTAACAAGGGACGTCGTCCAACCACTCCTCCTTATCCCTCATTTCATTATCATCATCAGTATCTGTCTGTTCGTCACTCTACTATTTTCTCTGATGCCTTCGTTGAGATTCCCTTGTTGCCTCACCTATGGTGGACCTACTTCTATCGACATCAGCTCATTTATTCTAGAAGCCAGGTCTAGGGGGCAGTGTACCTTGGTTCGAGCTCTTCTCAGCATGATCGCGAGATATAAACTTGATGGCCCAGTGATGTAGTAGTCGTTGTTGGTGATTCCCAGGCGTGTGTGAGATGTCTCAACCCTCATGAGGGGGTGGCCCTGCAGGTAGGGCCCCACATGCCTGGATGACTTCATTTCAGCCCTTGATGCAGCTCCTCTCATATGATGATATCAGCCTTAGCCGCTTGCAGCGCCTCTTCGATTTGCACGTATCAGTCAGATTTCGCGAGCACTTCCCCGCGTGTACGGGGCATTTGGGCATCTCATGTACTACCATATTATCGTATAAGTCCTGACGATTATTCTAGGCATCGCATGTATGTGGGATTCATCATGTTATTTATCTGGCTCATGTTTAGGCTGACACATGCTTCCTTATTGCATTCCGTGGTTTTCTGGGTGCCTTATTCTTTGTACTTTGTCTCAGTGGGCATAGGTATGCCTCCCCCGCTGCCTTTAGCACAGGTACCACTTCGTACACTCGAGACTTGTTGCACCTGTAAGTCTCATCTTCTCAGGGTCTAGTCCTGTAGCACATCAGACAACATTACACTTCTCTCTCTCACTTCCCTTTTGATATCTAGTGATTGAGTTCTTACAACGTACTTCAGTCATACGATTTTCTCCTAACACTCGTACGTTGGGGGGCAATCTGTTACACCATTTTTTTGGTCATCTAACCTATTATTATTAGATGAACCCAAGTACACCATGTAGGACCAATTTTACCCTAAGTAAAATTTCTTTCACCATATAAAATAACTTATTTGGTCATATTTAACCCAAAACAAGGAAATTAATTAAATAAATCCTTATTTATTTAATTATTTCCTAAGAACAAGTTATTTAAATCATTATTTAAATAATATTATTAGTTAAATTTGACTAAATCATCCATAAATAATTAAATAAACCATTATTTATTTAATTTATTCCCATCATTCCCCTAAAATGATAAATAAATCATTTATTTATTTATTATTTATAAATAAAGGAATTGACCCAAGTCAAGAATCCTTTTCCCTCCAACAAATATAATAAAATATTCCTAAAAGGTGCTTCTAGAATTCGATTAATAATATTTTATTCATGCACTAAGTTCTATATCGCCCTAATATTTTGTTATAAATAGGAGGGTTTTCCCTATTCATTAGTCACCTTCATTGCATTAGATCACTCTGGATCTTCGGTCACCATTTTCCATTTTTCTTTGTGAACTCCCATTGAGTTCTATGTTTGCTTTTCAACATCCATAAGAGAGAGAAATGCTAGATATGAAACACTAAGGACTTCCAGGAACCCATCCCACTGAGGAGAACCAAAAAACATCTTTCTTGTTTTCCTCTCAGGTGCCCCATTCTTTAATATAATATGAAATTCTTTCATATACATTCTTCTTGTCTTGTTCATTGGATCTATGGAGCTATGTTATTTTTTATCTTCTTAATATCTTTTGTGCTTAGATCTAAATTTGTGCAACAATATTAAAGGTATTTTACAGCCATAATCGATTTTAGGGCTATTTGTTATGCATAGCTAAAGTGATGTTTTACGACGAAAGATTCATACTAACAATTGGCGACTCCACACGGGTTTTCTTTTTTGACCACTGTCGTTTTATCTATTCCTGCATATCTAGTTGTTTCAGACCCTAGGGTTTCTCTTGCATTTTTTTTTCATATTTTTATGGTGATTTTCACCCCTAAAACCATTTAAACAGTCAAATTTTTAACTTCCGTGTGTTTCTAGCCTTATTGCGTAGGTGACAGACATCAGCCGCAACTGAGACGACCAAATTTTTCTGAAATCTGCCACCGAGACAGCCGGATTTGTAGGTCGCACTTATTGGCCCAAAAAGTGCGACCTGAGCGTCAGGACGCACTTTTCTGCCCCAAACTTGCTACCTGGACTGAAAACGGGTCAAAACCTGCGACTTGCACCTTTTCTGCAAATTTTTCAGCACTTTTTTCTGGGTTTGTCTACAGCTTCTGTCAGGGTTTTCCAGCCTCTGTCTCTGCCCGTTTGGACCTGTTTCTGATCTGCTTCACTCACCTAAGTGGGAATCTTTCCCCTTAGGGCTCTAGTACCCTCCACATGTTGTGGATGAGTCGTTACTATTTCAGACGTCTCAATTTCCAGAGTTTCAACCCTCTTTTTCTCAGATCTGATACCTCCTTTTCAGATCCCTTTAGATCAGCTCTTCTCCCTCTCAAAACCACCTCATTTCATTTTGTTTGGTTTAATTTATAATGCCACTGCCTTGTCTCTCCGATATTCAAGCTGATCTCCTCCTTTTTAGCAGCCACCTTGCCTCTGCCTCTTTGTTGTTCTCTGCACCACTTTTCAGCAGATTCACCCTTTGGATCCCAGTCCCTCCGGACATTAGATCTATTGGCATCTTTTAGCGTGCTTTGCTTGGTTTTTTCCCTCTTGTAGACTATTTTTAAGAGACCCGCCTTTTTGGGTTATATTGTTGCATTATTAGTTGTTAATTTTCTGTTTTTTCAGTCTTATTTACTGCAGATTTCTTTTCCACTACGCAGCACACTTTTTCTTTTACTCTCAAAATGTCTGGGTTTAAACAATTAAAATTAACGCATGCCACACATTGAACCTAAGTGAAGAAGCACTTGGTTCACACCGCTTGGAAATGACTTTAAAATCAATTGTCACTGCACCCTTTCTGCCCTTGACCTCACTTGATTTTGTCCCTTTCTGACCTTGTCGGTTTTCTTCTTCCCGTCATAATTCTGCCCCTAAGGCACCTTTCCTGGAGACTTCTTGGCCTTCAACCTTAGTTTCCACTTCGTCGACTTCCTCCTTCCCATCGTCATAGAGTAAGTCCTCCCCCGAGTCTGCACTCCGACTCTTCCCCTGATTGTTTGGGTTCTCCCCCTAGTTCTGGTTCTCCCCCTGTTACTTTCACCATGTCTACTTCAGGGCCTACTACCAGCAGCAACCCCAGTACTACTGCTAGGTCTGTTTCCAGTGGAACCACTACGCGACCTACCTCGAATACCCCATTTCTCCCTTATATGGCCGGCCTCAGTGTTCCCGACTTCAATCAGTTGATTAATGATCCTATTCACCACGATGTGAGTTGGCCTGCTATGCCAACCAAGCTCCCTTCCGACATTCCCAAGTTCGAAGGCCTTGCTAGTGAGGATCCCTCCAACCATATCCGATCCTTCCATATGTGGTGTTCCTCCAATTCCATTACCGACGACTCCATATGTCTTAGATTGTTCCAACGCATGCTTACATGCGACGCTTCTAAATGGTATGTTGAACAGGCCACCTCCTCCCATACCACTTTTGCGACCATTGCCCAAGCATTTTCATCCTACTTCCAATTCCCCCTCCGATACAACACTGGTACCGAGCTTTTAACCTCTTTCCTCAATCCTCTTCGACCCGCCTATCTGCTCATGTACAGGAATGGCAGCGAAGACGAAGCTTGTGCCGCGCTCCGCCCTTTGAAGATCGGGTTTACATGGACTGGTTCCTTCGCTCCCTCTTACCTCCCATTGGAAAAGATGTCGCATCCCATTTTCCCCAAACCGAAAAAGCCGCCCACCAAATAGCCTTGAAGTATGACCTTATCTACGCCCAATCTGGTTATGTTTATACCATCCTCCCTGACCTTCCCAAACCCGGTGGCCCTAATGCATCGGGGGCATCTCATTCTGCCGACGGTATCGTTGGAGCTCTGTCACATACCTCTGCCCAACCTCCTTTGGGCCATGGTTTTCCCCCAGGGGCCAGCCCCTTCGGTGTTTTTTCCCCTCCAGGTAGCATGTATTCAGGCTACGGCATGCCTCCTCCTTTTACCCATCCTCCTGATTACCTTACTGCTGCCCACCCTACCACTTATCCATATCTGCCACCTGGTGTACCAGCTCCTCCAGCATTTGGACCTCCCACTCCTTTGCCTTTCCACCCCAGCAACCGCACTTACTACCCCCTCCAGGACATGTATTTTCACACCAGGGGGAACCTAATTTTCCTCCTTCTCAAAGAAGGAGACGAGGCAACCAATCCGCTTCTAGTAATCGTGGACCCAATCCTTCCAATATTGACTCTACCACTGCCAACCCACCACAGGGCCCTCAGCCCAAGCTAGACAGACCACTTCACACCAATAAGCCCTGTTCGTGTTGCGGTGTCTATGGTCACTACACTCACGATTGTCCTTTATTACCACAAATGCGGTAGCTGTGGGATTCTCAGGCCACTGTACGGGGACAACACTCCTCCCCTACTGCCCCTCCCACCCTTGTTACTTCTCAACCTGTTGTGTTTACCGATCCTTTCCTGCAACAAGAATTTGTGGCCACTCAACCACCTCACGCCTCGATAACCCCTCAACCTTCCCCTTCTGGTTCCTCTGATTACCAGATTCTCATGATGGCCTCTGACCCTCCTCTCACTATCGACATGAACCTTCAAACTCGGTCCCGTCAATATTCCACACCTCCTATTCCGTCTATCTCTGAGTCTCCATCATCAGGTCCTATAGAGCCTCTATCGACACCCAATGGTCCCTTGCAACTCCCTCTGCCCAAAGCCGAGGTTCACCCCAAGCCTCCTAAGGGACCATTATGCCGAAATGCTGCCTCCGGTCGGGCGTCCCATTCATACAGCCTAGTAGATGATCTGGCCCAATCTCCTGCTGCCATTTCAACACTCGAACTCCTCCAGTTTTGTCCTTCTCAAAAAAGGGCTCTCCTATCTGCCGTGGGTGTTATAGATCCTGCTGATGACCAATTGATTGTTTTCGACGCCCGTCAGTCAGACCATCCCCCTCTTCCACCTTTAGTTTCTTTCGAAATCCCAGTCAAAATCCAAAATGCCAATGTTGCTCGGTGTATTATTGATTAGGGGGCATCTACCTGCGTAATGTCTTCCTCGGTTTGGAAACAACTTGGATCTCCCAAACTGCCCCCTTCCACGATCACCCTTCATGCGTGCGATGGCCATGCCTCCCAGCCCATTGGCCTCTTCCGTAACTATCCTATCACCCTTGCCGGTAACACTGTCTATGTCGACGTTGAAGTTATCGACACCCCTCTTGACTACAACATTCTTTTGGGGTGTAGTTACACCTATGCCATGTCTGTCGTCCCATCCACAGTCCACCGCAAGATGTTTTTCCCTCATAATGGAAAGATTGTCACCATTGACCAGTTGACTTACCATGAACCAAAATCTCAGATCTCCCCTGAGTCCACCATCTCTACTGTCACCAATATACCAACTATTGATTCTTTGACCAATGTTTCCCCTGGCATTTACAAAGACTCCTCTTTTCTTGGAACCTTTCCTGGTCCTCCCCCTCCTCCTGTATCTGATCCTAACATGGCGAACGTCTGCATGATGCAATCCTCTTGGGCGGACCTTACAGAGCCCACTTTGGCTAGTCAGCAACCTCAACCCCACCCAACTCCTAACCCTTCACCCTCGTTCGCCACCCTTCTTCCTTCTGAATCTTCTTCTTCTACGCACATTCCTCCTGGATCGATCCCTCCCAGCATCCACCCCCTTGGCACCATTCCAACTGGCCATTTCCATGCTGGTCAGATCCCTTTCCTTGCTCCACCTCCCAAAGCTCCTTCGGTCCCTACCTTGGCCACCCTAATCCTCTCCAACTTGACCTTGGGTATACCCGTCTGGTATCTTGACCCTCCCACCACTACTCTGCCTAGTCAGCCTAAACCATATATCACTTTGACCCCGGTTCAACCAACCCTCACAACTTCTCTTGCTACGAGGGTACCTCAGTCACCTCAACGAGCACCGCCTCCTGTCGCAACCACTTCGAGTAAACATGGAAAAGCTCGCAGGGGGGCATCAAAAGACCAACCTATCCCACCCAACCCTGCCCCTTCTCGGCCTCCCAAGCATCCCATCCAGTGTGCTCTCTATGATGTTGTTGGTCACACCACGCATACCTGTCCTGAACTTCCATCTCTCAAGACCATGGTTAATGAAACGTTTCCAGACTCAGCCATCCCAGAAGTCCATGTCACTATACCATATTCTACCCCGAAACTTAAGAACTTGTGCACCAATAACCCTTGTTCTTTGTGCAATTTCTATGGACACTATACCCATATTTTCCCCCACCTTGATGAATATCGTGCTTCTTCAGCTGGATACCGCCAATTCAAAGCCGCACTCACCCGTAATCCTTCTTCCCTAATGCCAGACCACCTGTTTACCTTGATTACCATTTCTCCTCCTGATACTGAAATGACCGAAACTTCAGCTATCATTTCCTACCTTTCCTCATCACCGCGGTTCTCGGCTACCACTCCCTTAGTACCTTCCCCCGACACTTAGTTTGCTCATTCCCCTACTCACTCTGTCACCTCACATGACATCGTACCTATGAGCCCTTCCAATCCTCACCAAGAGTCTCATCCCTCTACCTCATCAGGTCAACCTCTTCCATCCTCTCTTCCCGTCTTTCAGTCCGATGAAGCAATCATGGAAGCCCTTCCCAACCCTGATTTTCCATGGGATGATATACACCATCGTACATATTTCTTCCCTCATCTACCCCGTGACCAATATGCCCTCGAATCTAATGATTGCTTTCCCAATAAAGTTGATTGGTTCAAAGACCCCATCCCTCCCCCTGAGGCTGATATGTCGAAACCTATTGCCCCCCTCCTATACCTCTCATCATCCTCGGCGTACCTTCCCTCTGAATCCACTCCATTTGTTTCGCTTGATTCCCCTTCATCCACATTCTTGGACCCTACATGCTTTGACCATATTTTTACTTGTTCCTCTGTAATCCCCCGTGACGATCCGTATGTGCGCCTTTCTTCCCATGTTGATGATCTAGGTAGCTTTGCGACCTCATTTGGTTTCCCTGATCTTTCCCCTCCCACCCATCACCACGATGATCCCATCCATATCTATGATATTCTCTACAGCCTACGCTCCAGCCCCCATACATCATCCTCTAGTCGGTCTACAAGTCAGAGCCACCCTATCCAGACTACTAGCTCCCGTATTTGTCATTTTCTATTTACCCTTCCCTCACGCTGCCTTTGTTGTTATTACTCCTCCCATATCTTGTCTTGTGACACTATTGTGCAGGACCTTCTATCCACGCATTATATTAGCTATGCTGATGGGGCTAGTGACTATGACCAGAATCTAGCCTCGCAAGCTTGGGCCATTTTTACCCCTTGTGACAATGCGGCTACGACCCCCTCTTCTCGTGATCATGAGTCAGGTAGCTTCACCGCGTCAGGCGGTATTTCTTCCACCAGTCACCCCATCTCCTATCATGATGATGACATTATGGAAGAAATCACCACCCTTGAATTTATCTATTCCCCCTTACATCGAACCCCTGCGTTCACACCACATACAACTTGTGGCCATTACATTGAAACCCAATGTTTGAGTAAGGGGGCACCCATATTTGAGAGACCAAGAGAAGCACTTCTCTACCACTCTCCTAGTATATCTGGTCGTGCCAACTTCAGTACCATTGTTCTTCCATATTTCGAAGAACCTCTAAAGTCCCATATCACTTTCGATCACTCTCGGGATGATACCCCTTATCGTTCCTTCATCTTACATCAGCAACCCAGTATTTTCGACCCTGTTGTTGACCAACCTATAGGTTTTCCAAGAGAGCATCAATTCATTATCTCCAAATCCTCTATTTGGGATTGCGGCACCAGGTATTCCAACCCAGCAACTTAAATTCCATTTGATTCATACATGCAGTACTTAAAGAGATTGGTAATCCTCCATTTCCTGTCTCAAACTGCACAACCATACCAAAAACAAATGGCGCACCATCTCCTTAAAATGTGTTTAAATTCTCCTTTTTTCTACATCCATTTTGGCAGGACCACAACATGCTTACATGCACCTATGCCCCTCAACCATAAAAATCCCAGAGCTCAGCCAAAAAACAGCACTGACACCACCTTTCTTTGCCAGGTCGCACTTTTTAGGTCACATCCTGAGACAGGTCGCAGTTTTCTGCCCAGTACCTGCTACCCAGGCCATAGAACAGACCCTAAAAAGTGTGACATGGCCTGTTCATGAGCTCTGGGTAACTTTTAGTATTTAGTACCTTGATCTTTCACCCAGACACATTTTTTTCCATGATGAGTCTATTCACCTCTCCTACAAATTGAATTTCTTCACTTACAATACTTGTACTTGAGGCACCACGTTGCCTCCTTACTCATATTTGTTCGTGATTAATTTTCATCATGAGATACCCTATTGTACTCATGCTTTTATGGTCCCCCATTGGACCTTTCCTCTGAGGCAGCACCATCAAGTCGCATTTGTTTAGAGCATTCGAGTTGAGTCATCATCGCATTCATGGAGTCTATCCTGAGTCCCTTTTTACCCCACTATAGTCCTCCATCCTTTCTTACTTGATCTCTCTCTCGTGTCACACATTATGGCCTTCAGTACCCTTGTCCCCTATCCCTCATGATATTGTGTCAAACGTTGCCAAGCCATTCATGCCCTTTATGCTCTAACAAGGGACGTCGTCCAACCACTCCTCCTTATCCCTCATTTCATTATCATCATTAGTATCTGTCTGTTCGTCATTCTACTATTTTCTCCCATGCCTTCATTGAGATTCCCTTGTTGCCTCACCTATGGCGGACCTACTTCTGTCAACATCAGCTCATTTATTCTAGAAGCCAGGTCTAGGGGGCAGTGTACCTTTGTTCGAGCTCCTCTCGACATGATCGCGAGATATAAACTTGATGGTCGAGTGATGCAGTATCCGTTGTTGGTGATTCCCAAGCGTGTGTGAGATGTCTCAACCCTCATGAGGGGGTGACCCTGCAGGTAGCCCCCCACATTCCCGGATGACTTCATTTCAGCCCTTGATGCAGCTCCTCTCATATGATTATATCGGCCTCGGATGCTTGCAGTGCCTCTTCGATTTTCACATATCAGTCAGATTTCGCGAGCACTTCCCCGTGTGTAGGGGGCATTTGGGCATCTCATGTACTACCATATTAATGTATAAGTCCTGACGATTATTCTAGGCATCGCATGTATGTGGGATTCATCATGTTATTTATCTGGCTCATGTTTAGGCCGAGACATGCTTCCTTATTTCATTCTGTGGTTTTCTAGGTGCCTTATTCTTTGTACTTTGTCTTGGTGGGCATAGGTATGCCTCCACTGCCGCCTTTAGCACAGGTACCACTTCATACACTCGAGACTTGTTGCACCTATAAGTCTCATCTTCTCAAGGTCTAGTCCTTTAGCACATCAGACAACATTACACTTCTCTCTCTCACTTCCCTTTTGATATCTAGTGATTGAGTTCTTACAACGTACTTCGGTCATACGATTTGCTCCTAACACTCGTATGTTGGGGGACAATCTGTTACACCATTTTTTTGGTCATCTAACCTATTATTATTAGATGAACCCAAGTACACCATGTAGGACCAATTTTACCCGAAGTAAAATTGCTTTCACCACATAAAATAACTTATTTGGTCATATTTAACCCACAAAAAAGAAATTAATTAAATAAATCCTTATTTATTTAATTATTTCCTAAGAACAAGTTATTTAAATCATGATTTAAATAATATTCTTAGTTAAATTTGACTAAATCATCCATAAATAATTAAATAAACCATTATTTATTTAATTATATTCCCATCATTCCCCTAAAATGATAAATAAATCATTTATTTATTTATTATTTATAAATAAAGGAATTGACCCAAGTCAAGAATCCTTTTCCCTCCAACAAATATAACAAAATATTCCTAAAAGGTGCTTCTAGAATTCGATTAATAATATTTTATTCATGCACCGAGTTCTAGACCGCCCCAATATTTTGTTATAAATAGGAGGGTTTTCCCTATTCATTAGTCACCTTCATTGCATTAGATCACTCTGGATCTTCTCTTGGTCACCATTTTCCATTTTGCTTTGTGAACTCCCATTGAGTTCTACTTTTGCTTTTCCACATCCATAAGAGAGAGAAATACTAGATCTGAAACACTGAGGACTTCCAAGAACCCATCCCACCGAGGAGAACCGGAAAACACCTTTCTTGTTTTCCTCTCAGGTGCCCCATTCTTTAATATAATACAAAATTCTTTCATATACATTCTTCTTGTCTTGTTCATTGGATCTATGGAGCTATGTTATTTTTTATCTGCTTAATATCTTTTGTGCTTAGATCTAAATTTGTGCAACAATCTTAAAGGTATTTTGCAGCCATAATCGATGTTATGGCTATTTTTTATGCATAGCTAAAGTGATATTTTACGACGAAAGATTCATACTAACAGATGGTACATATTCCAGGAAATGTTCCTATCTTAAATCATTCACACAACTATGATGATGGCACTTTACACAAAATATGTTTATGAAAAGTAAACAACATTCATAAAATAGATTGCATATATAATATATTCCACAAATCCTTTATGAAATATTCACTGACATGTTCTATAGCACACATATAATTTGCAAAAAACTGAAAGAAAATAATTTATTGTTAAATCCTTTAACAATTTCTCACTCACACCTTGCTAGTTGTTGCAATTCATATTTAGAAGAAATTAACAAAGAGAAGAGACACAGCACACATTAGATTTTCCTTGAGTCCCAAAATCCTCCAGTAGGAAGTAAAGAATGCCTTTTATTATATTCAGTCTTCAGGTAGACTAACATCCAACCTCAAAATAGTATTTTCAAGTGGTATATAGAGAAAGAGAGGTACCAACTCCATCTCTTTCAAAAATAAGGAGAAATTAATTCTAACATTACAAAGGTTTCAAAAGACATTACAGCCTTACCCTATCAAAATCTAACACAAAGGACAAATGGAGAAGAAATAAGAGAAGAAATATGGGCTGAAATGGTGAGTGTGTTGTCATGCTGCCCCTTTTTTCTGTTGATTTGTCTCCTTGAGTCTTGGGTTTTTAATAAACATATAGCTCCATTTAATAAGACCTATACCAACCTCATAACTACCTTTCACCGTCACTTGTATTATCCATTTGGTTATGGGTTCTTATCCATCCTCATCTGTCTCACAAAAATTTGCTGACAGGTGTCAAAATTTAGTTAAAACATGAGCTACAGGAAATTCTCGTAAAAACCTGTAACTGCACAAAATCTGGAATCCTATCATAATTTCCAATAATACCTTATTTCTTTTTAAAAAATACATAGAAAATGTTGAAAATCCTATGCAGAATTATATTCCTTGACACCTTAAGGTCTTGTTCAAAGTTGTAACTGATAAGAAAAAAAGTTGCTTGTATCAAAAACCTTTTTTTACCTTCCCTCTATGTGTGTTGCAGCTTTAGCAAGCTTATCCATGTTTTTTTTGCTGGTAGCAGTTGATCTGGATCTAGTTTCTTTTGTGGCTACTTCCTTGATAGTGGTTTTGTTCTCCTTAGAACCCTTTTGTGTTTTTCTTCTCTTTAAGGTCTCTGAGTGTTGTTCTGAAGGGGTTGTGTTCTTGTTCTTCTTCATGGATTTCTATGTCTTAGACCCTTGAGATTTACCTTCAATATCAATGACCTCTATCATTAGGCTTGGACTATGTAGATCCTTGGACATAAGCCTAGACTTGTTGTTGTCTCTGGTATGCCTATTTATGGTACAAAAAACAGGTTTGGATTCTTATTTCTTATTCTTGCTATTGATGTCATATCCAACATCCTTAAGGAGTTCTTCATCTGATTGTGTAGAATGATACTCTTTCTGCATCTTTTGTTGAATGTGTGCTTTTGGAGTTTCCGGTAGCACCCGCACTTTTTATTTTTATGCAGTTGTATACCTTCATCTTCAGTCTCTAGTTTAGAAATTAGTAGAAGGAGGTACGGAGGGCACTATTTTCATAAATTTGGGTTTACTTGTTGAGGAACTCTATCTCTTTTCCAACATTCTCTCAAATTTAATGGAATAAAAAATTTCTTTCTTTCCCTTTGAATTATTTTATATATATATATATATATATATATATATATATATATATATATATATATATATTTTTTTTTTTTTTATTTTTTTTTTATTTTTTCCTTTCTCTTTTCTCTCCTTTTTGCAAGCTGAGGGTGTGGTTGTGAAACTAGAGGTGTAGGTGCACAATGGCCTACCCTATAGAATAAAAAGTGGTCCCAGTTTGATTTCTATTCCCCAACTCTTCTTCAACTAGAAATTTGATAAAACCTTGATGGTACAAGCTATGCTCTGAAGCAACAATGTGATTTTGAACCCCTTATGACATCTTTGTCAGGATTTTCAATAAGAAATATGGCATATTTAATTCCTTCATCCGTGCAACATGAAAAATAAACCTCATGTGATAAAGGAACACAACTGTATACCTCCATTCACAAGTGAGGTATATCTTGATAAGCTTAATAGCTTCTACTAGTCATTCTTAATATAGCTAAATGGAATTCAACTTTCCAATTTGGATCTCTATATGCGTTTTTGAGGAAGCTATTGAGATCTCTTCCTGTGATAACCAGCCCTTTAAACCACATTTCTCCTTCTTGTCGAAGGTTAAATGCTTTAGCAATGGAGTCTTCAGAAACTTACAAGGTAAGGCCATAAAATGTATCTTATTGTCCATTAAAAGAGTTAGAAAACACTTGAGATAATCCTGAGTGAGAGCTCCCTAACCTGGTGCATAAAGAATACTAGCATGACTGAATAAACAAGATTCTTACCCTCGAATTGGAATCCACCATGTCTATACTTTGTGGCTCAATCCGATTTATTTTTCCACCTGTTCTAGTCATATTCAGAAAATAAATGACTTTGTCTCTTGAAACTAATAGGTGTCAAAGTTAGAGGAGTTTTACCTTAAAATTTTTTATTGTATTCAACTTTGGAATATTTTCTAAAATCCAGACTCCTCCTCAAACTATGACTCTCAACAATTCATTCTCCAACAGCTAAAAATTCGAATGATAGTGCTCCTGATTTTTCACTAGTTTTAAAACCAAACTATGGTTCATCACCGCATGCAAATCAACTTTCATATTTAAAAATATTCCTCCCCATGATGTGCACCATGTGATAATCCACCATCACCTTTAGTTGGTTGCATATTTCCATATGGAGGGCTCTCGATGTCTTGAGACAAGCGAATATGTGACTAGAAGTCACCTCCATTGTCTTTGCTGTTAGTTGGCTGAAATTTCTGGTATCACTATTGTGGAGCCAGCCAAACGGTTATGGCATTGAGCATAATAACCACGATATCCTCCATTCAGAAAAACACGTAGTTAGACAGGCGTCTAACTGACTTGGGGTTGATAGGTAGGATGGGGTAATGGTTAATTTCATTACTGCGGGTGACACATGGGTTCAACGTATATCACGACTTGACTTGAACCATACTGACTAAAATACGACACCTATCATGAGATCTAGAAACATTTAAAAACTATTTGAGGCATATTTACACTACAACATGTGGCTTAAACAAAGAATATGGGATTTTTCATTTATTTTTGTCTAAAAAATATTATGCTTCCAAAAATTACGGTAGCATCAGAATGAAAATAAAAAACGGAGAAACAAGAAAATAACAAACTTTCGGAAAATACTAAAATTGGTGCTTCTAGAATTTTCCATAGCGAACAATTTATTTTTTTAATTTTGAAGTTTAATCTTAAAAATAAAACTATGAAATGGACTCATGACTTAGAAAATAAATGTGCTAACACCTCCAAACATCATGCCTTACAGATATCCTTATGTCCAAAAGTGATAATTTTAACCTATGAAGCATAAACGTTAGAGGTTGGTATAACTCAACCTAGCCAAAGTTATTTCTCTGCTCCAGTAGTATTGTGCACAAAAAGGATGGATTATCGCACATGTGTCTGGATTATAGGGAGCTCAATAAGCTAACTATTATAGATAAATTTCCTATTCCTGTGATTGATGAATTATTGGATTAATTACATGGAGAAATTTATTTTACCAAGTTGGATCTTCATTCAGGATATCATAAAATTACAATGAAGATAGAAGATATTTTGAAAACAACATTTCAAACTCATGTGGGTCATTATGAATTTGTGGTCATGCATTTTTTACTTACCAATGCAACTTATTCATTTCAAGGGTTGATGAGTTCCATTTTTAAACCCTTCTTTAGAAAATTTATGTTAGTATTTTTTGATGATATAATAAGCTACAATAGTTCTTGGTAGGATGATATTCAACATGTTGACACGGTGTTCAAACTATTGGAGGAGAAACAATTATATGAAAAAACCTCCACATGTCTCTTTGGAGTACAAGAGGTGGATATCTCGGTCATATTGTATCTCAAGAGGGTGTTAAGGTAGTCCGTAACGAAATTAAATCCCTTAAGGTCTAGAAAGTCAGCACAACCATAAAGCAGTTGCGAGGATTTCTCAGGTTAACATGGTATTATCGCAAGTTTGTTAAGAATTATGGGAAAATAACAATACCTATAACAACATTATTGAATAAAGATGCATTTTCATGGACTCCTAAAGCAACTAATGCCTTTGAACGTCTTAAAGAGGAAATGTACCTAGCACCAATATTAGCTATGCCAGACTTCACAAAAACCTTTATTGTCGAATGTGATGCCTCGAGAAATGGAATGGTGTTGTATTAATGCAAGAAGGAAGATCCATTTCTTTTGAAAGTCGTCCAATGAAAGGAAATTATTTACAGAAAGCTATTTTTGAGAAGGAAATGTTGGTAATACTACATGCACTAAAGAAATCATGACCTTACCTAATGGGAAGACACTTCAATGTAGAAAATGATCATGATAGTCTTAAATAGTTTTTGGAACAAATACTATCTTTAGAAAAGAAAAAAAAATGGGTCACAAAGATGTTGGATTATGACACTGAAATAATCTACAAAAAAGAAAAGCTAAATGTTGTTGTAGATGCACTCTCAAGAAATTATGAGGAGATGGAAGCATTGCTTTGTCCCATTTCTATTATCCAACTAGATTGGATAGCTAAAGCAAGGGAGGAATGGAAGACTGATGAAGAAGTGTGGACACACATTCAAAAGTTGTAGTAAAATCCCAAGACATATAATACATTTAGTTGGAAAAGTGATTCCTTATGGTACAAATATCGCTTATATCTTTGTAAGAATTCCCAACTAATTCAAAAGATTCTTTTGGACTTGCACACCTCTCTCGTAGGAGGACACTCGGTATTTTTAAAAAATTACCACAGGGTGAAGAAATATATTTTTTTGTGTGACATTAAATCTGATATTCAAAATTTTGTGGAAGAATGTTTGGTTTTTCCAGTAAAATAAGTTGAGACAATTAAGACCACGCGTCTACTACAATATTTACCCATTCTAAGCCAATTTTGGGAGGAGGTTTCAATGGATTTTATCACAGGTTTACCTAAGTCTGAAGGAAAGAGTGTCATCATGGTGGTAGTTGATATACCTACCAAGTGTGCACACTTTTTTTCATTATCTCATCCGTTTAAAGCAAGTACAGTTGCTATTTCATTTATGGAAACAATTCACACGCTGCATGGAAACCAAAAGTTTATTGTAAGGGACAAAGAACCCATTTTCAATGGAAATTTTTGGACAAAATTATTTTCTTTTTTGGGTACTTAAATAACCCATAGCTCATCTTATCATTCTCAATCATATGGGAAAAATGAGATACTGAACAAATGTTTGGAAGGATATCTTTGTTGTTTTTTATATGATAAAAAAACACAATGGGTCAAGTGGTTATCTCTGGTTGAATGGTGGTATAACAATTCCTTCAATACTGCAACAAAACTAACCCCATTTATGGCACTTTATGGATATCATCCACCATTTATCACATCATATTTAAGATAAAATTCTAAGGTTCAAGAAGTGGAAGATCACATCGAGCATCAACAACAAGCTATACAACTCTTAAAGGATAACCTAAATTTGGCACAAAATTGAACGAAACAGTAGGTAGATCAGCATCACAGTGAGAGAAGTTTTGATGTAGGAGACTGGGTATTTTTACTGCTATAAACATATAAACAAATGTCCCTGAATCAAGCTAAGAAGGACAATAAATTATCACCAAAGTACTATGGTCCTTGTAAGGTGTTGCAAAATATTGGTACTATGGCATACAAATTGGAGCTTCCTTCTTCTCCATGAGTGCACCCAATTTTCCCTGTTTCATGCTTAAATAAGGTTATAGGTGACAAACTTCTAGTACAAAAATATTTCTAGCACCTGATGAGGAATGAGAAATCATATTGGAACCGGAATCAGTCATGGAAACAAGAACTCCACAACTATGAAATCAATCAATTTCAAAGTATCTCATCAAGTGGAAGAACTTACCACTGAAGGTTCGACATGGGAGAATGAGAATTTTATACAGAAGCATCCATAACTACTCAAGCATTGAGGACAACACTTTTTTAAAGGAGAGAGGCATGTTAGGTCCTTATATTAATCATGTAGTCCCTTGTTGTTGTTAGTGTAGCCCCCTTACTATTATTGTTGTACCCCTGTAATCCCTATAATGTTAATATTGTGCCTCATCAAACCCCATTATTGTTATGGTTGTGCCCTTAAATTATTATTGTTAGGTCGGCTAGGATTATATTGTGACCCCATGGACTCCTATATATAGAAATTATGTTTTTTCATTTGAATCATCCAAGAATTCTTCATTTATGTAATGTAAAGGACGTTTTGCCCTTGAAGTGGTTGATTTCTAAGGCATTGATCTCTCTTTTCTTCTACTTTTGTAGCTGGTTTAATAAAAAAATGTCTAGATTACTCAGAGAAGAGAGTGTAATGGAATGTCAGAGGAGATATAATGGCCTACCACTAAGCTTAAGGAACCTAGAGTACCATAATCCAGAAATATTGAGAGTTGCCTTGGAAAGAGAACCCTTATACAAAAGAGCCATGCAACGAATGAAGATATAGTGGCTTGGATTAAATGTCAACCCACCTTTCTGTTGGGGCAGAGTGAAAGAAAAGAGCAAAATAGGGAGAAAAAGGAAGGGGAATAAGAAAAAAAGAATGCAAGGTTTTACCCCCCTAAAGGAACCCCTTCCATGATTCCTTGTGATGTCAAAGAAGCTACAAGAGTTCTTAAGGAAATAAAGAAAAAGGATTGAGTTGCTTAGAGGATGAGCAAACATTTAGTAGGGGGGTGATCACCAGTAGAAAATGGCTAATTAGTTACTAAAAAAACAACCAAAATTTTCAAATAAATGACTATTTTTTAGTCGGTGACCAGTAGTAGCTAATTTAGAGTATCTTATAACACGACCAAATTTTACTCATTTTTAGCTTAGTTATTAATTGGTTGTCTCAATTTTATCGTCTAGTAGTATATTTAGTCATAAATTTGATAATTAATTTAACCATTGATTTAGTCATTAATTTTCACAATTAATGATCAAATATACAAAAAAATATATTACTATATGATGGCCTGAGAAAACCAATTAATGACCAAAAAAATTGACCAAAATGTTGCTTTTGTTATAAGATACTGTAAATTAGCTACTAATAGTCATATATATGCAAATTTAGCTATCATTTGAAACAATTAATGACCAAAGAAATATGACTAAATTTTTGTCATGTTATAAGATACTATAAATTACCTACTAATATTCATACATATGCAAATTTTAGTCATTGTTTGAAACCAATTAATTACCAAAGAAATATGACTAAATTTTGGTTGCATTATAAGATACTGTAAATTAGCTACTAGTAGTCGTATATATGCAAAATGTAGTCATCATTTGTCATCACAAATTTATTATCTGCAGTAGTCATTTATCTTTTTTTGGTAGTTTCATATTCATTATATAAATGACTAATTTAATAACTTATATTCATTTCATTTTTTTTCATTACTAATCATTATAGATAGATAATTTAGTCGTATATTTATTTTATTTATGTTTATCACTAATAAATATAAAATACTAATTTAGTAGCTTTAGATTGATTTTATGTGTTCATTATTAATTAACATAAATTAATTAATATGATTTTGTGACTAAATTAAAAAATTGTTATACAATGTGCATGTTCATCTAATATGAAAACACAAAGTTACACATGTTAATTACAATACTAATGAATATCAAGGGAAATTATAAATAATTTCAACCACATAAATTATATTATATGAAATGTCAAGTATTACAATATTAGTTTCCAACTTAATATTTGTTGGATTACAATTTACACATGAAAACATTATCATTCTGTTGCAAATGTATTCTAGGCGAATTCACCAACTCTGAATACTTGACCATCAGTATTTATGTGTGTGTCTTATGTAGGATATTGGCTCTAAGGGTATCACTAGACAGTTTCTCTTCTCTCTCTCTTTTTTCATTTGTTGCTCCAATGTTATTGTTCTCCTCTTTCTTCAGTTCTTGCTTCTTACCATCCATATTGAGTTCCTTTTCTGAAAACAAAAGAAGTTACAATGCAATGTAAGACATGAAATATGATGAACTCTAGAATATAAACTAAAGTAGAATATAAAAAATTTATATGACATATACCTCAACATCAGCAATGTCAAATCCATTTTCCCCATGAAAGCAAGAAACTCGAACAAGTTTTCTTCAGTTGAGCGATAGTGGTCACTATGTGGCTAGATGACATGTATAATAAAAGAAAAGAAAACATCGCCAAAGAAAAAAAAAAAAAAACCTTAGTAACTTAGTATTCAACCTTCAAGTAAAGCTTAGGCACAATAGTGCTAAGTAAGTTACATGCTAAAAAACTCAAGTTGTAGATAACTTGTGAAGAAAAATCATCTAAGGTGTGATGTCTAATCATTTCCATTTTATTCGCAACAACATTTCATTCTCTAACACGTGAACTTGGTGAAGTATATAAACAACATGTGCTCAAATAACAACATGAAAGTAAACTTTTCTAATAGTCATGAAAATATTTTAAAACAAAAAAACTAAAGAATTGTAGAATCCAGATTATCAACATTATCATAAAAAAATGGTCGACGTTTCAAATCCCAACATAGATCCATCTTTAGGACGATAAATGAATGAAGAATGAAAGAAGGTCGCAAGAGGTCACGGTATAAATAGTGAAGGCTAATGATGATGAGAGGAGCCGACAATAGATTGTGTTAATATATTTAAAATAAATTTTATTTTATTATTTGTAAATTTTTTAAAGTTTTCTAATCTAATTTAATTTAAATAATAGATGTTTAAATTTTTTTATAAGAAATATTTAAAAAAAATTATTTAAATTATCTATATTATCTCAATCGATATCATATAATACTAATTTCATCTTCAAGATTTGGTGGTTTTTTAAATGGACATGATACCAAGTATTTTCAATTTCATAGCTAAAAGACAAAAAAAATAAAAATAAACGTTCAAAATACAATCAAACAATAAAGAGAGGATATCATGGGATGGACATTGCAATTACAAAAAAATTATTTAACTGCACATCAATATCTTGCCTTGCATTCCTTTAACATTTTCTTGCCCAAAATAACCATGAGGTGAAAGAATCACAACATTAGAAACCCTAGGAATCCCTACTAGAAACATTTCTAAAGTCGATGGCTTAGGTCCCCAAAGGCTCTCCAACATCAAATGAATCATACCCAAGAAATTCTATGCATTGTCTCCGCATCCCTTTTCCAATCACATTTTCTGTAACCTACCCACACCATATTCTAGTAACAATCAAACAAATGCATTGACATTTTTTTTTATATTTTATATCTATGAAATTTGAGTCTGATTTTTATCCCTCATGTTGTGAAAGAGTCTATCCCTCACCTTGTGAACAACACCACAAGGCCTTGCTATATTTTGTAGAAACAGGTAACAATCAGGAAATACGAGGGAAATGCTTTGCCAAGGTGGAGGCATGTTTCCCCAAAATTTTGTCTTTTGGGCTTGCTTTCCCAAAAAAGGGGTGATTTTAGGCATCACCCTCAATTTTTTCCATATAAAGGCTTAAAAAATGAAAAAATAAAAAGCAACATATAAAAATAATCTACCTCACTTCAACATTTATTTATCTTTTGTACACGTTTGCCCCTTAATCCTCATTTTATTTTCAATGTTCTTTTGCCATTGTTATTTTTTAGTTTGATATCTTTAGCCTTGAACCTAGATACTAATGAGCTCATATTAGTATTTACTTTTTTCTTAATGCCAATTACTTAATTAGATTCTAGAATGATGGATTTAAATAAATGTATTATTTTTTACCGATTATGATTCATTTATAGTTTATGAATCAATTATTTAGTTATTAAATATGAATCTAAATCATGCTTATATAATAAACAAGTTTGAATTCAATACAATTTTATTGTTTAGTATTTAGTATTTACAATGCACAATTATGAATTTACAGGGGAATAATTTTTTTTGGGATTTTTCCATTATTAACTTTTTTTTTTATATTTTGAGAGAGAAGAACCCCTATGCTAGGGACCCCAACATCCCCACAACCCCCTGAATTTACCCAAATTTATGGGTGCTTCCACACATCCCCCCACATGTGTCTCCCTTCTTCCATTCTCCCTCATCCCAAAAACTTGGTAGAACATTTATTATAGCTTGGATTGCATACACCTATGGTCAAATGTATTGGTCACTTATTGTCTTGTATTAATTTTAATTTATTGATGCCTCTTGAATTTCTTAAGCTCTAAAGGAGTTCCCCGTGTTTTTACTTGGTTTGATTGAATTTTGTATGCTTAATTTAACATGGATATTTTTAAACAAGCATCCTCTTATCATGATTAAGACTACTGCACCAAAATTTTTCATTACAAGGGATCCCTTAGCACAATTCAACATGGTTTCTCTTCGAGAGAAAAATTTGGCGGGGAGTATCTATTTAACTAAAGCCCTCAAGACATGCCCCTAGCAACAAGAATTGTTTTGTGCGAAAGTGTGTACATTAGTATGTTACTAGAAGACTTGAACCCTAGTGGGGAATATATTAGCTACTCACTTTCATCGACCAAGAAAGATGCACTTAAAAATTAACTTTGATTTGAAGACATGGTTTGATGAATGATTTTTGTTAAATGAATGTATGTTTTTTCAATGATGGTTATGTGGTAATTTTGGATTCTATTTCCCTAGAGAATTGAGTGTGATAGATTGGCCTTTTGAAAGAAGGTTCTCGACAAGAGGGTGAGCTCAAGCTCTATGGTTGGGTGGAAACATTCCATGCACTTTTATTCCTCTTTGTTCAAAATGCTTTGATGTTACCTATCCCTATTCCCCTAATTTGGATTCCAAACTGTAACATCAACTTAAATTTTGACCAACAATGTAGACACATGATAACAACATGAAATTCCATATACGTCAGTAGTTTTATAATTCTCGAGTTAAATATGATTGTTGAGTTGAAATGTTAAACATGTGATATTGGTACGATCTCGCCATTCCTAGTCACTTTCTTTGACAATTTCTTAAATGCTGATCTCTAATGATGACTTTTATTCTAAAAAAATAGATGCACAAACCTCCCATGAGTAATAATATGAACAAAAAAAATAGTGACCATTGCTCGTAGGATTTCCACACTTTGAAGACCTATGTATCCAATATCTATATTAGCACTTGTAGTTAAAAACATGTATGATCAACCCATGGCTCTCAACATGCATTTGATAGAATTCCTCCTACAATATACTTTTTGGTAGTAGCCTATAAACTGTAGAAATGCAGAGCTCGAAGATAAAATTCCACTTGGGTTGGGATATATGGTAGAAAAATTACACATGCGAAACATTATTCTAACCATATTAGTAAATTCAAATTTAGTATGTTGGTTCTCATATTTATCTTTTTTCTTGTACCTTGAATTCAATTTCGTGGGCTATAAACTGTAAAACTAGATAGGCCTCATGATAGGATGAGTTTCCTCACATGAGGGTAGTTTGGGACTGTAAAACATGACTCGGCCTAATGGTTAAGAACGTGTGATTTTTGCTTGGAGGTCACATATACAATTCTAGCGGGGAGTAGGTTATGTACACATGAGCAAACAATTGTTTCCATATATTTTTGTGGAATTGGAAAGGTACCAACAAATCTCATTCTCGCTTATACACTAGAGAGAGATAAATGTAATTCCAAAGTGAAATTCAACGCCAAAAATATATTGTGGAAAAATAAGAAAGTTTGAGAGCTTCAATATCACAGAGAAAGTGCAAAGTAGACTTGAAACTAGAAATTTAATGTTGGTAGGAAGTATAACACCATAATGAAATTGAGTTGTGTGGATAACTTAATAGAAAAATTTTGTGAACCCACTCTCCTCTTTAAACTACACATGAACCTACAGATCTTGCGTTGATGTGCCCTAGTGACAAAGGATTGCATAACAAGTTTATTTATTTTTCCAAAGCAACATAAAAGAAGCCTATATAAGCCCTCGAAATTATACTTGTGAAAATGGAAGACTTGGAAACTTTTATTTGGCCAAGATAGACAGTTAAATATTTGACATTAAATCTATTCATACACAATTTTGGGACTTTGGGAGTAATTTATTAGGACCTCATTTCAAGATGTTTGTTTGTTCATTCAACCAACTAGGCATTTCACAGAAGATAACGACATTTATGTAACAGTCTTGTAGTTCCAATGGGGGCACTACACCATATATGTTTTTTCTACTAGACAAAAACGTTCTTTTTAGTGTCACATACCAACTAAGGAACCCATAAAAAAGTAAATACAACTATTTAACATCTATAAAACACTAAGATGGCAGAATGTAAGCAAGAAAAACACCAACTATGTAGCTTCTCTCTAGCACCTTTTGGAAAATTTTTGTGGGAATTTTTTCAATGTTGCATTTAGTGTTGTCTACACGTTTTCCATTATTCATGTGGTCTGAAAAAGAGTTATTTTCAGTTTTTTAGTCTTTTGCATGGGTTTATAACTCTTTTCTATGTTTTGAAACCATATCAAAAACATCTCTTCACTCTTTGTATCTGTTAAAATATGGTGGATTACTTCCTGAAGTCTGTATCTCTGGATTGTATTATCTGCATGGTATCTCATGATGGGTGTTTTTTCTCTATCAGGCATCACCACTGCTTAATGCCCTTTGCACATATTTTAAAATATTTTTAGATAACTTCCTTGCAGTGTTTATTATGCGGGTCCTCAGGTAGCCTTGGGTCATACAATATTCATGAATTAACTACAAGAATCCTCACAAGCTCATGGGATTCAGAATCACTCTGATACCATGTACAAACTTATATGAGGAAGGACACACAAATAAATGACAAGATATATGAATATTCAATGAAATTTTATTAATTGAAGTCATAAATACATTTAATGCCATACATCTTCAATTTAGTGATTTAGGTTTCAAATTAATTTAGCTACAAAATTTGTGTAATAAAATCCACTTGTTGGCTTGAGGGGTCCTGACCCAGGTTCAAAGTTGGGGTTAACCAATAAAACCCTCTTACTACTGGCCCTTTCAACAGTGACCTCCTTGTGCAAGTCAAAGTCTAACCTGAAGAAGTATGCGGGGCTACTAGAACCAGATTTCTGCACCGTCAGAGAGAATCAAGTGATATGGGTGTCCTTAGATCCAAAACAGTCATAAATAGACCTATGCAATAGAAGCCCTAATCAGGACACCCTTACAGAAAATTTAGGTCAATTATGCAGAATGCCTCACGCATGTTAACATAGAATCTATAATCTGAGTAATAACCCTTAACAACAATATCAAAATCTTAGAGCATCAGATCCGTTAAATAATAATTCATATAATCGTTTCGCAAGAGATCTAATTGCAGACAATACATGAATCAGAAATAATAAGCAGAAAAATTCATCACATAGATAGTAGATGCATTTCAGACTTAGATATCCACACCAACAGTTCTTTATTAATATCAGAGTTCAGATCATTCATACAAAACCTTTTAATCCCTCGTAGACAGAGCCAACAGGGTCTGCATACAACAGGTCTAAGGTCTCCACGCACACAGCCAGCATGAGCCTTCTACCCAGAGAAATCCACACAAAATATCACAAAATAGGTAGATCTATCATCAACGTTCAGGCTTATCCAAAAACTGACTTCTTCAACTTAATATAGACTTCTATTTATATTTTTAGCCTGCGTTATTCTAGGGTCTGCAAACCATGATTTGCGGCCCCCTGTTCTACCCTTTTTACCCATTAAAACTCATGGGGGGATTTTACCCGCCCCAAAACCCCTTGACTTGGGTTGTGCGCCACTAAACTTACAAAATTTATTACAAAAATATGTTAAGATAATCTCCAGAGCTCGAACTTAAGGGACCCTGCTCAAACAGGCCCCCAACACAATCTTGTGGCTCGTCCCGAGTCACAACAGAACTGGGGTCTTCATCTTTGTCTGTAGCTCTATAATAGCCACAGTGAAAGGTGCCAAGACATTTGCATTCTACTCTATGGTGCTTTTCATAGTGTTTACTAGCTTCTGTGACGTTGGACCTTCGGAGGCTAGGTTGAGACTCTTGAGGGTCTGATTGAGGGACTTGAAAAAGACATCCAAATAGTGAGATAGATTCATGGCCTCATCTTCACAAGGTTTCAGTGCTCGTAATAGTTTGCTTCTTTCAATGGAGATCCTCAACATCATCATGGAGCTTTTGGCTGGTCTATAGGTGAGACATTCATTGGGCCATAATGAGAGTAGGAAAGGCCTCCTACAAGTCATCCAATTCCTCCTCCTTAGTGTGCAACTCCTGACACTAGAAAATTTGGCCCAATTTCTGACAGCCACTTCGTCGCTATTCCGACACATAGTCATCGCAAGAGCGACAGTTCAAGGACGGAAAAAATGTGGTTAGCCATTACGTCGCAATTTCGATGCCTTGACAAAGTGTCACAATACCGACACTTTTTCCGTCGCATCCAAACAAGCATCGCTCTTCCGACGTTTGTAAACTATTGCAATTCCGACGAAATGTGGTCTAACGTTTTGAACGTCACTCTTCTAACATTTTTATACTATCGCTCTTCCGATGTTTTTAAACTGTCGCAATTCTGACGCCGTACAAAAGTGTCATAAGACCGACACATTGCAAAAGTGTCGCAAGACTGACGCTTTCCAGAAGCGTCGCAATACCGATGCATTCCAAAAGCGTCGCAATACCGATGTTAGGAAGAACTGTCGCAATATCAATGAAAGTTACAAGACCGACGAAAATGGAAATTGTTCAAAATGTCGGAAGACCGACGCTTATAAGTCGTTGGAAGAGTGACGCTTACAAAGCATCGGTATACCGACGGCGGGTTCAATTTAAAAAAAAAAAATGAAACTTTAAAACAGGACAATAAATCTCCAATATTTGTTATGAATTGTGGGTGTTCCAATTGTTATGAACATAATTCGACCGTGAAATATTAATATAATAAACCACCCCACAGCGCTTCGACTATAAACAATCATATAAACATGGCTCTGTATTTCAAAAAACAGGTTTAAAATAGAAACATGGCAAATTTTTTTTTTTCTAAGTAAGGTTAATCTAGTAACAGTGGGAATAAAATTACAGCATGACCAAAGTAAAAAACATTGCCTAGACTTATGGAAAATTTGTCAAAAAATCAAAAAAGAAGAATGCCCTCATACGGCGAAACCAGTCTTGGACGTTTTTCAGGTCGTTGCATTACCCACGTAGGGGAACCATCGTTTGATATCTTTGACGATTACAGTGTTTACAAAATTCAAAAATAAAATAGAGGTCCGACACAGTAATATAAGAAAAAACATGCCCAATTAAGTGGGTTGCGAAGCAAGAAAACCAAACCAAAGAGAAGCAGCTACTCATCCAGTGGTTCTTCGACAATTCGGCACCATCCTTCGGCAAACATAAAAATGAAACTTTAAAACATGACAGTAAATCTCAAATATTTGCTATGAATTGTGGGCATTCCAATTTTTATGAACATAATTCGGCCGTGAAATATTAATATAATAAACCACCCCGTAGTGCTTCATATAAACATGGCTTTGTATTTCAAAAAACAGGTTTAAAATAGAAACTGTGCAACTTTTTTTTTCTAAGTACGGTTAATCTATCAATAGTGGGAATAAAATTACAGCATGACCGAAGTCAAAAACATTGCCCAGACTTATGGAAATTTTTTCAAAAAATCAAAAAAGAAGATTCCCTTCATACAGGGAAACCAGTCTTGAACGTTTTTCAGGTCGTTGCATTGCTCACGCAGGGGAACCATCATTTGGTATCTTTGACAATTACAGTGTTTACAAAATTAAAAAATAAAATAGAGGTCTAGCACAGTAATATAAGCAAAAACATGCCCAATTAAGTGGGTTGCGAAGCAAGAAAACCAAACCAAAGAGAAGTAGCTATTCATCCGGTGGTTCTTCGACAATTTGGCACCATCCTTCAGCAAACATGTCACAATCCATGGCGGGAGCAGCTTCAGACATGGAAGGTCCAGGATCTCTAGGCACTATCTCCACATCATGAGCCCTATGAACCTGAGCCTCCGGTTCCTGCACATTCACACCACTACTCCCCTCCCAAAGGCCCGAAAGCTTGGCTTTTTCTGAGCTCAGACCCGCGAGACGGGTGCATTGTTCCTCCACTTGGGCCTCTTCACAGAAAACCACGGTGATTGAAGCTGTTATTTGTGGGCGGTTTAGAGAGAAATTAAAGGAAAAAATCACAGTGCCTATCGTGGGAGAAGGTGAATGGGAAATGAGGAGCAAGGGAGCCCATATGGTGGCCAGATCCTAGAACCCGATTACGCCCACTTCTAGTGTTTGGATAGCGGCCTACTTAATAATCACTGGAGTGGGAAGACGACTTGGTTGAGGAGCTAGAGGGAGCGCACAGGGGTTGGCCTTTGGTGCTACCCCTATGGCAACGCATCCTTTGATGTAGGCGAGGCATGGGTCCAGTCTCAGCAGTGGGCACAAGACGAGATGGAGAAGTAGGATTCCAAGAAACTGAGGAAGACAGACACAGACCGAGGGAAATACATATTTCCATCAAGGTCTAAGCAGCAGTTTAGCTGGCTTCTCCTTCCTGTCACAGTGCGTTGGTAGTGTAACCTAGAAACCAGGGAGCATCTGCAATTCAAAGGTTGCAGCTCGTCTGAGAAACCATAGCGAAACGCCATTTTATCAACCCGACTGCAATGGCATCAAAGAACGCCTGCCATAAATCTCTCATTGATGAGAGCTGAAGGCCAGAGCATATTGGAGCATGTGGAATCACTAATAGGAGTGGAGGTCCAATCTTGAATAGCGTTAAAACTTAATCGATTGATATGCAAACCTTGGAACTTAAATATTGGTTGATTGAACAACATTAAAACTTAATGCGATTGATATGAAAAAATTGGAACTTGAATATCATCTGCCAGCCATGACATGGGTGGGAAGGTGTCTCAACACTTTGCCACATCCATGTCCCATCGCCTTAAATTCCATCCAATGCACTCGCATCTGGGAACAGGGCAACTTTTGATTGAAGCACAGGTTTTGTTTAAAGTTTGGTGGTCCCGCACCATGGCAAGCCAGAGGAGGACAGGTGGCAGAAATTGATTGGACCGGATCTTTGTTTGGGCCACTCGCATAGTGGAAATCTAGACCCTAGGAAGATTAGGGAAAATTTGATAATAAATTCGCGTCACAACTCTCTCTCCGTACGCCAGCCCAAATTCAGACCCGAAAAATATTAGGGCAGATTTCATTTGGTTTTCACGTCAAAAAATTGGCCGACGTCAGTAGGCTATTTTGGAATGCGAATTTGGTTTGAATTATGGTTTATCGTCGTTTGAAGTTTGGCGGGCTCCACGGCTAAAGGGTTCGTTTGAGGTTTTGACAAAGGTTTTGTTATATGTTTTATATAATGCGCGGCAGAATAGTTTTATTGTTTGTTAAGGTCACACACTGGTTTTGGTAATATTTTGTTTTAAATGCGATGTATATATGTTATATATATATATTTCATATATATATTAAAACATTTATAAATTGTGGATCCCATGAGAATTTTAATAGATTTGTTATTTCCATAGTTTTGTTATGTTTTTAATATATGCGTTGCATATAAAAGAAAAGGGCTGTGAGCCTGTTTCAGAATGTAGTTGTAAAGTTTATTATTACAAACAATAGCAGTGTAAGTGTTTTGAAGAGCATAGTAGTGCGTATTTTTAGAGACAGAGAAGAATTTTGAGTGCACTGTGTTTTGCAGTAGTCACATTTTGTAATCCCTCTCAGTGAGGAAGAATTTGTAATAGGTTTTTTTTTAAGGAATATAAATTTTTCAAAGTGTTGAACTCTGTTTCCAGTGAAGAAATTTCAATATTTTCTCTATGTTAGAAGAGGAGAGTATTACTCTCTCCATTGTTATTATGGAATTTTCAAATATTCCAAAACATGGCTATAAATGAAGGAGATTGCTACGCATCAACATCAACATGTTTTCAAGTAGGAGCTCCCTAATTTTGTAACAAACTTCTCTCTGGATGTCAAAATTTGCAGACACTAAATATTACTCAGGTGATGCCTGAAATTTCCATTGAATTCCTATAAGAATCTTATATTTGTGACAGAAATCCTTTTTCTAATATATTAGCTTACTCCTTTTAAGTTTGTCTCATTCAACTAATAAAAAATGTTTCAAGGAGTATAATGAAAACTAGATTATGTGTGAAACATAAAATAATCATTGATGCTAGACTTGGCAGTTAAGAAGTATAATAAGAAGTATATACACTTATCTAAAACATAATACCTTTTTTCTGAAGCATAAGACAATCATTGATGCTAGACTTGGAAGTTCGAATAAGACGAGATAAAACAAAGAAAAAGGCATTCCATTACCTGCATGAAATATGAGTACCACCTTTTACCAGTAAGCTGGGAGCAAGGTCTAGATTTTGACTGGCATCGATTCTTGTGAACTCAAATTTCACTAAAAACATAGTTTTTTGTATGTTTTTCAGCACATGGTTAAAAATGATAGTGCATCAAAATCTATATTGTTGGGCCGAATACATAAGTAATCAAAAATTCTCTTTACCAAGTTACTCGCTTCATCAAAAGCCTGATCTTCACATGTGACACTTTTGCTAGGGATAAATATCAAGTGGGTTGTGACATTTTAAAACTTGGTTCGCAATGAAGTGCCCAAAAGGAAAGTCTATCAAAGCATCTGCGACCTGTGTCATTTTATAGTAGTGGATGATTTGATATCATAATGGAGGTGCTCCAATTCAAGCAGTGTATAAGAGGTAGGAGCCTACAAGGCAGATCCAAACTTTGGAGAAGAGCAAGGCAGATCCTGGGAAGAACAAAGAATTTAGGAATCCAGGATCTCTTCCAGAGGCCATGATACCAAAGGTTTCTCCTATTTGTATATCTTTCTCATCTACATCCAATATAGCCTTAAATGCTGACATAGATCACTGTCTATCAGGTGAGTCAAATGCTAAAAAATCTGGAACAAATTTTTCCAACCCTAAAGTGAAGGTGAGAAAAAAACGATCAATCCTAGATATAATTGTTGTGGCACTTGTTTGCATGCTAGAGGATTTGGATTACAGTACTAGAAAAGAGAAATTGACTGCTGATGCACATCCATTGCCTTTGGATTAGCTCAATCTCAGAGACACCACCAAGTAGAGGCAACATCAATGCCAATATCTCAACATTTCAAAATTAATGAAAAGATCTCGTGTAGTGGTAATACATGTATTTCAAAAGAAACAAATAACAATGCACATTCTAACCCATTCGAATAACCACTGTAGCAAGGGTTTACATATAATTAGATCCAATCCATATATCGATGGAAAAAAATTAATATAATTACATTTTCCGTAGTAGAGGAAACTTTGCAAAAACAGAAAAGGAATATAAAACGAGGATGTCAAGATGTTTAGATGACTCAGTACAACAATTATTTGTGCTTAGTAGACATAGCACTTTATTCTTAATGCATTTTCTGTAGAATAATAAACATAATCGTCCAAAATTTCAGATGCAAAATGTAGTCTCTACTACGTTTGGAAACTTGGAGGTTTATAAAAGATAAATTGCAAACAGAATTGTACCACTATGATAAGAAGATGTCAGAAGCATTCCTTCTGCTTCACAAATGTGGAACTACCTTAAGAATGCTTATGGTTGATATAAATATTAGAGCATGGCAGTTAAATGTAGTAGTTATGCTAAAATACTGAATAACAGCTTGAGAGTGCTCTTCAGATACTGTACGAATGCACCAAATTAAAGTTGTACCATTAATAAAGATAAATGGCCAAAAATAGTCAATTTTTATATCGTGAAGTTATGTCTTTCAGTGGAAAACTGGGGATAGGATGGAAAATATGAGAGAACTAAGTTCCAAGGACTAAAAAAACAAGGCCAACATAGTTTTTCCTTGAATCAAAGACAAAACAAAGCTGCCCAAAAAAGTGTTTGCCACTGTCATCACCCCGAGGAGCGCAAAGTTAGTTGATGGTGCAAACCATTTGACAAAGCAGAGAGAAGATTCATGGTGCCAATGGTTGTAGCACAGTTTGTTGACGTGAGCCATCATTGTAACAAAGCAGATTGATGGTGCCAATTGCTGTAGAAGTCCATTGAGAGTGCAACTACTGTAGTAGAGCAGTTTGAGAGCACCCATTGAAGCTCCTATATATAGTAGAGTCAAAATTTTCCTATTGAACAATTTGTATAGTCAAAGCCACAGCAAGATCAAATAGCCACGATCCTAAATGAGAACCAGAGCCAAAGCTAAGACAGATTCACGTTTAGCAGAACAAGACAGCCATAGCGAAGGATCTGACCACAGAACCAGATCATGAGAGATAGCAAGATTCTTTCTTCCACTGTGGAAATGTAGAAACTGTATAAGGGCTTTGCTTCTAGCAGATTTCATTTTGACAGTAATTGCTATGGTGTTATAAGCACTCATTAGTAGAATATTAAAGCCATTCTAGAATTCTTTTAACCTGGAGAGGGTTTTCTCTGGTTATAAATCCTCATGTTCAAATTTCATTGTGGATTGGTTGTGTTTGATATTATGTTTTTACTGTCCGCAGTTGAATTTTCGCACAAAAAATTATCAGTCTAAAGCGAGCAATTTTGTAATGTTTCTTTTGCTTCCTATTGTTAAGTATTTCGCTCAGAACTCTACTCGTTGTAACAAAGGTATTCGGCATAGAATAGGGGACTTGGGTTTTTTGGAATCAAACTTTAGGTTAATATGCTCATCTGAAGAATGGCACAGTGAGCCTTAACATGGAGTTGGGAGTACCAATTTGAAGTGCAGGTAAGGGCATTGTACAATAGAGCAGTTAGATTTCTGGACCCTAATACAAAAGTTTCTTCTTTCAAAACGTGTTTCTCGTTTTCTATAACCAATGTGGGTCTTGTTCTTGTTTCAATTGGGGATGGATCAGCATTTGTTATTGCTCCAGATGATCACACTTTGGGTAGCCCTAGAGGCTATTTGGGGGTGATGAGTCCAATAGCTCTCAATGAACTGTTTCCCTCACCAGGGAATACTATTGCAGTGGAATTTGATACTATTTTGGATGTTGAATTCCACGATCCTAATGGAAACCAGTACCTTCAGCTCTAGTACCTATTCAAAAAAGAGGGTGCCATAGTCATTCATGCGTGAAGAGAGGGTGAATTGCAAGAATTGCAATAGGAGGTGTTGTTGTTGTTGCATTGGCCACTAGATTGTTTATCTGGTTCTGTTACAAAAGCAGAGTATTGAAAAGGACATAAAAATTTAGTTTAGATATTGTGAAATTTCCTCGAAAATTCACCTACAAAGAGCTCAGTAATGCTACGAAAGACTTTTTTTGAATGTGATTGATAATCGATAATTGCAAGCAAGGGTAATCCCCTTGTGAAACCCAAATTTCTGAGCATTTTCTAAAACCTGATGACAGAGTCATTGTAATGAACATGCGCCTAGGTCCATATTACATCCAAATCTACCAAGCACCAAGATCCATAAAAAAAAATCCATAATATTTGCGAACTAAGAAGAAGAGGCATAAAATGTATTTTGATTACCTGTTCAAATAGTGGTTGGGGTTTACCATGGCAAAAATTTGAAAGAGCCCATGTAGCATTTCTTATCATTGAAATTCTGGCAATATCATTCAACTGGCAAGCACCTGCCTCAGAGCTCCATGACTGAGGGCAATATTCCTAAATGTTGCAGAGTCCCCAGCAATATTTCCCAAAGCCCAAACAGCCTTACACGAACACCAGTTGAACTCAAAGTTGGGTACTAGTTTTTTAAATCAAATTCCAAAATTACAGACATATAAAGATAGTTGGGAAGAATAATTTTATGCCTCTAAAATAAATGTGCTACCTATTCTCGAACATTATCATTCCCAGAGGTAAGAAGTTCCACAAATATAGGCAGTGCCTCGTAATCAATCACAACCTTTGTATTCTCAGAGGTTCCTGAGACTATATTAGTCAAAGCCAAAGCTGCTTCAAACTGCATTATCAATCACAAGGTATCAGCATCAAAGCTACAATTTTAAGATAACAATTTATCAACCATTGAAACTATAATTTTAAAATAGATACACCTAGTGATATAGACACCTAGTGAGAGTAGAGGTTAGGAAATTATAATAAGAATTATTACAAGATATCACTCACAGTGCAGTTGATTGTTCATTGTCTATTGTAACTATAATTTTAAAGAAGACACACTTAGTGATATAGACACCACCAAGTGAGAGCAGAGGTTATGAAATTATAATGAGAATTATTTCAAGATATCATATTATTCATAGTACAGTTAATTGTTTATTGTTTGGTGTAATAATTGTTTATTATTTATAAACACAATCAAACATATTATGAGGGACGGTGATGAAATTGACAACGGTCTCATAAAAAACCATAACGAGCACATCCTCTGGTAAGATAGACTCTGAATAAGAAAGAAAGCAAAACAAAGTGATTACTTACAGGAACATAGGCTTCTTGAAGAACAAGATCCAGAGAAGCATTTGTAACCCCTAAAGCAACACCTCTCTCTGCAAGACGAATCACTACATCTTTCATATGTAGTCTAGCAAATTTGTCTGAGCTCATCACGAGAAAGAGGATCACATACAAGTATCTCATCAAGTCTAATCAATATCTCTGGCCTGAAATGTCTTCTAACCTGCAAAAATATTCCAAGGCATGTCAAAGCACTACATCAAAGTTCGTGATAAAATTATATGAAAAATATGCATACATAGAGTCTAGGAGAATGAAACGGCAGGTGTATTGGAAGTTGCCGAAATGTAGCAACTAAAATGGCAGGTGTATTGACAGTTGTGGAAATGCAACTACTAAAACGGAAGGTCTATCGACGGCTGCAGGTGTGTGGATTGTTGCTGGTATTTTTAGATCGATTCCATGGAAATATACCAGAAACCAGTGCTATGTCAAACCTAGAAGGTAACCCGAGAGACTGTGACCATCAGATTAAACAAGTAACAGGTGTCGTGCCTAGATGAGAAGTGTTGATGAAAAAAAATTGATCTCTTTCATAACAAAAGGCCTATTAGCCTAAATTTCTAGGACATGTGGCAATCCATGATAAAGACACATGGTGTGTGGATTTGAGTTTTTCAGGGGGTCAAGTGGGCCGAAAATAGGTGAAATGGGGCACCACTCAGAGATTGACATGTGCCAATTGGTACAAGTGGTAGATAATTGGCATGCTCAAATAACGAGGTGATGCAAGAATGACATGAGGGAGAAAATATCAGAAAAGCCCCAAATCTAGAGAACTAAAGCTCATCACCAACCTGAGATTGACAACTTTACATGATGTAACCTATGAAATCGTAAATGGAGAAATCCTATGTAACAATAAAGTTGGATTCATCCTAGGAGTGGTAATGGGAGAAATCATAGTGAACAATAGGAAACATGCAGAGTTGCTTACAATCAAATAGATGAAAAAAACATACAAAAAATCTAGATAATAATCATGAACAAGCTTAATATTGAATTTTGAACTGTAAAGGAACTTACAAAATGTGACATTATGAACCTGGTTAGCCACACAAGCAAAAATATCCTAGACATGACCCTGGTTGACAAGTTGTATTGCTCATGATGCAAGAGGATTTGTACCTGAACTGCCAAGTCAATCAAAATCCATCATTATCTATACAATAAATACAAGTAATTGATGTAGTATTTTTTACTCTAAGATGCATTCTTATGATAATGTTAGAACATATGTTGAAAATGTCAAAACATACCTGAATAAGCTCCTCTTTGTTTCAAGAAAAATTTATTGGAGTCGCATGAACCTGGAACAAGCCTCCCATGATCTGAAAGAGTAGCAACTAAGACAACAGTGAATTTTTTGTTGCTATGTTGGATCGAGGGAGGTTTTCTCCAAGATTAAATCACTCCAACAAATTTTTCTCTACTAAACAAGGCCAACCACGTGAAGGTGGAAGCTCTTATGACCCCTCCCCCCCTGTCCTCACATCACTCTCAATTCCCCAATACCCAATCTATATTTCATTGTTTACTTTCATGAGCATAAAAAAAAAATCAATAACTAGTAAAAAAAAAATTCAACAAAAAGTACGCAAGGAAACATTGAAATTAATGCTTTATATAAAAATAGTATGATAAATGAGTTTTTTATATAACGCAAAAAACGTTCCAAGTATGGTAACGTTTGTCTTACAATAATACAATATTTTACATTATCAAATTTTATTTTTCTTCTTCCTATTTCTAAAGCTCCTAATTACATCATCAATATCATCATGCTCTGCTCTTGTTTCGTGTCTTTTGACCCGCACTGCTGGCCTAGTTGCATAGTCATGATGTCTGGTCTCATCCAGTGATGGGGCATCACCTACAAAAACAGATAATATTAAATTTTAATTGTCATTTTTTAAATATCATTGAACTAGTTCGGTAATATTAATAAAAAAAATTGCAATGAGATTATTTACCTGGTGCACCAGTTTTCGTCGTTGGGACTGTTTCCCTGTCTTCCTCTCTGGTGGTAAGATCCTCAAGGGAAAAATTCTCTGTCATTTAAACAAAAGACGCTATAAGAACAACCATCAAGGTATAATTAGAAAAAAATATAAGTGGAAATTAATTACCGTCACGACCCTCAGTGATAGTTACATTGTCGGCCTGGTCCCCACTACAATGATCAGGTTGGACGTGAGGAACATCTACATCTGGCTCTAAAACTGGGTTATTTTCCTTGTCAGTAGTGCTTCTCCCCTAATTTAAACAAATTTGTTAGAAATTAAATTTATGGACGAAAAGAAACATATTGAAAGGTTAATGTTTTACCTTATCAAGCATTCTAGATCTTGGGACTTGCCCCAAGCTTCTGCGATGTTCAACTACGTCTTGATAGCCGAAACGAAAAGCGATATTTTTATCTTCCTCTATATTTTTTGTTTTGAATTCATCACCCTACATTACATATGATTGTGTATTTTTAATCATATTTGATAGGATTACAAAAATGTTGGAAGGTGATACAATTAATTATAAGATGTTTAGCTACTTAATTACAATTCTTGCGGCTAATTTCAAGTAGCCACCCTGGCCGCCTAGCTTGTGATGGCCCTTTTTTTCAATCCTAGATTTGGTTGCCTTCGAGGTGTCAGGCAACCTATCATCAAAATATTGAAGTCAGATATGACGTAGTACACTTTTATTTTAGACATAGAGAAAATTAAAGCTATTGAATTAAAGTTGTAATTTACCTTGCGAGTCCAGTTGGCATTTTTCCTTCTTTCTTTGCCCTTTTCTCTTTTCCATCATGGATGAGTGCTCTCCACTCACTCTTTGAAACTGTGAGTGGATGCCCGTATCTAGGGTTGAATTTAAATTGCGTCCTATAGGTGTCCCTGGTATATTTCAAATATTTGCTGGCTACCCGAGCCATCATTGTTCTGTCAAATGTGCTGACCCCAAAAAGGGCTTCTACATAATATAGAAGTTAGTTTTTCAAGTTGAAATTCTGGGAATTCCACCTTGTGCGTATGGTTTGGCCAAAACTTACCAACGCATGGCTCTCCAAAAACCTATAGAACTCATTGTTTCCTACACAGAAAAAAAAAATATTATCATTAATTTAAAAATAAAAATTATGATAAATATGTTTTAGATAGAGTACATGAAATAGTTAAAATATTAAAATTTACCTGGGAGTTGTACGTGATTTATAGGGACACCTTCATCATTCACCAAAAACATGCCATTAATGGTCCCTGTGGAGATGACACGTGTAGCTCCAGGAAACACAATAATGTTGTTGGCCATATCAGCCTCATCACTACCAACACGTTCAGTGGTTGGCTAAGTGTCTGCTTGGGAAGGGTGTGTTTCTTGGCTAGCACCTAAAGGAGTAGAAGGTGTACGAGAGGGTTGCTGGGAAATCTCTTACCCTTGTGTCCCACTACCACCAACACCGGGTTCAGCAAGTGTCAGAAAATTCTACATACAAAAGAACTTTTTAATATTTTAGTCAATGTAAAAATTAAAAATCAAACTATCACAATTCATCTCATGCAGAACAAAAAAAATATCCTTTTGAATTTTTATTATTACATTATATGTTTCTAGCTAAGTCATAAGTTGTTTTATCCTCTCTTTTGTTTCATGTGTTTGAGGCATGTCTATCAAGTATCAAATTCTGACCTTGCATTTCGTGCCTTTTTTCGCAACAAGAGTGCTGGAGATAGGGATGAAGAAAGCTCTTCCTCATAGAGGGAATCATCAAGCGTACCATGGCTAGGTGTCTGCATATTTGAACAAAATTAATACTATTTCAATTATGTAAATAACTAAAATACCTGAAGATAGAGCAATGTTGGCACCTTACATGTTCTTTCGCTGGCCTCTTTCCATGATCATCCCATCTTGGGGTTGTTCTTGTACTGCCTTGATCAGTCCACCACATTGCAATAAAATTATAAATGTAAAAGCTTGAAAACAATATCTAACTTGAAAACACAAAATGAAAACTGAAATAATTTCTAATAAGACACCGGAAGACAGAGTTATGTTGGCAATATGTTTCTCGTATCTTATTATATGATTGTCCTTGATGGCAACTCTCTGACAAAGGATGCAGATATTGACTCTATGAAGAACTCAGAAAACCATCAGCAGAATATAAGACTGAATGTACATTAATCAAAGCTTTGGGAGAATCGATGTGAATAAGGACGTGTTAAATTATGTGTGAATAAGTTCGGTGTATTCATACATCCTGACAAACCTCTAAAGTTGGAGGGTTCTGGTATCTTCGCAATATATGTTAAGTATGACTGAGTAAATCTGAGTAAAGGGCTAATGGATTCGATTTCTATAAAAGAACGAGCTAGCTAATCGGTAAAGGATGTAATTCTATATGGTGGATTCGATAGGGTTAACCTGCTTGCTAAAGGATGCACTTGAATGGAAATATGATCGCAGAGCAGGTTTTCTGGAATACATATGACCTTTGTTAGTAAAGATGCCCTTTAATGTATATTTGCATCCACAAATAGAGAAGAAGCCTATCCATTCCAATCTCTGTTGAAAGTATGGACCAGATCGAATTATATAGAACCTAAGTTACATTAACATAATTGTGTGGAGGAAGAACTATTAAAAACAGAGTTATGCCTTCACGGAGAAACATAGCAATGACGGAATAAAGGCGGACGAAACCTTGAGTGAAGGAGAGGAACCACGAGTGGAATGAACAGTGAAGGGGGTTTCTGGTTTTCATCGGACCTCTTTCGATGAGAAAGCGGTATTCAAGAGGTTGGGAGAGATTCCATAGAACAAGCAACACGCGTCCCTAAATGAATTTGCAAAACCGCCATCACTGTGCGCCATCGCGCGTTAATGTTCGACCAAGGAAGTTGTGCGATATTGATGTGCGCCATCGATCTGGAGGAGTGCCATCGGACGGTGGCCATATGAGGAAGGTGCATGATGGATAACCATGGTATGGTGCAAGTATGTGATTGGATCATTTATTATATATGTGGGCCCTATTCTAAATTATATTAATTAGGACCTTTTAAACTAAGGTTTGCGAGGTTAATAAAGGATGTTGAATGTGTGAAGTTGGCGAAATATGAAACATGTGATGAAATGAATGTGCGTTAATATATGCGTTGATCTCACGAACACATAAACTAGTGGTCGATCTATATATATGCCTTGGGGAGTTCATAACTAAAGGCGGAATTGGATTAATATCTCAATCTCAGATTGAGATATTAAAAAGCCTTAGATTAATTAATCGCCAGACCAAGAAAATAGAACAATGAGAAGTTGTTTGGGGCTTGGGTAGACCCCGTTGGATTATCTATTTGATCTCGTCCAGGAATACCATCATCTGTTGAGTGTTTTTGACTCATGGTATTAATAAAGGCAAAAACTATATAAGGAGAAGAGGATCATAGTACAATGTGTGCACATGGAGGGGTTGTTAATGAATAAATCTCTTTAGGAGATATCTGCATTATTGAACTCTATTTCTGATAAATCTGAATCTATGATGCACCTATGGAATTTATGAAGGTTCAAGATCTCTAGATCTAGAAATGTTGAATCTCTAGGAAGATCTGCAAAGAAATAATGAAGACCTGACGCAAGTCTGATGAAGAAATTGAAGAAATTGGGTGGATCTGAGGATTGAAATCTTCAGCATGAAAGTGGAAGCTTTCCACCAGTACAAACCAGTGTTAAAAACAGGGGGTCAAAGCTCCCTTCCATGTGAGGTTGGTAAACGAGATCAGGGGCTTGGAGCTCCCTTCCAGTAGTGACTGGAGAACGAGAGAAGATTGTAGCCTTCTACAGGTGGGTGCCTACGTGCTGGTATAAGTTCGCGCTAGCACAAAAATTGTAAGAAGTTTTCTTTATAATAAATATTGAAGACAGAGACGACAACAGCGGTGGTTTTCTCCCAAATTGGGTTTCCACCTTAAATAATGGTGTTCATGTGTGTTACTTATGTGTGATGGATTATTCTGTTATTACTGCTTACTAAAATTCTGAATGAATGATGCAATGATCTAGGTAAAGAATTAAATGCATAATAAGATCTCTGACAAAAAAAAATTCAGTCAGCTCTAAATACTGATTCACCCCCCCCCCCCCCTCTTAGTATTTTTCCCAACAATTGGTATCAGAGCAGGTCCTTCTGAAAAGCTTAGCCACTAGAAGGAAGATCAATCAAGATGAGAAATCAAGATGGAATGCATTATCAGCCTCGCAATGGAAACAATTTAATCTTTTGGAAAACAAGGATGAGATCCTATCTTCGGTCTCGGAGTATATAATTATTGTTGAAGTAGGATATCAATATCCAATACCAACGAGATCCAAAAATAAAGAATTTGGAAACAAATGCAAAGGTTAATGTCTCTATTGGGAATCTAGCGAATCGGAATTTGCAAATTCATGGGTTAATACAACAAAGGCAATATGGGACAAAATCATTCTAAGTTATGAAGGTGATGCAAAGGTAAAAAAGTGTTAAACTCAAACTCTCGAATTCAATATGAGAACCTAAAAATGCATAATGATGAGTATTGCAATTTCTTTTACGTCTTGATGATATTGTAAATCGTATGAGAAATCGGGAGAAACAATAACAAATCTACTTTGGTTGAAAAGTTTTAAGATCACTAACGACAAAATTTGAGTCAAAGTTTCTGCTCTTGAAGAAAAGAAGGATCTTCAAAATCTTTTGTGGTGCAACTTCATGGCATACTAACTTCATGAAATGAGAAAGAGGACCATATGAAGTCAAAGAAGAGCGTCTTTAAAGCCTTCTACAAAAGGAAAGAAGTAAAAAGAGAAGGATCGGTATATCTCGAAGAAGATGAGGTAAATTTTGTAAAGAAACTCCAACTTGGTACGGGACGGTTAGAGAGTAAGCTTCCTTCAAATGTTTTGATTGTGGAAGAGTTGGTCATTATGCTTGCTAAGTGTCCTCACAAAGAAACACATGAAAAAGGAAAGGAAGTAGCAAGAAGAAATTTTTTTAGCACTAGAAAAAGTTACTATACTCATGAAGAATGATGGGTTATAAAGTGAGGAAGAATGTGAACAAGATCTTAGACTTCCATGGCATTTGAAAAAGGTCTAGAGAAGAAAAGATCTTTATGGATGCAGAAGAAATGTTTTCTGGATGAAATCAATCAACTCAAAATATGCTTAGAAGAAAGTAAAATATCCATAGAAACTCTGAAAAACTAGCTTCAAGAAAAGGAGAAACATAATGAGAAATTAGAATGTGAAATAGTAAGTCTAAGAAAAGAAATTGAGAAAGTAAAGACTTTGAATCTTAGATTTTGTAAAGGATCTGAAACCCTAGATGATATTATCAAGGTACAATGTTCTCCTCTTCTAAAGATAGGTCTTGGATATATCGGAGAATCTTCTCAAGCTTCAGCACCAAATTATCTAGAAACAGCTACAGCTAGTACACAACATTCTTCCCCTCAGCAAGGGAATAAAGAATCTTTACAGATAAAGCATGATCATCTCAACTCAAAGAACACTAATAGGAGTACCTTTCAAAGAAACACCAATCAGCAGGTAAATTCAAATAGAAGATTTCATGATCACGGAAATTTCTTCTTCAATGGAAAATGTTTCTCATGTCACAATTTTGGCCATAAAGATGTTCAATGTGTTGCATATAAAACCATCATGACAAGAGAAGCAAGAAAGAAAAGGATTGATATTGGAACAAAGAAGAATACATATAACAACTTTTCTCCTCTTCAAAATGAAGCTAAATGTGCCTATTGGAATAACTTTGGCCATGAAGAATCTGAATGCAAGAGCAAAGTTCAGCCAAAAGAGCATTTTCCTTAAAGTGCCAAAGTATGGAAAAAGAAGGAATTACAGGTTGAAAATTGTGGCATAGCTTTATTTTCAGAAGGTGAAGAAAATCAATGGTACATTGATAGTGGATGCTTAAAACACATGACAGGTGACAAAAACAAACTTCTTGCATATAGTGATCTAGAAAAAGAAAAGAATGTTACATTTGGAAATGATACTCCTGCTGTCATTAAGGGAAAAGGGTCTGTTTTTCTAAAAGAAAAGGTGAAAGCCAATAATGTCATGTATGTGGATGGATTAAAGTATAACCTGTTAAGTGTAAGTCAAATGTGTGATCAAGGAACTGAAGTTGTCTTTAGTTCAAAATAATGTGTGGTATTTGATCTTGATACAGCTAAAACAATTATAAAAGGAAACAGAACTCCAAGCAACTTGTATGTATTGAATAACTATAAAGAACAATGTTACTTGAGTAAATCTTTAGAAAAATAGTTATGGCATAGAAGGTTGGGGCATTTGAGCTTCTCTCAAATCAACAAATCAAGTAGACTTAAAGCTGTTCATGATCTTCCCAATATTACTCTACCTGAAAATATCATATGCAAATCTTGCCAATTTGGTAAGAAAACCAGAGTGAAATTTAATTCCAAGGAAGGATCATCAAGTAAGCCTCTAGAACTCATTCATACTGACATATGTGGACCTGTGAGGAAAAATTCACCACATGGTGAACAATACTATATCTCATTTATTGATGATTTCTCTAGAATGTGTTGGATTGGGTTGATTAAACACAAGGATGAAGAATTTGAGAAATTTCAGATCTTCAAATAACTGGTTGAAAATGAATTAGATCTAAAAATCAAGTGTCTTAGATCTGATCGAGGAGGAGAATATACATCAGATGAATTCCTTGAATTTTGTGAACAACATGGCATAAAAGACAGTTTTCTGTAGCTGGCACTCCACAACAAAGGGCTAGAGCTATGCTTGATGATTCCGGAACACCTGACACATTTTGGGGAGAAGCAACACATACAGTGGTAAACATTCTTAACAAGGCACATGTTTGTGTAATTAGTGATAAAAATCCATATGAACTATGGTATGGTAATCCTCCCACTGTGAAGCACTTTAGAGTCTTTGGGAGCAAATGCTTTATCAAAAATAATGATGAAAAACTTGGCAAGTTTGAACCCAGAGCAGATGAAGGAATATTTCTTGGTTACTCCTCTAGGAGTAGGCCATATAAATGTTACAATAAAAGACTTCGAAATATTTTTGAATTTATTGATGTTGTTATTGATGAGTCTCCTGCAGCTCCAAAAGAAGAAAAACAAACAACAGATGAAGACGATGATGACATATATCCTTCTACATCAAATAGGAATGATATAGACAGTGAACCCAATGAAGAACCTGAAGATGATTTATCTGAAAAATCTCCATCTAGATATGTTCAAAAGAATCATCCAGAATCTCAAATTTTGGGAGAAAAGGGATCAGGTGTACAAACAAGAAGGACTCTTGTGGGATCTTCTAGCTATCTGGCATTTCTATCCACTATTGAACCACAAAATGTCAATCAAGCTCGCAAAGATGAATTTTGGATTCAAGCCATGAATGAAGAGCTTGATCAAATTGAAAATAATCACACTTGGGAATTAGTACCAAGACCTCATGACAAAAATGTCATTGGAACTAAATGGATATTCAAAAACAAGTTAAATGAGAATGGAGATGTTATAAGAAATAAAGCTAGACTTGTTTGCAAGGGGTATGCTCAACAAGAAGGTATAGACTTTGAAGAAACCTTTGCTCCTGTAGCCAGACTTGAAGCCATAAGAATGTTTCTTGCTTTTTCAAGCTTTCAACAAATCAAATTTTATCAAATGGATGCTAAATCTGCTTTTCTCAATGGTGATCTAGAAGAAGAAGTTTATATAGAACAACCAGAAGGATTCATTTTGGGAAATGATGAAAAACTTGTTTCTAGACTTAAAAGGCTCTATAGGGTCTCAAACAAGCTCCAAGGGCATGGTACTATCATCTTGACAAATATCTTCATCAACAAGGATTTTCAAAAGGGTCTGCTGATAACAACTTATACACAAAAACTGAAAATGATAAACTATTGATTTTGGTTGTATATGTTGATGATATCATTTTTGGAAGTAATGAAGAGTCTATGAGTCAGAAATTTGCTTCTGATATGCAGCAAGAATTTGAAATGTCTTTACTTGGGGAACTAACATTATTTCTTGGCTTGCAAGTGCAACAAGCAACAGATGGCATATTCTTATCACAAGAAAAATATCTTAAGCAAATTCTGAAGAAGTATGGCATGGAAGAGTGCAAACCTGTAAGTACACCAATGATAACTGGATGTAATCTCAGTTCTCATGATGATTCTCCCACGGTGAATCAACCAGAATACAAATCTATGATAGGAAGTCTACTTTATCTCACTAGGACTAGACCAGACATTATGCATGCAGTTGGGATTGTTGGACGATTCCAAGCTAATCCAAAAGAGTCTCACCTTCAGGCTGTCAAAAGAATATTCAAATATCTACAAGGAACTCAAGACTTTGGACTATGGTATCCAAAGAATGCCGATCTTACTCTTCATGCTTACACTGATGCAGATTGGGCTGGAAATGTTGATGATCGGAAAATCACTAGTGGTGGTGCATTCTATATGGGGCCCCGGTTAGTATCCTGGTTCAGCAAGAAGCAAAACTCTATTGCCTTATCTACAGCAGAAGCAGAATATGTGGCTGCCGCATCATGTTGCACTTAACTTCTTTGGATGATGCAAACCTTACAAGACATTCAAATCAAATGTTCACCTCCTATCTCCATTATGTGTGATAATACAAGTGCCATCAGTATTTCAAAGAATCCCGTTATGCATTCCAAGACCAAGCACATTCCCATCAAGTATCACTTCTTACGTGAACAAGTGCTTGAACAAAAGGTGAAGTTGGAGTATGTTCCCTCCAAAGAACAAGTTGCTGATATATTTACCAAACCTCTACCCAAGGAAGTGTTCAAATATCTCAGACAAAATCTGGGAGTAGTATCTTCCATGCAAAAGATCAGATCTACTTAAATACAGAAGATTAAATTGGATATGCGAATTTCCTGTAGGACAGCCGTGTGTATACGCAAGTTATACACAGAAAATCGCGTATGGGTATTTGTTGACAAAGTTTTTTTTTGGGTCAGCATTTTTCAGCACAGCTGCGGTGCTGATGAGTATCTCTGGATGCACAAGTTAAGGGGGAGCATTGGTCATGTGGAAAGGATGCATTCATAATCCGTGGGGATATGGTATTGTTAGTACAAAGGATCTCGATCTACCCTTTGGTCGATCTACCCTTTGCCCTTGATGTCAAAGGGGGAGAATGTTGCTGAATGTATTTCTGGTCATGGTTGCCATCAAGTCCAAAGGGGGAGATTGTTGGCAATATGTTTCTTGTATCCTATTATATGATTGTCCTTGATGGAAACTCTCTGACAAAGGATGCAGATAATGACTATATGAAGAACTCAAAAAACCATTAGCAATTATATACAAGCAGAATATAAGACTGAATGTACATTAATCGAAGCTTTGGGAGAATCGATGTGAATAAGGATGTGTTAAATCATGTGTGAATAAGTTCGGTGTATTCATACATCCTGACAAACCTCTAAATTTGGAGGGTTCTGGTCTCTTCGCAATATGTGTTAAGTATGGCTGAGTAAATCTGAATAAAGGGTTGATGGATTTGATTTCTGTAAAAGCACGAGCTAGCTAATCGGTAAAGGATGTAATTATGTATGGTGGATTAGATAGGGTTAACCTGCTTGCTCAAGAATGCAATTGAATGGACACATGATCGCAGAGCATGTTTGCTGGAATACATATAACCTGTGTTAGTAAATATGCCATTTAATGTATATTTGCATCCACAAATAGGGAAGAAGCCTATCCATTCCAATCTCCGTTGAAAGTATGGACCAGCTCGAATTATACATAACCTGAGTTACATTAACATAATTGCGAGGAGGAAGAACAATTAAAACATAGTTATGCCTTCATGGAGAAACGTAGCAATGACGAAATAAAGGCGGACGAAACCTTGAGCGAAGGAGAGGAACCATGAGCGGAATGAACAGTGAAGGGGGTTTTCGGTTTTTATCGCACCGCTTTCGATGGGCAAGTGGTATTTAAGAGGTTGGGAGTGATTCCATTGAACGAGTGACACACGCCCCTGAACGAATTTGCAAAACCGCCATCATTGTGCGCCATCGGGCGTTAATGTCTAACCAAGGAAGCCACGCGATATTGTTGTGCGCAGTCGATCTGGAGGGGAGCCATCGGACGGTGGCCGTATGAGGAAGGTGCACGATGGATAATCATGGTAGGGTGTGAGTATGTGATTGGATCATTGATTATATATGTGGGCCCTGTTCTAAATTATATTAATTGGGACCTTTTAAACTAAGGTTTGCGGGGTTAATAAAGGATGTTGAATATGTGAAGTTGGAGAAATATGAAACATGTGATGAAATGAACGTGGGTTAATATATGCATTGATCTCACGAACACATAAACCAGGGGTCGATATATATATATGCCTTGGGGAGTTCATAACTAAAGGAGGAATTGGATTAATATCTCAATATCAGATTGAGATATTAAAAAGCCTTAGATTAATTAATTGTCAGACCAAGAAAATAGAACAATGAGAAGTTGTTTGGGGCTTGGGTAGACCCCGCTGAATTATCTATTTGATCTCGTCCAGGAATACCATCAGCTGTTGAGTGGTTTTGACTCATGGTATTAATAAAGGCAAAAACTATATAAGTAGGAAGAGGATCATAGTACAATGCGTGCATGGAGGGGTTGTTAATGAATAAATCTCTTTAGGAGATATCTACATTATTGAACTCTATATTTTCGATAAATCAATCTATGATGCACCTATGGAATTGATGAAGGTTGAAGATCTATAGATATAGAAATGATGAATCTCTAAGAAGTTCTACAAAGAAATAATGAAGACCCGATGCAGAAGAGATTAAAGAAATTGGGTGGATCTGAGGATTGAAGTCTTCAGCATGAAAGTGGAAGCTTTCTGCCAGTACAAGCCGGTGTTAAAAACAGGGAGTTGAAGCTCCCTTCCAGGTGAGGTTGGTAAACGAGATCAGGGGCTTGGAACTCCCTTCAAGTAGTGACTGGAGAACGAGAGAAGATTGTAGCCTTATGCAGGTGGGTGCCTGCGTGCTGGTATAAGTCTGCACCAGCACAAAAGTTGTAAGAAGGTTTCTTTATAATAAATATTGAAGATAGAGACGACAACAGCGGTGGTTTTCTCCCAAATTGGGTTTCGACCTTAAATATTGGTTTTCATGTGTGTTGCTTATGTGTGATGCCTTATTCTGTTATTACTGCTTACTAAACTTCTGAATGAATGATGCAATGATCTAAGTAAATAATTAAATGCATAATAAGATCTCTGATAAAAAGTTTTTCAATCAGCTCTAAATACTGATTCAACCCACACCGCCTCATAAGTATTTTTCCCAACAAGTTAGAGTTTCAAATATGCCTTGCATTGAATTCAGTCCTGGAAACATGTCATTGCACATTAAGGCACCCAAACAAGAGACGAGTTGACAATGAAGACCTTATTGAATATATTGTTGGAGAAACTTCTAGTAAACTTGTTGTGAAGACCTTGAGGACATTTTTGGAGCAAGATTGTTGAAGCTGATGGTATAGCATTGTTGGAGAAGATCTTGAAGGGCCTTGAAGTGAAACTTTTGGAGCAACTAGTGAAAAATCCTTAGAGCATTTAAGTAAGGCACTTTCTATCTTCCATCACCTTTTTCCTTTCAATATCCTTTAAACTATTTTGTTGATATTTAATGTTTGAAATAACATTATAATTCCTTGATTATATGTGTGTGTAGAGGACTTTCCCTTTGAAATTACCCAAAATTTCCACAAAATTTTATCTTGAGGATGCATTTCGAACCTATTGTTCAATATTTTGATTGATAGTAGTAAACATAGAGAGTTAGAGGGGGCTCTTGACTTGGTTTGGTTGGGCCATTAAATCCTAAAATCTACTAGGGAAAACCCCTTGAGTTGGAGAAACCCGAAGTGAAAAGAGGTTGGTGAGAGTGACAATGGGGCTGTTGAATTACACATGGTATCACACTTTAGCTTTAGGACTTTATCTTGAGAAGTGCGAGATTTTCCATATCAATTCTCAAATTAAACACCAACACTATTGTTAGAACTAATAAGAAGTGATGTTGAGGGTTTTGGAGTATAAGAAACAATACCATGTTGGAGAATGTTGTCATTGATGGCAAAGGAGATGGCAAAGGAAGAACACCTGAGGCAGCAAAAGGAGAATTAAGGAGTAGCATCAGTCAAGGAGCAGATGAAACAAAGAGAGCATAAGACAAGTAGCTGAGGAATGAGACAGAGTGATGAGGAACAATTATTCTAGTGGGAAGACCGTGAAGCATTGTTGGGGAGAATACATCAATTCATTCTGCAGAATTAAATCAAGATGAGGAACAGAACTCTGGTAACGTAGCGGAGTTCGAAGTTGAGGAAAATAAGCTGATGGATCAAGGCGCCAGAGAAAGGAGCACAAAGAAACTAAGACAACGAGATATAGCGAGAAAGGAAAGAGAGACAAAGTAAAAGAGGTAGCAAAGGAGAGCGGTGTTGAAGCGAGCGAGCGGAGACGGCAGTGCGCAGCGAGAGCGAGAACCGTTATAAAATTCCGAAAGTACGCCAAAAGCTAAGCCCGAATACATTCGCATATGATGAGAATCGCACACTCCAACCGGCGTTATACAACACGAATCTTATTCCGGGAATCGCAGACTCCAGCCGGGCGTTACACATATAATACAGAACCATATTCCGGGAATCGCACTCTCCAACCGGCGGAGCACATATAACAAATACAAACATTATTCTGGGAATCGCTTCACTCCAGCGGCAAAATATATATAAGCATATATATCAGTTATATACAAGCGGAGCACTTTAACCAAAGGTTCTATCAAAATTAAATGGCTTATAAGGTGGGACCCCTCCCCATTCGCAATCGGAGAAAAGGTTCAATCGGCGGAGTTTTGTTATGTGCTCAGATTAAAGGACGGACCTGATTGAGCTATATGCCACAGTTTATTGCTAATCGCATCCGAGTTCCCAATCGCATCGGAATTGGTCAATCGCATCGGAGAACATGTGAGTTGCGATTGCGATTGGAATTCCAGACCCAATGGAGGTATGAATTATAATTCAAACATGTTTGAAGTCCTGTCCCAATCGCATCGACAAAATACAATGAACAGTGGTCAATCACAACACATATTAAAAGACTTGCGATTGCGATTAAGAGTTCGGACCCGATGGGTGTATTAACGATGGTGTATATATATTTCAATTCTGGATAATCGCATCGAAACTTTCCGATTGATCGCAAGTCCTTTGTAATATGCTCCAATCAAGTGGCAGACCCGATGGCATTATACGATGGATTTAATAATTTCAATCGCATCCGGAATCTCAATCACAATCGGAACTCTCTGATTGATTGCACGACTTTGTAAAACGTTGCGATTGAAGTGGCGAACCCGATCCAGTTATAAGCGGGAGTTGATATATGCAAATCGCATCCGTGTTCTGATCGCAATCGAAACTTCTCTATTATGCACTCCGATTGCATTTGATTGAAGCCCGGACCCGATGGGCTTATTAACTATGATTAACAAGTGTTTGAGTTCCAGTTCTAATCGCAAACGGAAATTTGTGAAGGAGCTGTTATATATAAATATATATATATATATATATATATAAAGTGGTTGCGGTTGTATTAAAACATGCCACGTGGTCTATAGACCCACGGGCCTCAGCTTAACGGGAGGGCGATTATTAATGTAATACAATTGTAATATATGTATGTTCCGGCCTGTGGAACTCGCCACATCAACAAGACACTTGCTGCGTGTAAAGGATTGAATTACAGTTAGCAGATTCATTTATATATAAAGCGCTGGTATAAAAATAAAATAAAAATGCAGTTCATAAATTCAGGAGTTACGCAACAGCCATAAATAGAAAGGCATACAGAGAAGAGAAAGGGACAAAGAGATAGTTAGAGAAAAGACAAATGCGCAGCAAGCCAAGAGAAAAAATGAGTGAGTTGGAGTTCACATTGTAATTTGAATGTAAATGTTTTTATTGTTTTTATTGTTTGTGATGCATTGGCAAGTCTCTGGAAGAGAGAAAATATCCCACTGTAATATTAAAATAAGCACCTACAGTTACATTTTTCTGAGTAAGATGAAAAGAGATGAGAAGGCAGAAGGCAAAGAGACATGACTGTCCATTTCGAATTCCCAGTAGAATACAAATAGTCATGAATCTATCTTGTATAAAAGGGGGTAATATCCAAGAGGAGAGATTGATGAAAACATAATGAGAAGAGGAGAGAGTGTGCAGCAGAATTGAAGATAGTTGAAGAAAATAAGAAAGCTGCAAGAGGTCAGAGAGTGTGAATATAGAGAATGCTGAGTATGAAGAATTGAGGAGAAAATAAGAGAAGAAGGAAGGGCTGAGCAGATATGATGCAGGTCTGATATAAGAGTTGATGAACAACAGAAGAGAAAGTACAGAACAGAGCTGATATCCAAGGTAAATCAACAAGTGTTTTTCTTTTGAAAGAATAAGGAAGTTGGAGCTTCCCTATCAAGTTGTAGCTTGATAGATGTCAGTTGTAGCTGACTGAGGTAGGAGCCTCCTGTAGGTTGGTGCCTGCAGAAAAAAGATGGGAGTTGGTGCTTCCACATCAAGTTGTAGCTTGATAAAATGTCAGTTGTAGCTGACTGAGGTTGGAGCCTCCTGTAGGTTGGTGCCTGCAGAAAATTGATGGGAGTTGGAGCTTCCTTGCAAGTTGTAGCTTGCAGAATTGAGGTTGGAGCCTCCTGTGGGTTGGTGCCTACAGAAAATCAGTGGTGAGAGGGAGTTGGAGCTTGCCTTTGCATCACAACAATAATAAGATGTGGTTTTCTCCCTTTATGGGTTTCCACTTATATCTGGTGTATCTGTGCATGATGTTTATGTGTTGATGTGGTTTATCTCATCTGCTTAATACTTGTTGCTCTCATATTCAATCTGCTATTACATTAACAAATCTGTTTGATAGTAATACTTGTTGCTCACAGATTAAGATTGCTCACATATTAAGTTGACCATGAAATGAAGGTGTAAATAAGATTTAAAAGAAAAATATTAAAAGTCCATGTATGTGTTAAACTGATTCACCCCCCCCCTCTCGGTTTAACTAAGGGTTCAACAATTGGTATCGGAGCCAGGTTCCTTTGGTGTAAGCTTAATAACTTGAAGGAGATCTGGTTGAATCATGGAATATCAAAATGTATCTGTGTTAAATACAACAAACTTTCCTGAATGGAGAGATAAGGTTAAAACAAGATTATTGGCTTATGAACCTGAAGTATGGAAGCTTGTATGTGATGGTTACTGCACAGACTCCCCCACGGTGAAAGAACAACAGAGGAATGCCAAGGAAAAATGTGTAATATATAACAGTCTTCATAACAAGGACCTTGAGTTGATAATGGATTTAACCTCTGCAAAAGAAATCTAGGATAGATTGCACTTCATGCATGGAGTAAACACTAAGGACGGCACTGACAAGAAGGATAAGAGAATTAAGAAGAAGAAAAATTCATGTCAACAGGAAAATATTCAATCAAATGAAGTACCTGCTAGTGTGAATGGAGATAAGAACCATGAAGAAATTACAGCTGAAGAAAAATCAAAGCTTGACACTGCTTTGACTGAAATAGAAAAATTGAAAAATGAAAACAAAGACCTTAAGACAGTGGTGCAAATATGTGATGAGAGAGAATATGAAGATAAGAAAGAAATTGTTGGCCTGAAGACACACCTTGAAGAAGCAAGGAAAATAGAATACACTTTGCTGCAACAAATGAGAGAGAAAAATCTGGAATGTGAAAAATTGGAAGAAGAAGTAGTGAACCTAAGAAAGAAATTAGAAAAGGCCCAAAGATATTTATTAATGAATACTCCTCAAATGAAAAGCTCCGGACAGTTGGACCAGATTCTAAAGGCTCAAAGGTCACCTCTCATAAAGGCTGGGATAGGATATGAAGGTGAAACCAGTAAGTCCAAGGTTGAAGATAACAAGAAAATCATTTTTGTAAAAACTGTAAAGAACTGTGAAACATCTCAGCAAATTCCTACAGAAGCAGAAACCAGCAGGAACATGAGTTGTAAAGAAACAAACATAATCAAGCAGCAACATGAAAGAGCAGAGAATGAGAGGATGAAACAATCAGCTACTAAAGGCTCATATGCTCCTAGGGATGAATTGAAAAAATTCGGAAGATGTCAAAGGAGGTTCCTCCCTCCTATGAAAATTAGCACATGTTTATCTTGTCATAAACCAGGACATAATGCAGCATATTGTAAGACAAAGCCAATCCAGTCCAACCAACAAAGGATGTAGCAAAAGAGAAGAACCCCTCAAGCAAGCAAAGGGAAAAGACAATCTTCCACCAGGTACACAAATCATTTCTATGGCTACTGTTATGCATGCACTGAATTTGGACATAAATATGTTGATTGTAAATTATGTTCAAAAAGGGGAATGAAATATTATACATCAGCTCAAATGCACCTTGGTCAAATAATATGTTATGTATGCCTCAAGCGTGGTCACAAAGCTAAAGAGTATAATCTGCCATATCCATTAAAGAACTCTAGACAGATGATGGGATCAAAGCAAATCAAACAAAACTATGAATTTAAAAGAAGTGAATACATTATGAAGAACCTCAATAAAGTTTGGAAGGAAAAGAGAAAGGGGGAGCCTACTATCTCCATAACATAATGAATCTAGCATAGTCTCAGGGGGAGCTGCTCTACGAAACAAAGCAAATATCTAACCAGTTATAGATATGAAGCAACATCCCAGGGGGGGAGCAGTTCATATATAGACCCCATGAAAGTAGTCTAAGAAGAGCTCCTTGGAATGATAACAGCTATGAGATCAATAAGGGAAAGGAAGTTCCTCTAACAGAGATCTATGGAGGAAGAAGACCATATAAAACTCACAATAGCCAGCAAAATTGTTAGAAGGAGAACAAAGGCAGCAAAGGCATTTGACTAGTTAAATCCTGTGTGAACACATGAGTTCTTGATGAATGATACTATGTAATTGAGCTGAGTCCAATAAGCAGGGTATGGAAATTAGAGTGATTGTGTGGCAATTATGTGGTGAAGAACCTTGTAGCATCGGTTTGTGCGAATTTCCTGTTCCACTCAGAAGACTAATGAACCATACTCTCTGTGAATGAGTGTCTGTGTGTGCACTCTGCAGAAGAAGCAGAAGAATTGAAGCAGAATAGGTTTATTCATGAATTAGGGGTGTAATGCAGTTTATAGATGAATTATTGAGCAATTATTCATTAATTGAGTGGCATAGGCTTTGATTGAAGACTAAAACCCTGTGAAGTCGAACCCAGTAAATCAAGCTAAGAATCTGCATGTATATTCAGAAAGAAGAATGTTTGATAATGTGGAACTCTGCAAAGGTTATGTAAGGTGCAAAGGTTGTGAATGGTGGAGCGGAACCATAGTCAAATGCGCAATGTCAATAGTGGAGCGAAACCATTCGTGAGCGGGTTCGAATCATTATAATATACTGAAAAATGACTATTTAATAAAGAAGACCAAAACCTTGGTGAAACACTGTAGCAAAACCACTTATGGTTTCCGGATTATTTCGCACCACTTTTGGTATGGAGGCAGTATTATCTAGAGGGCTAGCGATTCCATAAGATTGTTGACACGTGGCATAGGTGGTATTGGAAGCCACCGTTTAACCTGCAATTTCGCAAGTTAACGTCAGTACCGGGACACCGAGCGGAATTTCTCAGGACCGTTGATTTGAAAAGGGGACATCTGGCGGTGACTATTCGATGAAGATACGCGAAGTTTAATAAAAGTGCGCGGAAGATAGAGGAGGTACGGTGCATAGGTGGGCCAGTCCGAAAGTCTTATTATAAAGTTTGTTTTTCAAAGCATGGAGTATTAATACAAGGTCGGGTGGCGAACTATAAAGCGAGCGGTATATTCAAATCTTCAAAGGTTTGTTATGAGGTCTGGTTGCGATTATTAAAAAGGCATCAAGAAGCCATGATAATAGTTGAATTGGCATATAAAGTAGTAGTGATTCTGGAACTGTCATAGAAAATAAAATGCAGTGACATTCTTTCAAATCAGGATGACAGAATAAGTAGCAGGTTAATGATGCCAAGATCAGATTCAGTATATTGATGATTGTTGGTGTGAACAGTGGAAAGACCAATAGTGGAAACTACGGGTTCATGTGCAAGCTAAAATGAAATCTCTGCATGGTTTATCAAGGTAATATCAATTGGTACTAGGTACAGGTAGCATATCTATCAATAGAATATCATTCCAGGGGGAGATCAACCAGCTAGGTAAGGATAAAACAGGTCCTCAGGATCAAAAGTATTATGGCAAACGTACATCAAGGTAGTATTCCCAGCGTTATCTGGATTCTGCATTCAGTTTGAGAAGGTCAGTAGCAGAGCTAAAGGATTAGTATTATGTTTACACTTGAATCAAAGTATCTGAAGAATAAAGGACTAGCAGTGATTACCATCTGAAGCCCAAAAGTTTTAAAATCATCTAAATCCTACTTCAGCACAAAGGATTTACTGGTAATCCACCTTTAAAGAGAGATAGATCATTGACATACATACCCCCTTATGTCATAAAGAAAAGTGCATGGTTGACAAGTGAGATCGACCAATACATTGAATGCATCCCACCTCAAGGTTTTGTTTTGAAAGTTCATTATGCAAGCAGTAAGGGCATTTGATCTCTTAGATCAAATTCTAGTTAATTCATTGATCACATCTGTAACAAGAACCTTCAGCTATTAAGGATAATGTCAACATCCTAGCTCATATCATCACCAACAGGCAGGAAAGGTGTACCGCAGGAATAAAGGATATATTGGCTTCATCATAATTGAACAAATGCTAGACTGCAGATGAGTATTGTAGAAGAAGACATATTCCATCTACAATATTCCTCAACATAAATGTATTGGCACACTACATTAGAAAGAGACTGTATGATTATTCAAGTTCAATATTCTCTAAAGTGTTCTCTCAACAAATATTGTACACCAGTATAGAGCAGCATGGTACAAATTCAGAAGAAGAATGCCTAAACACATCTCAGAGAGAGAAAATGAAAAGATAGAATCTACACTAAGAAATGTGCAACCCTTTGCCATTGATGTCAAAGGGGGAGGAAAAGCATGTAATAGAAGAAAGGGTCTTCTAAAAGAAGCTAGACAGAGGAAGACTTGGAGGAAGAATTGGATTATTGGTGGATGTGTTGCCATCAATGCCAAAGGGGGAGATTGTTGGCCTGAGGCAGCAACAAGGCAAAGGAGATGGCAAAGGAAGAACACCTGAGGCAGCAACAAGGCAAAGGAGATGGCAAAGGAAGAACACTTGAGGCAGCAAAAGGAGAATTAAGAAGTAGCATCAGTCAAGGAGCAGATGAAACAAAGAGAGCATAAGACAAGTAGTTGAGGAATGAGACAGAGTGATGAGGAACAATTATTCTAGTGGGAAGACTGTGAAGCACTGTTGGGGAGAATACATCAATTCATTCTGCAGAATTAAATCAAGATGAGGAACAGAACTCTGGTAACGTAGCGGAGTTCGAAGTTGAGGAAAAGAACTATTGAATTGAAGGTGCACAGAGAAAGGAGCACAAAGAAACTAAGACAACAGATATAGAAGAAAGGAAGAGACAAAGAAGTAACAAAGGTAGCAAAGGAGGCAGTGTTGAAGCAGAGGCAGAGGCAGAGCGACAGGAGCAGCAGAGGCAGAGGCAGAACCGTTATAAAATTCCGAGAATCGCCCAAGCCGGCAGATACATTCATATGCATAATTCCGGGAATCGCACACTCCAACCGGCGTTATACAACACGAATCTTATTCCGGGAATCGCAGAATCCAGCCAGGCGTTACACATATAATACAGAACCATATTCCGGGAATCACACTCTCCAACCGGCGGAGCACATATAACAAATAAAAACATTATTCCGGGAATCGCTTCACTCCAGCGGAAAAATATATATAAGCATATATATCAGTTATATACAAGCGGAGCACTTTAACCAAAGGTTCTATCAAAACGAAATGGCTTATAAGGTGGGACCCCTCCCCAATCGCAATCAGAGAAAAGGTTCAATCGGCGGAGTTTTGTTATGTGCTCCGATTAAAGGACGGACCCGATTGAGCTATATGCCACAGTTTATTGCTAATCGCATCCGAGTTCCCAATCACATCGGAATTGGTCAATCGCATCGGAGAACATGTGAGTTGCGATTGCGATTGGAAGTCCAGACCCAATGGAGGTATGAATTATAATTCAAACATGTTTGAAGTCCTGTCCCAATCGCATCGGCAAAATACAATGAACAGTGGTCAATCGCAACACATATTAAAAGACTTGCGATTGCGATTAAGAGTTCGGACCCGATGGGTGTATTAACGATGGTGTATATATATTTGAATTCCGGATAATCGCATCGGAACTTTCTGATTGATCGCAAGTCCTTTGTAATATGCTCTGATCAAGTGGCGGACCCGATGGAATTATACGATGGATTTAATAATTTCAATCGCATCCCGAATCTCAATCGCAATCGGAACTCTCCGATTGATCGCACGACTTTGTAAAACGCTGCGATTGAAGTGGCGGACCCGATCCAGTTATAAGCGGGAGTTGATATATGCAAATTGCATCCGTGTTTTGATCGCAATCGGAACTTCTCTATTATGCACTCCGATTGCATTTGATTGAAGCCCGGACCCGATGGGCTTATTAACTATGATTAACAAGTGTTTGAGTTCCAGTTCTAATCGCAAACGGAAATTTGTGGAGCTGTTATAGTTATATATATATATATATATATATATATATATATATATATATATATATATATATATATATATATATATATATATATAAAGTGGTTGCGGTTGTATTAAAACATGCCCACATACGCCACGTGGTCTATAGACCCACGGACCTCGGCTTAACGGGAGCGATTATTAATGTAATACAATTGTAATATATGTATGTTACGGCCTGCGGAACTCGCCACATCCAACGAGACACTTTAGCGTATGAGATTGAATTACGATCGGCTGATTGATTCATATATAAAGCGGCTTGGTATAAAAATAAAATAAAAATACGGTTCATAAATTCGGGGAGTTACGCGACGGCCATAAACGAAAGATACGAGAGAAGAGAAACAGAAAAAGAGACAGTTAGAGAAAAGACAAATGCGCAGCAAGCCAAGAGACAAAATGAGTGAGCTGGAGTTCACATTGAATGTAAATTTTTTAATTGTTTTTATTGTTTGTGATGCATTGGCAAGTCTCCGGAAGAGAGAAAATATCCCACTATAATATTAAAATAAGCACCTACAGTTACATTTTTCTGAGTAAGCTGAAAAGAGATGAGAAGGTAGAAGGCAAAGAGACATGACTATCCATTTCGAATTCCCAGTAGAATACAAATAGTCATGAATCTATCTTGTATAAAAAGGGGGTAATATCCAAGAGGAGATAGTTGACGAAAAAGGAGTGAGAGAAGAAGAGAGTATGCAAAAGAATTAAAAAGAGTTGAATAAAATAAGCAAGCTCCAAGAAGAATGTGAATAAGGAGGAGCTGAGCAAAGAAGAAGAAGGGGCTGAGCAAAGATGATGCAGGTCTGATATAAGAGTTGATGAACAGCAGAGAAGAAGGTACAAAACAGAGCTGATATCCAAGGTAAATCAGCAAGTGTTTTTCTTTTGAAAGAGTAAGGAAGTTGGAGCTTCCCATCAAGTTGTAGCTTGATAGATGTCAGTTGTAGCTGACCGAGGTAGGAGCCTCCTGTAGTTTGGTGCCTGCAGAAAATAGATGGGAGTTGGTGCTTCCACATCAAGTTGTAGCTTGATAAAATGTCAGTTGTAGCTGACTGAGGTTGGAGCCTCCTGTAGGTTGGTGCCTGCAAAAAATTGATGGGAGTTGGAGCTTCCTTGCAAGTTGTAGCTTGCAGAATTGAGGATAGAGCCTCCTGTAGGTTGGTGCCTGCAGAAAACAGTGGTGAGAGGGAGTTGGAGCTTGCCTTTGCATCACAACAATAATAAGATGTGGTTTTCTCCCTTTATGGGTTTCCACTTATATTTGGTGTCTCTGTGCATGATGTTTATGTGTTGATGTGATTTATCTCATTTGCTTAATACTTGCTGCTCTCATATTCAATCTGCTATTACATTAACAAATCTGTTTGATAGTAATACTTGTTGCTCAGATATTAAGTTGACCATGAAATGAAGGTGTAAATAAGATTTAAAAGAAAAGTTTTAAAAGTCCATGTATGTGTTAAACTGATTCACCCCCCCTTCTCAGTTTAACTAAGGGTTCAACATACCATTTAAAAAATATGGTTCTCAGTCCTTGGAATTCTTTCACCTGGGCCTAGGGGCACACAAGAATAATTTCACACTAAACCATGCAAACTTAAAAGTAACTTAACAGATCCATAAAGTAATAATAATCATAATTCCTAATTTCCTATTGTACGATATAATGCAAATTATTCAAACATGAAGCAATGAAGACTTGCAATGTCTGAATTTCAAGATTGATGAACCAATACAAGAAGTTAGAAACTACAACTTTGATTCAATACTCTGTGTCCTAACTCCAGGAAGGAATCTAGTTTGTAGTACAGAACATGCATCATGTATTATCAATTCTTAATTGACAACATCTAAAGGTCATCTACCTCATCAATTCCTTCCCATTTGTGTTTTTATGTTATATTCCTTATAAAAGTGTCAAATTTCTCTCAAAGTAAGCAACCACTGAATAAAATAAAAAATAGTTGAGATATGATTGAGAAATGGTCATTTATTTCTTGAAAGGATCTTCACGATTTCTTTGGTTGTTTTTCATCTCAAGAAACAAGAAATGATCTAAGAAACTATCGTGATGTAACATAAGAAACAACACGGTGCAATGGCCATTTTCAAAGCCAAGTGTTGTCCATTGAGGACATGGCCTTTATTTGGTTCCTGATTCATAGGAGTTTCGGGTAGAAATGGAAATTTTTTATACCATTTCTAGTAGTAAAAAGGGAAAACCTTCTTTTTCCATGGGAAATAATTTACCTTTCCTTTTTCAAGATAATCTAAATCACAAAAAATATGAACTATACTACACACATTCTTGGATAATGTGAAAGTGGAAAAGGAATACCCTACACAAGTGATGCACACATGTACATTTGAACACTAATAGATTTTTGTAGTTGAAATGCAATACTTGTTTTCATTTAAATGTAGGGTTTTTAAAGCAGGGAGAAATAATGGCTGCCAAATTAATAAGCGTTTCTTTGGGAAAAATTTAAATCTTTTATTGGGTGATGAAGATAATAGAGGGTATTGAATCTTGATTCTTGACATTGTGTTTAACTTGAATAACTCAAATGATTATAAATATCAGTGGATGAGTTCTTTTTTTCAAGTATTTCACTCAAAACTCTTATGTCAAAGCATTGTATGACGGCTAGCATTTGCTTGTTTCCCTTTCTTCAGTTCAATGTAAAAATTATATTAATATATTGGAGCATGAATGATAACTACAATTGTTTGCTCTGCAGTATATCCAGCCCCAAGATTATGAAAAGTTTTCTCAAGTGGAGCTATTGGTTATTGATGAAGAAGCTGCAATTCCATTGCCTGTTGTAAAGGCTCTACTCAGGCCATATTTAGTGTTTCTGTGCTCTACTGTAAATGGGTAATAATTATAAATGAGCCAACCACAATCATAGATTTTGTAACCATTCGGTTTCCATGGATAGTGATGATGATATTAACCCTATATATCAGTGACCTATATCTATATGAGAATGATCTCAACATTGAACTTGATATGGTTGTATGGATGTGACCTTTGGTATGTCAACAGAAAATCCCCAAATATCAAAAAATCCCCAAATCTGGAGAACTAAAGCTCATCACTTTCGATCTGGAGTACTACCCTTGAGATAAAGTTGATGAATTTCAATCTCCCATTCTCTACCACTTTGCACTTCACCTTCAATATAGATCAGACCACAGGCAATTCGTTACTAGGTTTTGAGATGGATGAGTTTGTCGAACTAAAATCCATAGCTTAAACTTCATGAAACTGGTGGAGTCAAATTCATGCAAGCGCAAACACATCTTACACATCCTCTTTGAAACTCATCTGAAATAACATTGGAAGACATCTATAGATAACCCTATAGCCTAATGCAATCCAATGGAATTGACCAAAAAAACCCAAATAGAGTCAACCCTACTATAGGAGGAAGGGCCTGTAGTAAGAACTTACCATTTTGCAAGAGCTAAGGGCGAATTTTGTTCTGCAAGAGCTCAGGGCGAATGCTGAGGGTGAATGTTGTTTTGCAAGAGCTGAGGGCAAATGCTGAGGGCGAATGTTGTTCTGCAAGAGTTGAGGGCAAATGCGCGCGTGATATCATACGTTAATGTAGTTTTTAATAAAATCATTTTTATGTAGCACAAATTTGATTTTTGTATTTCAAATCATTTTTATATACATTTGATTTTTTCATTTCTAATACAAGTGACAAACAAATTTCTACAAGAGGTTGAAATTTTTACTAGAATAGCCATGAAAGACTAATTAAAATGGCTTAAAATGCAAGTGGATCTTCGAAATAAATGTAATTGAAGGTTCTCCCCACTAAATTTTTGCAAAAGTGCTTACATTATTTAAGTTATCTAGGATATTTTTTTTGTATTACACAATCTAAATTAAATAATGAAATAGTTGGGTAGTCTTATTGTTTCAAATTAGGACACAATTTTGAAATGGTGATGAATTTTCATGTGATTATTAATTGACAATATTCTCTTCTCCTATCCTTGAAAAACTATACAAGGTTCCCTACTGCCACATGAAACCCTAACTCATGTAGCAGCATAGGACCAGTCCTCCATTTTTCCTGTCGTAAGGCATTTTGCACGTATTTGACGACTAGAATTTGTGGATTCCCATTTTCCCTGACGTGCTAGGAAGGATAGAAGACTTAATTTTGATGTTTGAAATTTTTTCAAAGACGTTCTTACACCCTTTAATTTCCACTTACCAATAATTTTGCAACACTAGTCCTCTTCGCAATTGCAAGGCTGTACTCAAAAAGTAAGGAAAGTTACTTTTTTGGCTCACTCAAAATTAAAAATTTAATAAAGGAATTACCACTTATCATTATTGATATTTTAAAATTAGAATCAATTTAGTTTTCCCCTTCTTATTACAAAAAGTTCACAAATCCTTTCTTTTACATAAAACACCAAAGAAAGAATAAAGCCCGTTGCCCTGCAAACTTCCAAGGTTTTGATTAGTGAATCAGTGAAAAAGTACAGCTATAGCACTAAAAAATTAGAATTCCAATCTACCCCAACATGAAGTAGTGTTAATATAGCTGGTGGCTTGGCTTGATGGTCAAACAGTGAATTACACAAGCACAAAATAAAAGCTTTAGGCATCTAGTTCCTTACACTCACACTCTCAAGGCATTTAGACTTAGGCCGAGCTCAAGATTGGCTCCGAGGAAACTAGATTGGCTCATTAACCTACCATATTTTAATTTCATAAGGTATGTTCGAAGTTTGAACTGCTAGGGTAATTTATTACTGTGAAATCATAGTTCTAAATTATCTCTTATTCTGTGAGCAATGTAATCTATTAATTGTAAGCAAATTCATTAAAAAAATTGAAACTGATTTTAGCATGAATGATGACAATTTATATATTAATTGGTTTTTAAGAGTATTTGTATTATGTAGGAGCACTGGAAAGAAAAATCAAGACTTCATTTTCTGTTTTCCTTATTTTATTGGGCTAAACTGGAGAAAATTGAATATGAATAGTGAGTTAATTGTAAGATCAATGGGCCAAGGCCATATATCAACATTGACCACAGTGGGGAAGTATAAAAGCATGGATATTCATGCAAGTATAGTTAATAATGTAAGATCAAAGTTAACTCTTAGCTTCACTAAAGAAATAGAAGGCAAAGATCTAGCATCAACTGAAACTCACATGAAAAAGTAGATGAAAAATGTACAATCATCCAATGGAGAGGCAATCTATAATTATCGAGTAAGACTCTTGGCTATGCCTTGAGACTAAACTAATTCTCAATATTTTTGAATAATCATCCATTGGAATTTAGTAGGAAAACCATAGTAAATCATTGTCCAATGGCCATTCAAAAATATATAAAAAATAATATTTGTTGGTTGTTTTTCAATAGGTGGACCATGATGGGACCACTGAGAAGGTGGGGGTGTTTTTTTAATCATGGAAGTGAAGTTTAGTAGATTGATAGTCAAGTTACCTTTCCCTATAAATTTTCTCGATCAAGTTATTCATTCATTGAACTTTGATTCATTCCTACTGTTTTGATACACAATCCAATCTAGTTGAGTCTTGAGTCTTCATTGAGAATGGCATTCATAGGTTGTCAAGAAAGAGGTTACCATGCACATGCACTCTTCTTTTCTTGGTATCTTTGTAACTATGTTTAACCTGAGTTCTATATTTTTAAATTATCGTAATAGTTCGTGATTATTAAGCTTTTATTTTGTCTTTTAAGAATTTTAATTTAATTATTATTAATCATTAAATTTAATATATATATATATATATATATATATATATATATATAGTTATTATAGTTATTAAACTTTCAATAGAATTATTAAACTTTCAATGGTACATGAACTTTCATACATGAGAAAATAGATACTGACAAATGGTACATCATGGCCTGATTAATTTCGCCCAACAATTTCAAATGGTATAACATTAGTCAACAGTAATCATTAATTTATGCACATAGAGACTAATTTCTCTGCAAGCCTAAGATTACTTTGGCTTGTTATTCTTATAACTACATAGACATAATTAATAGAGAGATTGAGGACAAAAAAAATCTAGCACTTAGTCTCCACTACTCAACATGATTTTGTGAGAAATAGTACATAGATTGATTTCTCTGAGTGCCTTAGCATTCTTTGGCTCATTATTTTAATCACAAAAACAATAAAAAATGTACTGAGGATCTGTTCTTAGTCCGATAATGCAATTTTTATAAGACATATTATGCAATATTAATAATAAACATAAATTTATTGCAATTTAGGGAAAGCTCGTTCATGTTTCTTTCTTTATATTGGAAGGTTACTTTCTTTTTGAAGTAGTTTTTAGTAGATCATAACATATATTGAGGAAATAATAGTTTCACAAGAATCAGTTATTTCTCTTGAAACTTTAGGTATTAAAAGTCCATGACACAGATATATCACACTCCAAAATCCAAAGAAAATGGAAGAGCGTTCAATTTTTTTAATGAAACTTTTATTGGTGAAGGGCTAATTTATTACGAGAACATCATTAATGAAGTGAAAAATTTTAAACGTAACGTTTATTGATTAGAAAAATAATGACCAAAACGTCAAAAAAAATTGTGTGACGGGTAAAGAGAAATCCAAATTCGAACCCTGCCTGCCACCTGTTGGTGAGTGGAGGTTATTCACTTTTCATTTACAGCTTACCAGGTTACTCATGTTACCAATATTTTCACATGGCTCACTTTTAGGTGACTACTTATTGTACTTCTCCTTTATTAAGAATAATTGGTAGATAATTTTATTATTTGAAATCTATAACAAATACAGGCAACAAAATTACAACAAATAGAAAATTATACAAAAAATTCACCAGGGCACTAATGTGTGGATACCCTATCATTTCTTAGATCCTCATAAATTACCAACACCTACTATATTGGTATACACATAATATGGCATTTACCTGAAGTATTTCATATGTATCTAGAAGTAAATAAGTTGTATGAAAATTGTTATGGCAGATATAAGATGTGTATTATAGTTTATATTTCAATTTTTCTTAAGTAGCATGCATGTGCAGTTCATATAGTGACTACAATTACCAAATATATTTCAATGAAGATGTGAAGATGATCTCTCATTAGTTCCTAATTACTTAAAGCAACATTAATTAGCTTTCCAAATGAATAAAATATGTTAACAAATTAGTAAAAACTAGGAAAACAAATCATGCTTTAAAAAAATATGGCACAATGAGTCACACTCTGAGATTTATTTAATTACTCATCAAGTGTCGCTACAACATATATATGATCACCATTACCATAGAAATGGGACATGTGACCATAATTTTGGTTTCTCCAATGACATTCCACATCATGAGCATTGTTTAGGGTTGATTGTGTTGATTTAAAAAAAAAAATTCATTTATACATTTTATGAAAATTATAGACACAATTTATAATCACATTACAAGATCATGATGTATGGATATTCCTTATCATTTCTTAGATACTCACAATTTACCAACACCTAATAGATTGATATACACATCATATGGAATTTACCCCAAGAATTCCACATGTATCCTAAAACAAATTATTTGTATGGAAATTGTTATGGTGCATATATGATGTGTATTATATATTATATAATAAAAATGTTGAAGTAGCATACAACAATTTACATAGTGATATGAGAACCACTCTCTAGAGTATACATCAATTTTGTACACATGGATTTTCAGTTGCATTTTAAGATATATCATTGGTGATGGTCACATGATTGTATAATGAACCATTAAGTTGAACTATGAAATTATTCATCACAACACACACACACACATATTGATGAATTAATAATTTTTCTTGTATAATTTTTTTAATCTATTTTGAAAAAAAATAAATTATATATAATTATTTCTAAGAAGAAGAAGAGAGAATTCCTTACCATATCTTCGTAAAACATATAATAGCAAGAAAATTAATCTACTGAAATCTCATTTCCAAACATATTCATGGAGTAAAATGAAGATTAAAAGAAGATATTCATGGATTTACCTATAACATCACCTCATAATTAAGAATGTAAATATGCAATATTGATGATACATAGGTTAGGATAAAATTAATCTATTGAAATTTCATTTCCAAACATATTTATGGAGTAAAATGAGGATTAAAAAGAGATATTTATGAAGTTACTTATAACATCACCTCATAAAAGTGTAAATGTACAATATTGATAAAATTTATTTATATATGATAAATAATAAACCTTTATCTCACATGTATCATATAATCTTATAAACAAACACATTCTATAATATGCAATAAAAGTGAAATTACACAATCTGCATGGAAATAAGACTTAGTTCAAGAAAAAGAAAATAAAAAATAAACCATAAGTGACACGGATTTTGCAAAGGCATATAAGTGTTGTTTATTTCATATAAGTGTCGTTATACCAACAGCGGCCAAAGCATCACTATTGCGACGGATGCCTCCAAACGCCACAATTATGACACTTAGACATTGTGTCACAATTGCGACGTTTGGAGGCATCTGTCGCAATAGCGACGCTTCAGGTCATAGTGTCGCAATTGCGACGTATTCCTCCAAACGTCACAATTGAGACACTTTTTCTAAGTGTCAGTATTGCGACACTTTTCTCTAAACGTCGGTATAGCGACGGTTTTGGGCGGGATTGAAAAAATTTGGTGAAATTTCTGACATTTGGTCAAAAGTGTCGGAACCGAGTGTCAGAATTTCCCCCAAATGTACTAGTGTGATTAATATTTTTAACTAATGGATCTCTCTCGACAAAGGTCCACAATACCATTCCGGTCTCGCGAAATTTGGAGCCATAGGCAACATATGTAGAAATATTGGTTGATGTGTCTTTGATGATGGCTGCCTGGTGCATGCACACCTCTGGGGGAGTCTCAGGCTGTAGCTTAGCCTACAGTGTAGCAATTTGCTGCTCAAAATTTGCCTTCACTGTCTAGATTTCCGATCTATAAGCTTTCATCGCAGCGAATAGGCTCTCAATATTTTCTTGTGGCACGGAAGAGACATGGATGATTACATCAGGAATTTCACCACATTATTTGTCAATGAATTTCTCTAGCTATGTGCGCTAAGCTACGACTTCCTGCTGCATAGTTTGAGCCTAGATAGACACTGTCGTCTTTGTTGCTGCAACCTACTCAGCTTCACTGAGCTGCTATTGTGCATGCACCTCTTTGTTCTGTATTTCAATGGAAATGAAGATGTGGAGAGCGTTTAAATTCCCACTTGCTAGCTTTGCAAGCTCGATGCCAACCTCAGGGTAGGTTTTCACCTATGCTCGGAACTCTACTGGTTCCATCATCACGAATGCACCTGAGAAGGGGCAGATTTTGATTTTTTTTGATGCAATGACTGAAGTGGGTGTCAGGCTCACTTGCACTAGCCTCGCCTGATTCACTCTCACTTGTAAAGTATATGTCTTCAATTGTAGAAACTGTTGACTCTATTGCAAGTCCTCAATTGCGGCCTTGTACTGTACTTCCCTAGTGTTCCATCAATCCTCCGCTGCTAAAGCAACTGCATCTGGAATATTGCCAAGGTCCTCTTTTGTTATAGTAACCTCCTCCTCTCCTTCGGCCAAAGATCCTTTTCACTTTTTGTGCAGCTCTTTTGAAATTTCTCTAGCTCTCTTGGTGTTGCACGCAGATTGAGCACCACCCCTATTGATCAGATCCATACTGCCGAGGTCCACCTACTCCTAGTCTCCTCACAACTCTTGTTCTTTATTCTTTTCGATGTTCGGCTCCTATTCTGCTTCTACCTCAGTATCTTTTCCATCAGTTTTCTCAGCGTCCATCTCAGTGCGCAACATTGTTGAGTCTTTTGGGGTTTTATCTTTAACAAAAGTGGATGAAATAATGGGTTGGGTGGAGCCAAGCCCGATCTTCCATGCATTTGGCCAATTCTCTATGACCTGGTCCATTTTTGTTTCTATTACCATATATGGAAAAGTATACCAGGAAGAGTCCTCAGTTGCCTTTATTTCCACATTGTGCATGGCCACCTGGAATTCTACAACGTGATTATACTTATCATGCACAGCTAGCGAGACTCTAAGTCTAGAAAGGATGGCAGCCACTAGCACACCTTCAAAAAGCACCCATAATATTTTATTTTCCTTGACTCATCGTGGGTCAGATGTGTCCCATAAGTTAGCATAGCGCGTACCTTCGCATACGCCTGGCTCAATCTATAGTAGGAATGTCTGTGTTGGAGTTTCCCACGCTATTAATGCAATTAACAACAACATCCACGAGTAGTAGAACTAATTGCCCAGCTCCTATGCCTTGCGCACATTCTCAAGAAATTATTCACACAAGAACTCTGAAAAGTTATAAAGGATCCCCTTTTCACATTATTCTTTCAAGGCACTGATGTGCACTGGCACCATTTTCAGGTGAAATTTCCTCATTAGCTTGCATCCCAAGACTAGGGTGCCCAGGCGCACCATTGCATCAGCTATGCTCTGGATGAGAAATTCCCTCTTATCACTTACAACCTTGAAATTTTCTTTTACACTGGTCGCAACTTTCAGCTCATTACTCTTCTTGAATCCCTTCATCAGATGGGGCCCCTTCTTGCGCAGGTCAATGATCCGATGGATCAATGTGACATCTATGGGAATTCGCTCCTGAATCCATAGGAAACCCTTATAGACTAAGGCCAGCATTTGGCACATGTAGATGCCGGTGATGGGGTACCTTCCGAAATCTGGCATCCTTAGTAGGTTGAGGATTCTCGCATTGTGTAGCCCATGCACCCAAGGTATTGGAACCACCTTTGGTACATTGTCCTAATGCACCTGTTCCAAATAATGTTTCGGTGCAAGCTCAGGGAACGTGTCCCCATTGGCCAAGTCATTGTCATCAAATTTCATTTGTGTAATCTTGCCAAACATCTCACCCATCAGCAGGACATCATGAGGGTTCAAAAACATCTTCAGATATTCATAGACTATATGGACATTCTCTGGCATGCAAATAGAGGTCTTCCATGGCTTAACATAGGGCAACCTCCAAGATATGGGTTACAAAAACACAGCGTCCTCTGCAGAACTCATCGGCCTCTTCGAGGGGTCTCCACTAGGTGATCTGTGCTTAGGGACTTGGCGCAAGGAGGTCACATTTCTTGGAGAGTTGTGAATCTTTGAGGAAGGCCACTTAGAAATTTTTCATTTTCCCTTAGTCGGCGGGGACACAACTTCTTCTACCTCAAGGACCACCTCCAGGACTTCATCCAACCCATCTTAGTTGATGGAGCGATGGGCAAAGAGTGTTCCTTTGAAGGGTTGGTGGCCATCATTCTCAGTCATAATATAAATTTGGGATTACTGATGTTAGATGGAGATTATCGGCTAGACATACAGGACTTATAGACAACGGGGTAGAAGTGGTAGCAGAAATGACAGATAATCACAGAGTGCCAAATATTCAAATAGTAAAGGCAGAAATTGAAACCCACACCCCCCATTTTGTAAGGTAACCATGGTAAAAGTTGTCGGATTATCATTAATTTCCACTTACCTTCAAGAAAAATGAAAAATTCCTCCAAGATTGCCTCATTAAATGCAAAAATCCACTTTGTGGAACGGTAAAATTACTTTTTCACCATGTTTCATTGTTCTAACATCTACCTTCTTTTCCTACATGTCATCCCTATGCTCTCATCGCACTTGGCTGCACCCTCCCTTTTTGCTACTTGCAAATCCTTCGATAGAAATTCTTTGGCCATATAGTCATTTGGTCAGCACAGGATTGTCTCTATATAGCTTCAACCTGCCCCCATTAAAATATCGTGGTAGACTCTCACCGTGAAGTGTGGCCAACCATACCACACCACCATCTGTGATTTCCTGAACAATATATGGCCCCAATCGATGCTTTCTGAGCTTACCTGGGTGGTGCACAAAATGACTATCATATAAAAAAACCAAGTCTTCCTCTTTGAACACCTTCTGCCTGATGTTCCTATCATGCTGGGATTTTTTTCACGCCTTCTACACTTGTTTATGGAAATTAGCAATGAATTGATCTTCTTGTAAGGAAATGAGTTGCACCAAGCGTTCCTCCATAATTTTAGGTTCGGTCGTATTAGTGAAAGCTGCAATGCGCAGGCTTGGGGTAACATATTCCCTTGGAATGATGGCTTCCTGCCCATAGACCATCCTGTAAGGTGTGGATATCTGGGTCATATTGTATCTCAGGAGGGTGTTAAGGTAGTCCCTAACAAAATTAAAGCCCTTAAGGTCTATAAATTCCCCACAACCATAAAGCAATTGCGATGATTTTTCAGGTTAACACAGTATTATTGCAAGTTTGTTAAGAATTATGGGAAAATAGAAATACCTATAACAACATTATTGAATAAAGATACATTTTCATGGACTCCTAAAGCAGCTAAGGCCTTTGAACATCTTAAAGAGGAAATGTACCTAGCACCAATCTTAGCTATGCCAGACTTCACAAAAACCTTTATTGTGGAATGTGATGCCTCAAGAAATGGAATTGGTGTTCTTTTAATGCAAGAAGGAAGACCCATTTCTTTTGAAAGTTGTCCAATCAAAGGAAATTATTTATAGAAAGCTATTTTTGAGATGAAATGTTGGGAATACTACATGCACTAAGGAAATGGTGACCTTACCTAATGGGAAGATACTTCAAGGTAGAAACTGATCATGATAGTCTTAAATATTTTTTGTAACAAATAATATCTTTAGAAGAGAAAAAAAAATGGGTCACAAATATGTTGGGTTATGACATTGAAATCATCTACAAAAAAGTGAAGCTAAATGTTGTTGTAGATGCACTCTCAAGATATTATGAGGAGGTGGAAGAATTACTTTGTTCCATTTCTATTATCCAACCAGATTGGATAATCGAAGCAAGGGAGGAATGGAAAAAGCACGAAGAAGTGTGGACACTCATTCAGAATTTATAGAAAAATCCCAGGAAATCTAATACATTTAGTTGGAAAAATGATTCCTTATGGTACAAAGATCGCTTATATATTTGTAATAATTCCCTGCTAATTCAAAAGATTCTTTTGGACTTGCACACCTCTCTTGTAGGAGGACACTCAGGATTTTTAAAATATTACCACAGGGTGAAGAAAGGTATTGTTTTGTGTGGCATTAAATGTAATATTCAAAATTTTGTGGCAGAATGTTTTGTTTTTCCAGAAAAATAAGTTGAGACAATTAAGACCATGAGTCTACTACAACCTTAACCTATTCGAAGGCAATGTTGGGAGGAGGTTTCAATGGATTTTATCACAGGTTTACCTAAGTCCGAAGGAAAAAGTGTCATCATGGTGGTAGTTGATATACTTACTAGGTGTGCACACTTTTGTGCATTATCTCATCCATTTAAAGCAAGTACAGTTGCTACTGCATTTATGGAAACAATTCATAAGCTGCATGGAAACCCAAAGATTATTGTAAGCGACAGAGAACCCATTTTCACTAGAAATTTTTGGACAGAATTATTTTATTTTTTGTGTACTTAACTAACCCATAGCTCATCTTATCATCCTCAATCAAATGGGAAAACTGATATAGTGAAAAAATGTTTGGAATGCTATCTTCGTTGTTTTGTATATGATAAAAAAACACAATGGGTCAAGTGGTTATCTCTGGTTGAATAGTGGTATAACACTTCCTTCAATACTGCAACAAAAATGACCCCATTTATGGCACTTTATGGATATCATCCACCATTTATCACATCATATTTAAGATAAAATTCTAAGGTTCAAGAAGTGGAAGATCACATCGAGAATGAAGAACAAGGTATCCAACTCTTAAAGGATAACCTAAATTTGGCACAAAATTGAATGAAACAACAGGTAGATCAACATCACAGCGAGAAATTTTTTGATGTAGGAGACTGGGTAGTTTTACAACTACAAACATACAAACAAATGTCCCTGAAGCAAGCTAAGAAGGACAATAAATTATCACCAAAATACTATGGTCCTTATAAGGTGTTGCAAAAGATTGGTACTATCGCATACGAATTGGAACTTCCTTCTTCTTCTTGAGTGCACCCAGTTTTACATGTTTCATGCTTAAAGAAGATTATAGGTGAAAAAATTCTAGTTCAAAAATATTACCAAAACTTGATGAGGAATGAGAAATCATATTGGAACCTGAATCAGTCACAAAAGCAAGAACTTGAAAACTACGAAATCGATCAATTTCAAAGTATCTCATCAAGTGGAAGAACTTACCCATTGAAGATTCCACATGGGAGAATGATAATTTTATACATAAGCAACCATAGCTACTCAAGCATTGAGGGAAATTTTTTTTTGAAGGAGAGGGGCATGTTAGGTCCTTATATTACTCGTGTAGTCCCTTGTTGTTGTTAGTGTAGCCCGCTTATTGTTATTGTTGTACCCCTGTAATCCCTATAATGTTAATATTGTGCCTCATAAAACCCCATTATTGTTATGGTTGTGCCCTTACATTATTATTGTTAGCTTGGCTAGGATTATATTGTGACCCCATGGAATCCTATATATAGAAATTATGTTTTTCCATTTGAATCATCCAAGAATTCTTCATTTATGTAATGTAAAGGAGGTTTCCCCCATGAAGTGGCTGATTTATAATGCGCTAATCTCTCTTTTCTTCTACTTTTGGAGTCGTTTTAATAAAAAATTGTTTAGATTACTCAAACAAGAGAGTGTAATGGCATGTTAGAGGAGATATAATGGCCTACGACTAAGCTTAAGGAACCTAAAGCTCCATACTCCAGAAATATTGAGAGTTGCCTTGGAAAGAGAACCCTTATACAAAAGAGCCATGCAATGAATGAAGATCTAGTCACTTGGATTAAATCTCAACCCACCTTTCATGTTGGGGCTGAGTGAAAGAAAAGAGAAAACTAGGGAGAAAAAGGAAGGGGAATAAGCAAAAAAAATGCAAGGTTTTACCCCCCTGAAGGAGCCCCTTCCATGCTACCTTGGGATGCCAGAGAAGCTACAAGACTTCTTAAGGAAATCAAGAAAAAGGATTTAGTTGCTCAAAGAATGAGACAACATTTAGTAGGGGGGTAATCACTAGTAGAAAATGGCTAATTAGTTACTAAAAAAACAACTAAAATTCGCATATAAACGACTATTTTTCAGTCGGTAACCTGTAGTAGCTAATTTAAAGTATCTTATAACGTGACCAAATTTTACTCGTTTTTAGCTTAGTTATTAATTAGTTGTCTCAATTTTAGCGTCTATGATCCAGGTGGATATTGGTGGCCACCCGCCTATTCCACTTGGGGCCCCACCATTGTCTCTTTTAGTTTTTTTACAACTTACTATTTTTAGCAGTTTTTCAGGTCCTGAACTTCTGGTGCCATTTTGAAGCCCCAAACGGAGATAGTATGCCATAGTTACGTCCCCGGGAAGTTGAAACACCAATTTCCCAAACGGGGCCCATAGTTTTGGTGCTTCATATCCTAGGGTTAGGTTTTTGGACATTTAGATTTCTCCATTATATCTCCATAATAAGCAGGTCCTCGAGCCTCATTGTAACATAGTTCAGAGGTCTGTAGCCGTCACATATATTCTTAGAGATTCTCTACTAGAACCCTAGCTATTTTATTTCCATCATGTTTGTAAGAATATTTTTGTGATTTGATATTAATGAAATGAAGCCTTATTTCCATTGTATTTCTACGTTTATGGTTATTTTTGTATTATGTTGCATTCCTGCATAAATTCAAATTTGTGGTATTGTTGAGCAGTGGAAAAGGTATGAAATCACTATGTTTTTTCTCATTCTTTTACTTTAGACATAATCCATTTTACCCTAGAAAGATGATTTATTACAAGAATTATGGTAGAATTGTAAAGATTTATGTTTATTGTAAAAATGTGACTAAAGATTGTTTTTTGTTGATAAAAACAGGAATTAGGCAAGGTGAATAGCTATACCAGAGGCGAGGTTGAGATAAATGCAACTATTGTTCCTCCATCATTAGACCAAATCCTCCCAAAGACAAGGAAATCGGAACGCGTCGCTAAGAAAAGGCAGGGGACAACTCGGCTTATTTCAAAGTAAATCATGTGATAAGTAAAGGAAGGGAAGCGAATCCTGAGGGATCCTTCGATCCTGAGGGATCGCTATTCAAGCCTCATCTTATTCCTTGTCTTGTCCATCAGAGTCTGATATATAAGGCAACGCCTTTAGTGATTAGGGAGATCAAAGATTCTTGAATTCAAAACATTTCTTTTGTAATATTGCATTTTAATGACTCCCAACTTTAGAGAGCAGTCTATGTAATACTCTATGCTCGATTAATATAAAAGGTGCGTTTCATTTCATCTCTCAAGTACTGAAGTAACCCAGTAGTGTTTCACTGGTGCAAAGGGCCCGGCCTTGGTGGAATTACCCTAATGTTTGTATTTCTATCCTTTGCGTATTGTTGTGTGATATTTGTGTTTAGATTCATTACGATTACATAGTTGATTGATTTCTGTTGGATTGAATTCAGATTCGTTGTGAGCGTTAACAAATTGCACTGCTATTCTATCATTTGCAAGAATCATATTTACTGTTTTATTTATCTTGCTATCTTTTATAAATATTTTTTGTTCTATACTTAATTCTAGTTGTTTCTCTATTGGCTTATGATTCATTCTGATTGACTGTTTCGTAGTATTGGCTGTCGACAGGGTTGAAGTATTAATATTAGTTTCCTGATCGCGTTAAGTTTAGAATTTCTGTTGAATTAATGTTTGCTGTTCCATTCTTGTTTATTGTTCATTTCCGATTTGTAGGCTTGGATTAGCAGATAGATTGTTTATAGTTGTTGTGTACACAAAGGAATTACATGTTGTTGTTCCTTTCCAAATCTTGTTATTAGAAGAGGATCTTTTCATTTATTTTCATCAGCAAGAAGTTCAAGTTTGATTTCATTTTGACTAAAGAACAGGACCACCAACTATAGAGGACATTGGCTACTGCTTCCAAGTTCCCAGATTGGTTATCTTGTCTCAGTGTGATTTAGGTTGCATCGATTTCTAAGGGAATCAGTTATTGTTACTGTATCCCTGATTAATATTTTGCAGGATGAGTAGTTAAGGATTCATAGTATTTCCATTCATGTCACTATAATTAGATTTTTTTACAAGGATCCATTTACTCTTGTATCTAGAATATTGTACTACATCTATCATAGCATTACTCTTAGTTAATTGCAGTCTTAGACAGAGTACACTCTTCAAATAAAAAGTCACTCCTGGATTGATAATTAATGTAGGCTAATTGGGTTTTTAAAAGATTCCTTTTTATGCTCCAAAATTTTGGCACCATTGCCGGGGAGAGTGTATGCCATTTCGAAGGAGTGATGCACAATTTATTTTCTTCTGCTTGCGAATAATTGAGTATTAAAGACGGAAGGTAAGAACCTGCGCATCGAGCAAGAAACACACTTTCTCATAGCCCGCTTCACAGTAGAATTAGGTAACCTTCTTTCTTTAGGTAGGAATGAAGGCTTGTTTTCTTGAATGAATAAACCAGCAAAGAAAAAAAAATTCCTGCTAAAATTGAAAAACCTAAGGGACCGGTGACCCTTGGGCGAACAAATTTTATTGATGAAATCCTTAAAACGACTAAATCTCAGCCATCAGTAGGACCTAGGAAACTTATCTCTAGATAGCCTACTAGTTCCCTTCAGGCCACAGAGTCACCATTTGAAGCCTTTGCTGAGATACATAGTAAAACAGTGGGAATTGAGCAAGATTCCCAAGAAATTGAGAATCCCTGCATAATTTCCCCTCAAGAACGGAACTCTAGTAATCTCCATTAAGGAGAAGGGGAAACGGGAGAAGCAGAAGAACCAAAACCTCCTTTTGAAATAGTCCAAACAGTAAGCAGTCCAGATAAGGGAAGTGCTGTTAAACTCATTCAAAACCAAGGTCCTGAATCACCTCAAACAGTAGGTCAACAGGGAATACTTATTGTTCCAAACCAGGGAAGTGTTTTCAAGGCCATTCCTGATCCTTCTAGTTAACCTAGGAATTCCCTTGAGATCCCAAAAGGATATTGGAACATCTTTGACCAAATGGATTAGAACCAAAAATAGAACCAGCAGACACCCCAACAAACCTCTACGCTGTAATATCCTATAGTAGATACTGCAGTTAATGCACCTATGAAAGCCATTACCCTTCAACATATTCCCACATTTCATGGCTTAACATCAGAAGATCTAGATGAATTTTTGCTTGAATTCAATGTGTTATGCAGGGGGTATGATTATACCACCAATCCCCGAAAATTAAAACTATTTCCTTCCACATTAAAAGGAGCAGCCTTACGATGGTTTATGGGGTTAGGTGGGGGCGTCATAACTGATTGGGATTAGATGAAAGATGCATTTTTAAAGAAATATCAAGATTATTGCAGGTATTGGGAACTAAAATCAGAAATATTCTAAATGACAGCAAAACCAAATGAAACCCCGGAAGAATATGTGGAACGGTTTCAATACAATCTTCAGAGATCTCCTTATGCATCCTTACCCTTACCTGACAATGTGTTGAAAACTACATTAATTAGGGGAATGAAAGATCAATGGGTTGAAACATTGAATATTATGGGAAAAGGTGATATATATTAGGAAAGTTATGTTAACATCATTGATTTGTGTATCAGGAGTTCGAGGGGCAACACAAGGCTAAAATCAGCAGAACGTGATATGATTACAAGGGACAACAAGGCCTCCAATGAAACTATAACTCGTGCAGAGATTGGGAACCTGCTGGAAGATTTTAAAACAGATATACTAGGGACTCTAAGAATGCATTTCAACATTATGCAAGACAAACAAAAGCAAGTAGAAGAAGAGAAAAATTTGGCGATATTCTGTCCTAGATGCAAGAAGAAACAGAGCCACAAAGAGTGCTCGCTGGATTTAATCAAAGTTTGCGCCATTTGCATGAAAGATCACCCTACAAAAGGATTTCCCTCGCTTCGTGGACTAAAATCAGTTTATAAGGAGGCAGAAGAAGAATCAAAAGTGGTATGTCTACTTAATCAGCGCCGACAATGGTAGCCATGACAATCAGGTATGCCAACTAATCCATTTTCTTCTTTTCAACCTCCTCAATACAATGCTCAACAATATAATGAAATGTGGGAAAAATCAACCACCTTTCCCCAATTGGTCACAACAACCATTCCATACATCATCATGGCA